>JAGDQO010001378.1:0-600000 GCA_018342035.1 Solanum appendiculatum | reverse complement strand
GATACTACACAGACTAAAATCAACCAGACTGTGATCCGGAATATTACATTAAAAAGTGAATGTGGATATCTTAAGATATGCATCCTTCTGATATCCAGTCTATCCCGTACTTGCTTATTGAAATAAACAGACAAAAGTACCTTCTTTTTATCTTCAACCACGAACTCTATTATTTCCAACTTTGAAATTAAGCCGATGTGCAAAGAAAAAAAAACTAAGCCGATCAAGGGTGAGTCCCTCTATTACTCTATGCTTAAATACCAAGCTTGGTTCACAAGTCAGGATTTGAACTAGTGACATAATACTGCCAGACGACTGTGAACCAACAAAGGTACAGAATAGATTTGTATGTCTTTCTGGGTTTCTGTACAAAGCAATAAAGGTACTCTTTGTTTTAAACACATTGCTACAAAACGGAAATGCACGATCATTTTGGACTAATGCAAAGCATTTTAGAGGCAAAAGGCTAAAACAGAAAGGCACAATCATTTTGGACTAATGCAAAGCATTTTGGAGGCATAAGGCTAAATGCTTTTTTCTAGCCAATAAAGATACAAGTACCCAAGCTTTTCACTAGCATAGGTGAAAAGAAAAGGGAGTAACTACTTTTTCTATAGTAAATTCATTTGTTAGCAAAATCATCTCAGCAGGGATAGTGACCACATGTGGATAAAGTTCAAAACTCAAACTTAAACTATGCGGGACTACATGCCATGTCAAACATGTCTGTAGACCAAATGTGGAAATATCATAACATATACAACACTAACCTCTGCTCTTTCACGAGGATCAGTCAGCTTTGGTATGTACTTTAGTGCTTCACCTTTCTCATCTGCATCTACACATGCTTCGACAAATGGGCGGTAACCTAGAAGACAAAAAAAAGGAGAAAAAGGGATGGCTATAAGATATCCATTAGCCTTCGTTAGCATATAGTATATGGTCAAAAAAGGACTTGCTTGGAAGGTCTTCTTTCAGTGGCAGTCACAAGAAGCAGAAATACATTTCACATTGTACTTGTTGACAAAAAAAAAGAAGAAAGCTAGACCACCATGGCTATAACAAAATCTAGTTTGACCAAAAAACATAATAAAGCATATCAAGCCATTCAAGAGGAAGTGTAGCTCAAACTAACTAAAATGTCACTCTAAGTGAAGGCTACTTCAGAAATTAATTAACTTTTTCAACCTCAACAACTGATCAAATTAAGTAGGGGTTAAAAGAAGCAAAGAATTTTCAGATATCCAAAGGGGCAGCATTACATACAGCAGTTGTTCAGGGAAAGCCACTTTTGTAGACGCCTTAGAGTTTGTAGTAAACCTCTATTAATATGGGGGACACACTTGCAGAAACCCTATATCAGGTGTCATAGTTTCAAAAAATGTATCGCATACAACATTTTCTAATTCAAGTTCTAACTGTTCAATCTAATTTCCTGCTCCTTGGAATGCAAAACCAAAGTAAACCTACTTGAATTAAACTTAACATTAATATCCTAAAAACAATCCATCATAACAATCAAGAGAAAATTAATAAATATCCAGATTATATATCAAATATCACAGGGGGAAATGCATGTATAGTTTTTCTGTTGAAATAATAGGGGAAGTCAGTGATTTCCTCCTGTTAAGCTACTGGGGGGACTTACCAATTGGTGGCCTTTTTTCCTTTGAAAACTTTTCCAAGGCATCCCAATCCCTAATTGTTGCCAGAGCAAAACCTTTAAGCCAATACCATCGCTTTTCAGATACCTGAATCACCCAAGAACATTAAAATTAAGGGCACGTTAAATTGGATAATTCGGAAGTTGAACCCACATATACCTAAAAGAGGATGCAGAAATCACTAATAAGACAGAGTAATAGAAGTACATCATCATCGTGAGCCAAAAGAGATGGTACAGACCTTAAATTCTGTTTTGACTTTCATGGCAGCACGATGGTTACCCAGCACAATGCATGTACGAATTGTATCACTTATACTTGAATCCATAAAGATGGCCTGTTTTGTAGTCACCTCCAACTCATGTTGCATCCTATATCAATATATGAATGATACGACATTTAAATAGAAGTTGAGCAGAAAAGAATGGCAACTAAAAAAGTAGAAAGACAAACAGACAGCAGAGAGAGACTAATACTTTTCTCATTTTATTTTACATTTCATATGTCACTATTCCTTCTTTTTAAAAAAAATATTAAAAAGAATAATATTAAATAATTTTTAATCTCAATTTTCTATATTTTTAATTATTTGGATTTTGGAAGTGTAACTCCCACACCATAAAATTGTCTAACAAAACAAAAATATATGTATACTCTCATCCATCCACATTTTTTTCTCAAGCCATCAAAGAGTATATATATATATTTCTGTTATGATCGTGCCAAGCGTAGACAAATTTATTTGTGGTAATGTACTACTCCATCCCTTCCACTTTAGTATGTTTAGTGATACAATTCGAAGTAATGAACGGATTTATTTTCGATGTGAATTTAAACATCAAATTTTTAAGTTCTTTTTTAAAAGGTCTTTCTTTCTTTCTTAAACCTCGTATTAAGTTAAATTACTATATAAATTAGTACAAAGGAAGTATAAGTTATTGTTTTTTTACCACTAATTAAACAATGACCTTTTATTAATAATTAAAATAAAATCCTCAACAAGAATAAGTACAAACAAAGAGAACTAAATCTTATCCTATCAATCTCAGTAAGGTAACAAAACACGATAATCGAAAAATTTGTTTAACTCTCCAAATAATAATATAATAATATAGTAGTATTACATAGAATGAAACAAAAAGAGTAGTATAATTCTTCTTATTTTTCCTCAAAGAGGCCTCATCATCAAAATGGAAAACATGAGTAGTTATTATAAGGATTAACTTCCCATATTTCAACCATTGGAATTCCCCTATTATTATAATGATTATTACAATAACATGAATTAACCACTATTTCTTTTTTTTTCTCTTCTTTTTTCTCAACTGGCTCTGGACCTTGGTTCACTATTTTAGCAAATCCCACTTTTTTTCTAAGTATATTAACCAGCTCCACTGCATCTATTTCCTCTCCTATCACTGTCAGCAAATTCTTTTCTTCTTGTAAACTTACTTTCTCCACTCCTGCAGTTTTAAAAAAAACATGAATATATCATGTGTCTAATTATCTACCACCCCCTTTATTTCAACGTATCGTATGATCGATCACTAAATTTTATCCACTATAACAATGTGATAAATAATAGTTCTTTGACTTTACTATCATAGTGAGCGAGTCTCTAAAGTTAAGTGACACGTTGTATTTCAATATTTAATTTGGACTGTCTAGTTTACAAAACATGTATATAGTGTTATAATAAATGTGTATATATATATATGTAGTGTGTACTTTGGCGGTTCGGTCATGTGTAGTAAACTAGATGATTGAAGTGTATATCTACGTACGTAAAGGTTTTAATACTAATAATATAAAGTTGTTATACGTGTAATTTTTTTCTTTTCATCTTTATTATTTCTGATTTACTAATCTGAATACGAGAGATAACAATACGTACCTCTTAAAGTTGCTGCAATGGTCATGACTTTATTTTTGCAAGTAGTATGTTTAAATAAGCAAGGTAGCATTGGCTTCAACCAACCTAAAATACAATTCTTCAAACTTGGTCGAGGTTGACATCCATTCACAGACACATCAACAACCACCTTTATCTGCATTTAATTACAAAATATCAGTAATTATACTAATTAATCATTGGTTTGAGTTAGCAGATTTAAAATAACGGATACACACAATTAATAGTACTAAAAAAAGCATTTTTGGGTGTTAGAAATCGATTTTATAAATAAACAGTTGCATGTTTAGATAAAGGTGTTGGATAACTATAGATAACTGTTAGTGTATTTGGTAAGATACCCTTAAAGCTCTTTGAAAAAATATATAAATATATAAATTTAATTGTATGTTTATGGACGAATAAAGGAAACAAAATAGAGAGATAATTACTAATTAGAAGAACGTAAATAAACCAATAAATACTTATAAATTAATTTGATCAACTTATAATCTTACGCCCTCGATGGAGCTACAATTTTGTCATGCATGTGTTGTATGCTACTAAAAAAGAAGATATATATATATATATATATATATATATATATAAAAGTATAGTTAGTACCTTCATTGTTCCTCTCTTTCTTAAAACTTCGGCACTTCCAAGGTTGTGACTTATGAGGTTATAATTTTGATTGATTTTGTACTAGTATTTATAATCAAATCAAGTGGGAAAATCTTACTCCCTCCATTTCACAAAGAATGACATGGTTTGACTTGGCACGGAGTTTAAGAAAATAAAGAAGACTTTTCTATTTTGTGGTCCTAAATTAAAGTTATGTCGAGTGTACCAAAATGCCCTTTAATCTTGTGGCCTTAAACATGTCATGTGGAAAGTTGAAATTAAAATGTTGCCAAAAAAGGAAAGGGGTCATTCTTTTTTAAACAAACTAAAATGGAAAGGATGTCATTCTTTTTTAAACGGAGGGAGTACATTATTTGTTTCCAGGAATATTCAGATAGCTGTCAGGGGCGGCTCAACAGATCTCGTGGCCTAAGGCAAAATCAGGCCCTTAAATTTATTTTTTAAAATTTATATGCTAACAAGAAAATTTATTTTCTACACAATAGATTAATCATTTAAGATAAAGAATAACAAATTTCACACACAAAAAAAATGAAGAAGAGTACAAAAAAATAAAGCGGTGGATTATCGATGTTAAGCTTCAAAACTCAAATAGAAATTTTAATTTGGCTATCACCACAAATAAGAAAAAGAAAAGAAGATACACAACTTAATAGTTGAAGTTTTGAGCATGGATAGTATCAAAAATATATACACCTTCTTATCAAATTTCTGATCAATTTAAATGGTATAACTCTTTTTAAAAGATATAATTCATTCCATTAAGTAGCACTTATTGGTGAATATCTAAAATAAATTATAAAATTTTCATATAATATATTAAATTAAAACGAAAAGGAAACTTGTGCATGAATGCTCATGCAGTTTAAGAAAAGATTGAAAAAAAATCCATTATATTATCAATATATATAACTTAGTTCCTATATAAAAAGGATAAAATTTAAATTTGGAAGTTAAAATAAATATATCAAATAATGAGTGAAAAAATTATGAGAATTTATGAACTTATTGGTATAAAACACTCTCAAAAAAAAATATATATATATATATACAATAACAATTTTATTTATATAAATTATATATTATATAATAAAATTAATAATAATAATTTAAATAAATTTGGGGCCTTTAAATTTTTGGGGCTAAGCAATGACCTCACTGGCCAAGCCTTAGGAGCCGCCCCTGACAACCGTCATTACGTCATCAAAAGTAAATGAGTATATTACAATCAAAGGACATTGTCAATTAATAACATAACTAATGACATTTCGTCTCATTAATTAGTACTTAGGACAAATTAAACAGTAGTTTAAATGAGAAATTAATTAAAAAGATGCTAAATATTTCTAACATGACACCTTCCTAGTTAGCGGTAAAGAGTCACGCAAGTCAATGCTGAGTTCTTTTAAATCGTAGAAAATTTGGAGTATAGAATCCTTTTATCTTTAATCAGAGTTGTCGGGTTCAAACTCTAGATAAGAAATTTCTTTTATTAGGGAGCTCTTCACCCTTAAATGAGCCTTACGCAGTGTCAATTTAGATTAATCAGAGCTTCAATATGATCATTTTCTCACCATTAATATTTTCTCAACTCTTCTCTACTTTTTTAAAGTTTTCTCAACGACTTTTTGCTGTGGTGACAGTTGTGTAGGAGATCATTTTCTCACCATTAATATTTAATTATATTGTGTCTGGACATACAAAGTTGTTGAGTGTCTTTTTCCACAAGAAAGGCTGTGGACTTCCCCAACAAGATACAGATTTTTTAATCATCCTTAATTAGCACAAATAAAGAGTCAAGCAAAGTCTTTCTTCGTATTTTTTTCATAGTTTTTTACTCTTATATGTCTTTTATTTAAACTTGTTTGAAACAACCTCTCAATTCCATAAAAGTAGATGTAAGATCGGTGTATATCCCATCCTTTCCTAACCATATTTATAGAACTATAAATGACTCTAGATAGGAAGAAGGAGATCGCGTATTAGGGTAGAAGCAAATTTCTAAAGATGCTTATAGACATTTAAAAAAAAAAAAGCAAATCTACAATTAGAATTTAGGAGGAAAGTAAAGAGTTTTACAATCATGACTTAAGTTTACATGATAAACGTGTTTTTGAATCTTGCTATGGCATAGTTTGAAAGATAAATTTGTCAAAAAGGACAATACGTATCATGAACTTGAGTTGTAAAATATTGGAAATATTTTTTTTTAAGAAAAAAAACTGTAACTTGTTATCTTAAACATAACACGAGCATGACATAATTTTTTTTTTTTTTTTTGGGTGTATAGTATCATTATTTTTCTGAAACAGACAGATAAGTAGAACCGCAAAATGTATAGTATCATCCAACTCTTGTCTTGAATTTAATATGTTTCTTCCTGATCAATTTCCTTTTAAGTGACGGTAAAACAACACACTAGTCAACTGTTTTCTTTATTAGTCATGGGGACATATAGAGAATTGGAACCTCTGACTTCTTCAAAACATAAAGTTTATTAACTCAAAGGTTCGACTTTAATTAATCCTGTTGAATGGAAAAGAAAATATTAGTGGAATAGGGTACCTACGAATGTGGTACACCCTTATTATTAATGAATTCACATTTTCTATTGTAGTAGTTTGATGCCTTTCTTAAGAAGATAAAAGATGGTGTTTTTGACAGATTTTGCGACTTAAAAGTAAAACGTATCAAGAATCATGTATACAAAGCAAATATAATAGTGTAGAATTCATACTGAAAGCAACGGAGAATATAACAATTACAACAACAATAACCATGATAACTAGAGCCAGTGAAAGACAGTAAAATCGAAGAATAAGATGGTAGAAAGTACTAAATACAATAACAAGAAAGAAACTAGACAACATTCGAATACTTGCTAACTTTCTATCCTAACCCTCAACCTCAACCTCAAATTCTTCCTACCTAGGGTCCATGTCTTCAATAAACTGCAAGTAAACTATGTCCTATCTAATTACCTCTCTCCAATATTTCTTCAGCATACCTCTACCTCTCCTCATACCCACTTTACCACGATATTACTGATATATATTAAGACACTAGATAATTGATTAAAATAACTAGTTGTTCATTGAAATAACAGTGTAATCAGCTATAAAATCTTGAATGTGTGTTTGATTACACTGGTGTTTTTTTCCTATGGCAAAAAGTTACCCACTTACCATCAAATAGTTACTTTCATCATACATATATTTCAAAGTGCTTCACACACGCAATCCAACCTAATATGCAAACTTGAAAAAGAACTCGTATTAAGTTGGAACTATGAACTCGAAATACGTGAATTGAGGCATCAAAATACACAAATTAATACAGAGAAATTAGATGCTCATTAAAAAGTTGGGTACAGATACGCAAGCACAATATGAATTTGTCCAATCAAACTATCAATCACATGATATTAGCTTTCAATAGCAAGTCGTTATAAAGTCTGCGTAAGTCCCAAAATCTCTCAATTCACTAGTTCCCAAGTAACTATTCTCCGAACCAGCAAAGTCCCGTGATGTGCATAGGATAAAAACAATCCAAACGAGCTGGAAAAACAAGCAATAATACCAGTGAGGTGGTGGAGTCAAGTTTATTTTCGAGCAGTCACTGTGGATTTCATCACTCAAGTCATATAAAAATGGAAACTATAAACCATGGAAAGGTTAGAGCTCAGATGGGTTCCATTACCAATTCAGGGAGAAATCAGCACATGCTTTCATATATCAATTCCAGCCAAGCTATTTACAGGATGTAGAACAACACACGAGAATCATTGCCCGATTCAAACATTTCCACAACCTCAAACACCACGGATACATAGGAAAAACAGGTAAGGAGAGAGGATATGCAGAGGACAGGTTCCAAGGACTTCACAGCATTACTCCAATGCTACCAATCCGGAATCAATGTTAATTTAGAAGATACGTAACAACAACAGGCTTCACACCAAAAGGAGGGGGGAGCAAAGAGATGGCAGGCATCAAGAAACACTTGGGAAGGATAACCGATCCCGCAGCGTGTCAAAAATTGATGAAGCCGCTGCATTTTGAGAAAAAGTCTGCTTCAACCTCCCAAGTAATTCATTATCTTTAGCCTGAGTAGCGGCATCAGCAGCCTCCTTGGCCATTCCGATTCGAGCATAAGCCTGTTAATGATTCACAGATCTCATAAGCATGACACATCACCTTAATTGATACAACAATGCACCTTTACTGTTGACTATCTAATCCAACGTCTATTGACACTTCACAATCAGTTTACTCTTCCTTTTAGAGTGGAAAATGAATGCACTTATGATACTACACAGACTAAAATCAACCAGACTGTGATCCGGAATATTACATTAAAAAGTGAATGTGGATATCTTAAGATATGCATCCTTCTGATATCCAGTCTATCCCATACATGCTTATTGAAATAAACAGACAAAAGTACCTTCTTTTTATCTTCAACCACGAACTCTATTATTTCCAACTTTGAAATTAAGCCGATGTGCAAAGAAAAAAAAAACTAAGCCGATCAAGGGTGAGTCCCTCTATTACTCTATGCTTAAATACCAAGCTTGGTTCACAAGTCAGGATTTGAACTAGTGACATAATACTGCCAGAAGACTGTGAACCAACAAAGGTACAGAATAGATTTGTATGTCTTTCTGGGTTTCTGTACAAAGCAATAAAGGTACTCTTTCTTTTAAACACATTGCTACAAAAAGGAAATGCACAATCATTTTGGACTAATGCAAAGCATTTTAGAGGCAAAAGGCTAAAACAGAAAGGCACAATCATTTTGGACTAATGCAAAGCATTTTGGAGGCATAAGGCTAAATGCTTTTTTCTAGCCAATAAAGATACAAGTACCCAAGCTTTTCACAAGCATAGGTGAAAAGAAAAGGGAGTAACTACTTTTTCTATAGTAAATTCATTTGTTAGCAAAATCATCTCAGCAGGGATAGTGACCACATGTGGATAAAGTTCAAAACTCAAACTTAAACTATGCGGGACTACATGCCATGTCAAACATGTCTGTAGACCAAATGTGGAAATATCATAACATATACAACACTAACCTCTGCTCTTTCACGAGGATCAGTCAGCTTTGGTATGTACTTTAGTGCTTCACCTTTCTCATCTGCATCTACACATGCTTCGACAAATGGGCGGTAACCTAGAAGACAAAAAAAAGGAGAAAAAGGGATGGCTATAAGATATCCATTAGCCTTCGTTAGCATATAGTATATGGTCAAAAAAGGACTTGCTTGGAAGGTCTTCTTTCAGTGGCAGTCACAAGAAGCAGAAATACATTTCACATTGTACTTGTTGACAAAAAAAAAGAAGAAAGCTAGACCACCATGGCTATAACAAAATCTAGTTTGACCAAAAAACATAATAAAGCATATCAAGCCATTCAAGAGGAAGTGTAGCTCAAACTAACTAAAATGTCACTCTAAGTGAAGGCTACTTCAGAAATTAATTAACTTTTTCAACCTCAACAACTGATCAAATTAAGTAGGGGTTAAAAGAAGCAAAGAATTTTCAGATATCCAAAGGGGCAGCATTACATACAGCAGTTGTTCAGGGAAAGCCACTTTTGTAGACGCCTTAGGGTTTATAGTAAACCTCTATTAATATGGGGGACACACTTGCAGAAACCCTATATCAGGTGTCATAGTTTCAAAAAATGTATCGCATACAACATTTTCTAATTCAAGTTCTAACTGTTCAATCTAATTTCCTGCTCCTTGGAATGCAAAACCAAAGTAAACCTACTTGAATTAAACTTAACATTAATATCCTAAAAACAATCCATCATAACAATCAAGAGAAAATTAATAAATATCCAGATTATATTTCAAATATCACAGGGGGAAATGCATGTATAGTTTTTCTGTTGAAATAATAGGGGAAGTCAGTGATTTCCTCCTGTTAAGCTACTGGGGGGACTTACCAATTGGTGGCCTTTTTTCCTTTGAAAACTTTTCCAAGGCATCCCAATCCCTAATTGTTGCCAGAGCAAAACCTTTAAGCCAATACCATCGCTTTTCAGATACCTGAATCACCCAAGAACATTAAAATTAAGGGCACGTTAAATTGGATAATTCGGAAGTTGAACCCACATATACCTAAAAGAGGATGCAGAAATCACTAATAAGACAGAGTAATAGAAGTACATCATCACCGTGAGACAAAAGAGATGGTACAGACCTTAAATTCTGTTTTGACTTTCATGGCAGCACGATGGTTACCCAGCACAATGCATGTACGAATTGTATCACTTATACTTGAATCCATAAAGATGGCCTGTTTTGTAGTCACCTCCAACTCATGTTGCATCCTATATCAATATATGAATGATACGACATTTAAATAGAAGTTGAGCAGAAAAGAATGGCAACTAAAAAAGTAGAAAGAGAAACAGACAGCAGAGAGAGAGAGAGAGATGCATTCTAATTTTACATTTTTGTGCTAGTAATCTGTTAGATTTCTATGCACTTCCGAAAAATAATTACAAGAAGAAAAATCATAAATGTCACAAACTACGAAAAAAAAGGGAAAATTAGTCGAATAAACTAGAAAGGTTGCAGAAGGACGAGACTAGTCTGGAAGTTTGTCACTCTAATTGTCAAAGAACATTGTTGCAACAATAAAATTATCATGGCGCATAAATAATCATCTGTTTCTTGCTGAGCAGTACTTGATAAAACTCAGAACTTAATTGACATGGTTATCCTATAACAGCTGGGGTACTATCATTGGCTGCTAAAACTTGGGAAGAAAATGAAAGGCTTTACTGGGAACTCTCCCTTAGTGATACTTGGGAGATTTAAATCATCTCCTGATCCATTGCGAAGTCTCCTCTAAACTCTAAACTCAGGTATTTATGTAGAATTCCAGAAAAACCATTCTAGCACACCTTGACATAAAATAGACTTAAGTTCTATAAATATATGCAGAGAAACTTATCCCTCAAAAAGAAATTATGGAAAGTCTAAATAAAAATTGGGAAGTCATACTACACCTCATATGATCTTAAGAAAAGTAGGGATCAATTGAACCACAGAGATGAGATACACATATAGTGGATAATATTAAAGTTAAGATTGTTTTCTGACTTGTAGCAGCAACTATTCTGAAACTCTCATCAAATTTTAGCTTCACATTTTTTTACTGCAGCTAACGCGCTAGACTAATATGATAGAAACGCTTCTCTCGCTAGTTAGAAATGTTATCAGGTGCCTAATATAAGCCTAATGCACACTCAGCATCAATCAGAAGAAGCAATTGATTGGACCATCAACTCAAGACAACAAGCAGGAAGAAAAAATGAGAAGTAAGAGCAAGCAAAAGAAATAATGAAAGAGCTCCACTGAAATCACAAACTCAATGACTTGATAACTAATACCGAAGGCAATTGCACCTTAACAATTTTGTATGCTCTTCAGCAGCTTTTGATTCAAAAACATATTCCTTTGTTTCTACAAATAGATGCTGGGCCTTCTCAATGAGTTTTATTCTAGGACCATGAAGTGGAGATCCTTTGCTAGCCATGGGATTCTTAGACAACTCCCATGACTCTTTCCATAACAGAAAAGCTACATCCTACAAGATTGAAACTTGTCAGATAGAGAAAGTTGAATTTTGAGAAAAGTAGAGTGAATCATCATGAACTGTATAATACTAGCCTTTAGCAGCAAATTTTACATGTCTTGACCATTTAAGCTAAAAACAAAATACAACAGACAGGATTATAGAGCAATTACAACGGGATTCCAGAAGTAGGCAAATTGAAAAATTGTTAGAAGAGTTCCTACAAAAGAAATTATTGGTAAATAGCTCCTATAATATTCTTTTACCAAGTTCCATATACAAAGAAATATAAACGGAAGGATATGAGCAACAATATGCAAATTAAAAATTGATAAATAGTTCCTAGAACATATTATTTTTGATGGGTAGAGTTCCTAGAATGTTATTTTACCAAATTCCATCATATATCAATGGAGGGGTAAGAGAAACAATGTGAACTAAAGAACATAAATATGATAAACGTGCTAGACATCGAAATCATTCCCTTCTGTTTGTTTCCAGAGAATAATGAGTGAAATGTTACCCGAAAAAAATAAAATAAGGAGAACCTGGAAAAAGACCAACAGATAAAAGAAACTAATTCCTTCATGTACAAAGAACCTCCACTAGAACAACAAAACAGTCACAGAAACAGATACTCAATATCACTAGGATGAGATTCAATATGGCATAAACAGTTCTAAATTTCTAAAAATCAGGAACAAGATAGTCAGAAGAAAGGATGAAAATAAGTTGTAGTTCCACAGAAACCAACCTGAAGTTGCCCCGTAGATAGGAAAAAGTCCTTCAAAAATTCATGCTTGTAATGCCTTGAGGTTGGGAAGAAGGAAAAGTGTTCAGAAGGCTAAACAAACTGCTCTTGAAGTGAACAACAATTTAAAAGTTCTCATACCGTGCATAATTAACAAACAAATCACGAGCTAGAGGTCTGGCCTGTATTGTCCCAAAGAACTCCAAAGCTGGTCTCTGGGGGAAAAAACCATGTGGTTATTAGTAACAACTGAACTAACTAGTCGTTTAGAAAGGGAAAAAAAGGACTTAGGATATATATTTTACAAGAAAATCCACTCCAGTCCAGTCTTTATATGTACCTTCTGCCAGATATGGAAGAGGACAAGATAAACCAAATCAGTATCACCACTTTCAGTTGACTTCATTAGAGCAGTATCCTCTTCTCCAATGCTTAGCAAGAGAGGAACCTAGAGGAATAACATAGTTAGTACACCACAAGCTAATGAAAGCTAACCATGTCGTATATTTTGGTCACAGAAATCCAATCAACAGATTAAAGCCAGCCAAGAACAAAGAAGTTCCCTTAGATGACAACATCTATCATTGAGAGATGAGAAGTTCTGGGCTCCATTAGGAAACATGAAAGAGAGTTCCAAAAAAAAGGATATTAATAGAAAGACAAAAAGGCATTTAAAAGAATTAACAAACCTGCTTAGATGAACGTGGCTCATGTTCAACAAGCATGGCAGATAACTTCCGACGGCCATTCTTATCCGCATGAGCAGCAACTGCAGCATAAGATATTCCCTTGCATATCTTCAGCTGAAATACCAAAAATTTACATGAGATTTTGCACTACAATAATTGATGTTGGACAGCTTGTTCCAAACACAAACCTTATCAAGTAACATCTCTAGAAGAGTGGCATCAGGGATTGCTGCCGATGCTGTTATCTTTGTAGATGCCCAGTGCATGACTACAACCTCCTATACACATAGTGCAAAAACAACATTATAAGCTACCATTTTGATAAGGAAAACAATATAAGCTAACATGTAAGAATTTCAGAATCCAATCCGGATACATCATTTCTTTCGAAGTTCACTTTGAGTCAGTTTTAATTGATGCAAAAATACAAGTTCAGGGAAATGCCTCATAAAATCCAATATATTTGAGAGAAGACAGTAGATTACACACATAAGAAATAATGTTGTTGAGAATATCATTAACTAATAAAAAGTGTGCTCTCTCTAATAGCTGAAGCTTTTAGATGAGAGCGCACTTTTTATTAGTTAATGATATTCTCAACAAAAGTAATAACAGATTGACATCTTATATGGTCTCCGGAAAACAACCAACATATCACATAACCTGACATGTTATGAATATGAGCAACTAGTGTCTAAACTCCATTACAGATTATAAAAGTAGTAATAAGGTGCGGACATATCTTCTTAATTGGACCACATCTAAAAGAAAGAAGCTTGATAGAGATATGAACTTCTGCAAAAAAGCATACCTGATTCATACTAAGATATTCTGATATTTGTAGTGCAAGAAGGTGGCGATGAGCATTAATAAGACGAGCAATCAGAACAACAGGTGTAAGCAACTGCCAGGAGGAAATGTCAGAAAAAGATACATACAGAGAGCAGAGAATTTAGTGCACAACTCCACTTAAAACAAGGAAGTATGCAGTACCTTATACTGTTGAATACTGAGAGGAATGCCAATATCTGGGTGACGTACAGCATTTAGTACTCGTAAAGTTTTACTCATCTCTTGAATGCGGTCCCGTTGAAAATGGCTGCCAAAGCCAACTGGATATCATTAACAAGAGAAGAAATCAGAATAGAATGATCTCTAGATAAGATCAACTTTCCAACAGCTTCATAAGTTAGGAGAAGGTCTACAGAAAAACAAATAAAAGGCCCATTGTTCCACTAGTTTCATCCATTTTAACATACTGCATATTCAGCATTCAAGTTGCAAACAAAGTAAAGTTCTGACCACTTCCTCATGATAACAAATCCCATGAGAACTGACCTTTGGTTTAGTGATTGGTCCTAAAGTACGCAAGTGCATAATTGACACTCCAAAACTAATACTCCACTTCCCCTCCGACCCTTGACCCTTCATCTCTTGCACTCAAAGGAAGAAAATGATGGAAATCCCAAAAAAGAAAGAAAACAAAGAACAAACAAACAAATCCCTTTTCTTAGTTGCATCCTCCCCACACTTTGGATCAAATTTTAGTCCTTAAGCTTCATTGAGGACTTTGGAATGACTGCATCAAACACAGACCTTATGATGGCATTGTTGTTCTGGCATGTACCCAAATGAGAAACATATGGATTTTTCAACAATCCCACACCTCACATATGGAACACCATCCCCTCACTGCCATCGCATTCACTACTCCACAATATAGAATATTGGTATTTATGGTTCCCCATTATCTAGAACCAGTGTTGTGAAAGGCGATCACCTCGTCGCCAATGGCGAGAGGCGAGGTGACCCTTCATCACCTATTAGCTTTGTGGCGAGGCGATATTCAAAAGGCAACGCCATGGCAACAATGGCGACAAAAGCGAGAAAGGCGTCGCCTTTTGTATTTTCTTTAAAGAAAAGGCAACCAATTTAGGATTTTAAAGTTCAAAGGTAATTTTAGGATTGTCTTTCCAAATTTGCACAGTTGCACTCTTAGACTGCAACTGCGACTCTAACTAGTCGACTAGACTAGACTTCTCTGGCGACCAGCCAGACTTTTCCGGCTACTCCAAAGTCCAACCAATACGTATTTCTTCTTTTCTTCTTCAGATTTCTTTTTCCTCTGTTTATTTTTCCTTCTTCTTCTTCAGAGTTACTTCTACCTCTACTTTTTTCTCACTGTTTTGACTTTTGACTTTTGTTACTTTTTTTCTCATTCAAGTTCTAGACTTTTAGTATGTACTATCTATTTTCAGTTTTGGGATTGAAAAATTTGCTAATATGTTATTGCTATTGAGATTTTGATTATTTATATGTGCAATTAAATATTTTAATTTTTTGGTATTAATTGGCGCCGCACTTCAAATAGGCGAGTGCCTCGCCGCTCGCCTCGCCTTGTGGCGAGGCAAACCCTTGTCGCCTTTCACCGTCCAAAACACTGTCTAGAACTAGCATTAATAAGGAAATGGTCCTAGGTTGTACTTCTCTCCGAATTCAGTGAATTGTCTTGTGTTACCAAAAGAAGGTTGAACAACATATATTCATGATATAACAAACGCCCAGTCACATAGTTCTGATATCCGGTGAACAAAGTGGTTCCAATGAACCGGACCAGGAGAGAGAACTATTTTTTCAAGGCTGCCAGTGAGCTGGACCCAAGCTCAGTTTGAAGGAAGCCTCTTTTTAACTGCCAAATATTCATTAATCTTCAAGAGACACCATCAACCTCTAGCCCAGATGCATATGTTTTTTTGAAGGAACGGACAGTAAATAAATACAAAGTAGTTTATGTAGACACTTTTCATTTACTAGTATCTCTCTGGTGTAGCTTACAGGAAAAGCAACATTACCAGGTTAATACAATTTGAAAAGTTTCCGTCATCGCTTGTTTATAAAAACTACTCTATCACCAATTAGCTTGTTTTACGAACAGAAAGAAAGTAGAGCACCATAGCAAGAAATGCCTTATCCTTTGATACCTCTTATAAGAGAGGAATTATGAGTGCACTGCCTCCTCAAAAGGAATTTAGACAAGGAAAGAACCTAAATATCTACATAAGCCAGGAGACAGATCTTTTTACCCTCCTCTGATCATATGAAACTAGCATAAGATAGCTATTGTCAACATATACAGCGTCAGAGTTTGAATATGTACCAACACCAGAGGCAAAAGGTAAAATGGAATTTCTCTTTTTCTCAGAAAGCAGTAAAATAGAAATTTTTAGAATATCATCTCTACAATTAAGCCAATAGACCAACCTGCAAAAGGCTTGGCCATAGCTTGCTGCTCTTAAAAGCATCCGTTGCTGTGAGACATCAAATTCATGCCCTGCTGCATCAACACATGCTTCAACCGCCTCGGGCAGCGAAGACCGTATCAGTCTCAGATTCTCATCAGCCTGATAAGTGATTAGTAGATAAGAATTCACCCAAAAGTGAACTTCAAACAGTTTTTCTCTGCTATGTATACCCAAGCATGCACATCTGACATAAGAAGTTGAAAGGATAGTGTTCCCAGAAGAAAAGACTAAAAGGAAGAACCTTAGGAGCTGATTCAAAAGAAAAGAGGACATACCAACGGTATTTACCAATCCTTTCAAGTTTAAATTTCTGTCTCTCACCTTCGAAATACAAATTCCAAAATGAAAAGCACTTCACTAGCTAAAGCATTCCAGAACAGACGAAAAACGTTCTGATGATGAGAAACTCGATGTTTGAATTCAAATCCAGTATGTTATATATATGCATCTCTACATAAGAGATAAACAACAGAAAACCATCACTTACACACTGTATCCGTTTTTTCTAAACATCAATGACACAAAAAGTGTGTGCCCAAGTTCACAACCGTTTATAGATGAGTAGATATATCTTCATCCAGCATTAGATGGATGATTTCCCAATTTAGAATACCAAAGATGACCCCATGAAAAGGTAGATACCCTCATCACATCGTCCTAGTCAGACCTCTTTCTTTCTACTACACTAAAAGGGAAGTAAGAAAAATGTAATGACGATCAGAGGACTTGAGTAATTTGACATCTAGTCATATCTTGTCTTCAATAATTTATATATCTGAATGTCTGTTACAAACCGGAGTTCATTATCATACCGCTGCCTTTAGATGGCTACAAACAGTCAAACACTGCTGATTGAAATTACCAAGTATTAGCTCAGAGCGAAGCAACAAATTTTGAGCAGTTAATAGAAAAAAAGCATTCATGCAACATCCTCGCACTGTAAGAAAGAGCAGAGAAGGAAAAGCAGAACCCGTCAATACAAGGTATAAGAACAAACGACAGCACTTTATTATTCGATTTCAGCAAAGATAAAGAATTCCTCATCATCACAATTGTTGCAACTACTCAAGAAATCTAAATGTCAACTTATTTAAACGCAAGACCAAACTTTATTTTATGTCATGTACAACATTGGGCTAGGCATGAAGATGGAGGTAATGGGAGTAGAGAACATGGGAAATGATGTATCATGGTAGTGTACTCATAGTAGGAATTGATATACTTGTAGAGAAAATTGAAAAGACAATAGCTAAGCATTTTTCATTTTTTATGCTATCCTATGTCAAATGGGATTGTCAATTATATTACGCATCCCAGGGTAGGTATGCAGGTATGGAAACAAGTTTGGATGCAGAAGTAGATATGGATTTGTTAGAAGATGTAAATATATGCACATATGAACAGGTCTAACTATGCTCATTCAATTGTAATATTTGGAGATCGAAATAGGCAAGTTGGTTCTTTGTCACTTCATAGAGTAAATACCAAAAAATATAGCCTACCTTGGCACTCCGCCTGTCAAAATGATCTAAGGCGTCATAAAGCAAAGCTGCAGGTAGTGTGCTACCAATCTGAAATATGGAGACAGTTGAATCTGGAACTCGATGAAGAAATTCCATACTCATATTGGAGAGTATTCTAACGCCGTCGCATTCAGGGATAAGGAGAACTGGTTCATCATAAAAGTAGCGTACAGGGTCTCCATAAGGACCCACCATTAAAAGCATATCATCCCAGTAGAGTAGTACACTGTCCATTCCACACCAAGCTAGCTGCTCAGGGGGTAGGGCTGACTAGAAACACAAAAGCAATAACATGGTAAGGAAAGATTCACTGCCTTATAGAGAGATTCAGTGATCCACATGAACTAAAGATTCCGAATGATGAAACTAAAAGAGGTGGCGTACATATGTGATATTAATCGAGCATTCAAGCTAAAAGGCCATAAAGCATTTGTTACATTAACAAGAAACAAAAATGCAACTGCAGCATATTATCTGAAAAACTGTATAAGCAACAATATGGTAGGACTTCATAAAAATCACTCCGGTTAGCACTTACAGAATATAGAGCAAGAAGAATTTACTTAGAATAATGTAGAAACAGTTAGTTAGAGTATTGGAATGAAAAAACCACCTCACAAGGATACTCAAAAATGACACTGGAGAAGTCCGTGGACATAACAAGAAGCCTTCCATCATGTGTAAAAGATGCCAAAAGCTTCCCATTCTGGGAAACCACCATTTTCTGTAGAGGCCCAATTCCAAGTCCAACCTCCTGAATGCCATCCTCTTCCACCAACAGCACATGATCAGCAACACCCATCAGTACCTCCACATTGCCAGACATAGTATACTGCGGTTCAATTACAGCCATACATAAAGGAAAATCCTCCAAACCAGTATCCGCCAATTTAACAGGTTTCGGATTGTTGAAATCAGGTATACAATAAACCTGAAACGCCTCATTGATACAAACAACACCATTTCCCCAGAAAACACACTCAACTACACTATGAGTAAAACAGTCTGCACCTAACGTAAGCTGAGAATTCGGTTCAATAGGCTCGGCATGGATGTTATAACGATAAACAGTACCATCCTGAGTGATACAAACTAGAATTTGATCGTCAGTCCATGACATACCTATAAGTCGGCCCCCGGGATTCTTCCAGACTGTTTCAGAGATCTGAACACCAGCGGAATTGAAAATTCTGAGCTTACGAAGGGCAGATTCGGCGTAGAGCTGGACGATCTTAGCATCGTCACGGATGACGGCGATTGGACCACCGAAAGGAGCGCAGGCGACTTTGTTGCGCGTGAGGTCGACGTGCTTCCATTGCATCTGGTAAATTTCAGGTTTCCGGTAGTAGCGATTGTAGAGGAGCTGCCATTCTGCGGCCACGGTGACTGCCGCCATGGGAGGAATTGGAGGTTTGAGTTTTAATTTCCGATCAAAGATATCAATGGATCCGAAATTGAAAACATGGAGAAAAGTACCATTACGGAAGGCTGGGAAATTGGATCGCTGCGATTTATGTCGGGTCGGGGGCAGCTCCGTTTTATGTCCCTTTTTTTATTTGGGTCAACTGCGCCAATGTATTCTTTATTTTGTCGTTTTTTGGATTTCTTATTATTCCTTTATGTATTTTAAATTCTTTTGGGTGGAAGTGTCGATGAATAGTTGGAGAGAGAAAGATATAGAATATGGAATAAGTTTATTGAGGTTGCGATAGAATGATTGAGATTTTTTTTCACTTTTAATTGGAGGTGAGTGTTGTAGTCTACAAATTTAGATTTAGCCGAGCTTCAAATGCGAGCTTTATTACGTGAATTATGGTGGATAGTTAAGATCTCTCTATCCTTAACTAGAGGTGAGCACTGCCCAAATAAATGAGTCGTGCAATGTGTGAATCCAAATTTAGGTGAGAACCACATAAATGAGCCCTACAACCAGTAGCGGAGCCAGAATTTTCAATAAGGGGGTTCAAAAGCTGAAGAAATAGACACACGAAGTAGCCGAAGAGGGTTTGACATCTACTATATATATACATAAAAAATTATTTTAACCATGTATAAATAATAGAAGGTGGCTCCGCCATTGCCTACAACGAATTTGAAGTTTGTGGGAGCAAAGCTTAAAAAGTTCTTTTTCTGTCACTAGACCAACAACACACTCTATTAATAAATTTCCAAGTCGTATTTCCTGTATATTTACTGAATTATTGTGTTTGGACATATATTTTATATTTAAAAATAAAATAGGTGAACCAAGAACTTTTCTCTAAAATAAACATAACAAATTTCAGTCTAGAACCAAGAATATTATAAGTCTGAACAAGAACTAATGGTGAATGTATCCTAAATTTTTGGAAGACCAACATTATTAATTAGTTAACCATTAAAATACAGTCACAAATTTAACCTAAAACTAAGCAAGAGACTAACTATAATCTCACACTACTATAAAAGGCATTGCTTGTATAAGAAAATGCCTTTTCTAGCATAAAATTAGAGTTTGTTCAGTGTTTTGGACAGTTACACGAATCAATTTATTTTGACATTTTTTTGGCTGTCCAAATCAACCCACCAATAAAATACATATTGCTTAACTCGTTTAAGTTTGGATAAATTGGACGTGTTATATGTTTTTGCATCAATTTTGCTGTCATGTCCTTGTGTCATTCAAGATAATTCACTTTTTGGCCATTTGATACTGAAAGTAGTTATTTTAGCCTTCATTTTTAACATTTAATTAATTATATAATAAAAATAAAAATGATATGAAAATTTAAGTCTGAATCTTTGGAACTAGGTACCACATGTATTTTCACTGTTTTTATCTGAATTTTCATTGATAAAAACATAAGAAAATTGAACTCATCAAGTTTACTTTGAATTTGTTCTAGTCGTTAAAGATAAAAAAGAAAGATAATCCTTGTAATCCTTTTCGTTTATTATTTCTGAGTTTTCAATCTTTCATATCTTGTTATTATCCCTTACTTTCAGTAATCATCTGATTCTTTTTATTTATTTTCCTTTGTATTATTAAGCAATCTCTGATCCTCTTTATATATTTAAAGATGACTAATGTAATACAAAAACCATAGCCTTTTGCATAATCCTTTTGCTCTTTAAAAGCAAATGTTATTTTAACCTATGGTACTTTATCAAAGAGACTTATTTTTTTTCTCCATTATGTACTTAATTATTGTTCGTAATCAAAGGCGCTATCAACTTTGGGAATCACTTTTTCCCATTGGCCTAAGGTTATCTTGTTCATTTCAATCAGAGTTGCTTTCTTCCTTCCCAAGGTTTTGCTTTATCTAATTGTTAATTCAACACATCTAAAGTTACTTTGGTTTCTTAATTACTTTCATTTTTCATTTTCACACTGCTCGATTAATCTATTGTGCATACTTGTTATCTCCTACCAGCATAGAAAGATCGATTAACTTTATCGACCAAACATGTTTTGCTATAGTTCACTTTTAACTTCATTGACTACTAGATCGCATCCTTAGATACTTCTTTAAGTAATGAATTTTGTTTTAGCTTAATAACAACCTAAACTTTTGATTGCAATTTATTTTTAAAGTTATCATCATATGATATATACTAAGGTGGACTTTTGTGCTTGGATTACATGTGACATATTAACAACTTTGGGTGAATTAGCATCATTGGCTCCCATGTGCCAATTCCTGCTCTATAGGGACCTCCTAGTGATCACTTCATATTTTATCATATTGTTGACCACTCCCTCATCTATAAAACTTACCTATAGAAGAGGTAAAACACTTTATTAATATAAACTATCTTGTTAGTTACAAGGACTCTTAACTTCCTCAATACTAGTAATCAACAACGAACCAGGATTTTTACTAAGATGATTCAAATATATATAAAAAAAATGTATGCATGAAGAAAGAATAATTCATCTACTATATATGCATGGTAAATAATTTCAATCTTACAGTGTAATTTTCTGGCAAAGGAGACGCGAATGAATCCCCTTGCTAGACTAGCTAGTTCAACAAAAAGATTTAGCAAATACAGAATTGTTGTCTGTGGTCCAAGGCTTATAATACCTACAAGTGAAATGAAGCACGTAAGTAGGCCAAAATATGTCATGATGAGATACAGAAATTGATTGCAAGTATATGATAATGGAGGGTCCATTAAAGAGAAAAGCTATTTAGCAATCACATTTGCAAAATCTACTGCAAAAAGTTGCATGTCATGGTCCACATGTCTTCTACTATTCTTTTTTAAAATCTCACACGATGTGTAATTGTCTTTTGTTCACCAAAAAAGTGTGTACTAATTGCCTGATAAATAACATTACGTATAATTCTAATGCATTGCTGAATTAGCAAATTCGTATATCGAGAAGATCTTAAATTGGAGGTCATGGAGGATACAGTAGAGGAGTTGAGAGTTGTCTCGCTTATTCTTCCATACTAGTAGATTATTAGTAGTAGTCATAATATTACTCAGAATTTCTTGTTATTCCATTTCTGTTACTATTTATAATTTAATGAATCTTGCACTTCAATTATCATATTATTTTATTGTAGCGAGTGTTTCCTTTTTAGTATGCTTTGTCATGCGTTTTTAAAACATTTTGTCTTGGTTTCTTCACTCGTATTGTTTTCATTTTTTAAACTGCTTTGTAATGCTTTTACTTGAGTCGAGGGTCTATTGAAATCAGCCTCTCTACCTCCCAAAGTAGGGGTAAAGTCTGAGTGCACACTACCCTCTCCATACCCACTTGTGAAATTACGATGCGTATCTTATTGTTGTATTTGCCAACTTAACATGAAATGTTAACTATCTGATACTTTAATGAGTTGAAATTCTGTTCATTTCTAAAAGCAACAACCCACAACATAGACAAAAAAATATTTATCAATACAAGTGACCATGCTCTTTCTCAGTAGTGGCCAGTGGGTAAGTAAAGACTAAAATTATACATATATATTGTCAAATATACTTGATATTTTTTTGAAAAAAACTTCCCACTCTGACTTTGTTGTGCTCTGTCACACCACATTCTCTCCATTAAAAAGAAAAGGCCTGTCATAAGGTCCCTACCAGGTTGAAATCACAGCTTATTTTCCACTATAAAAATATGCACTATAGTCTATAACTATATATTAAGTAACACTATATATGTCAAACATTGTTAATTTGTCTAAAGTTAGCCTTTCACTTTGGCTTCTTTGCAGAATCGATCGATGATTAACGCTTCCTAGAAAGGAAATATTTGTTTTTCAACGACGTCTTTAGAAAGCAATGTACCTGATAACCTGAAGAGCTTAATAAGATAAGTTCAAGAAGTTTTTGCTGGTGCTGTCTCTCATTTCAGCTCAGTTCCTTCAAGACAGAGTTTTGTAGCATTAGCAATATAGGAGTATTATAAAACAACATAGGAGGAGTAGCAACATGATACGAATTACCACGCAGAAGGAGATTCTTCATGTGGCGATTTTCATTGTTGCTCTTTTGCCATTAGTTACAGCAACTCAGAAGCACACGAAAAAGATTATTCACGAATGCAGTGACCATAAAGTCCTTGAGGTTATTCACATTTGCATCTCATACACTAATTTAGTCATATATGTTTAAGGCAGCAACTGATTTTCTATCTCAAATTTCAGCTAAGTCCAAAGTTGTCATTTCAAATTATTCTACATGGAATTCTCCTCTGGGCTTCCATGGGGTTCTTGATGCCTATCACGATTCTTGTAATAAGAATGTCGAATAAAGAGCAAAATGGAAGAAGGCTAAAGATGATTGTGTATACTCATGTTTCTTTACAGGTAAATAAAATCACTTTTCATTGTTTCACTGTTAATATCGAAAGGGAAAAGCTAACATACACTCAGTGTTTGCACCAAACCAATGAAATAAAAAACATGTATCTTTCATATTGGTGTAAACACTGGATACGAGTAATTGTTTAGTCAATGAAGGGTATACTTCTTTTCATTGACATGAAAATCAGTATCTCAACAGTTACTAAACTTTTATTATTACAAATTTGAACTTTGTTTATTAGATAGAAGTAGCCCCACCTTTCACCTCTAATGATATTGAAAGAGAGTACGAGCTATAATTACACATTTGCTAATAATTACACTAGCCCACAAATTATTATTAGGTAATTGTAAGTTAAAGTTCATTTATCCTCATTGATGAATGCTTAGTGATAAAGGAAATAGAGGAATTGTAAAGTCTCTTATTTGAGTACTACAACTAACTCTTATCTTTATTTTAAAATGAGCTCAATTAAAGTTAATTATGAATGTTAGGTATAACCGTTTAATTTTATCATGGCATACTTTTGGTACATTACATTTACATCATTATGTAGTGCATAACACGACAATAATACCATAACAGATATACTTACTGACAAGAGAGAGCGAAACTAAAAATTATATCAATATTTATTTCTGTTTTGGTTATTTTGCAGATAGTATCTGTTCTCCTTGTAGCAGTAGCAACAATCATGTCAGTAATAAACTTTGAGAATTTTTTCGACAATACTCACCAGAGACTTGGCTTAGCTCTATATGTTGCCATATGGCTGCCATTCATCGCTGGGATTTTTCGACCTGACAGGTAAAAGATACAAAAAATTCACAATAGAAGAAGTTTATGTTGTTCACTCAATTGAATAGAAGTTTTTGTTCTTACTATATATACAGGGGAAGCAAAAATAGGGGTGTATGGTATGCATTTCACTGGCTTATTGGAGTCACAGTTACTTTACTGGGAATCGTCAACGTATATATAGGTTTACAAGCATATAACACAAAAACATTGAAAAGCACAAGTGTTTGGAACTGGCTTTTCAGTATTGAGGTTGGTGTTATAGCGTTCATCTATCTGTTCCAAGAAAAATGGCAGTATATAAAGAAATCAGGAGGGATTTTAGGCAATGAATCAGTACGACCAACGGATCATGAAGCATCTCCAACACAGAAAAAGGAAATGTCACCCATGGCTTAATCAGAGCCATGTTAAGACTTCAGACAAACAAATAATTTTGCCTTTAGCTAACATAAATTTTCTTCTATTTTTACAGCTAACATTAGATTCTTTCCAATTTTGTTACAATTTTTTTATAAGGTTCTATTTTGTTACAATTTCACAAAACAGATATTTAAGAGTTTTGAGTAGTACTATCAATGTAGAGCATCATACACAGTCTATAAAATGAAAGATATTGTGTCCACCTCTCCTCATTCACAATCGCGACAGGTTCAAACTTCAATCAATGAGTTGAGCATATCCAACACCATCGCGGCATATGCAGCTTATCTAACCATCTCTAGTTCTTTTGGTGACACCTAGAATGAAAACAGACACTCGAGCAAGGAGAGAAGTGACACCAGAGGATCACTTTTTCCTAAGAACACCAATTAATCTAGAACTCCAAACGATCATTGATCTCGATAGTTACAAGGACTTTTAACAAGCTTATAAAGTTTCACTATATTAGTAATAGAAACAGTGAATCTTTATACAAAGTATTTATACAAGTCATGGAAATAACTGCACGTAACCTGTCGCTATTGCAATTCCTAAAATGACAAGGGGTGGAAGGATGACAAATGCTCCAATTGTAGCAAAAAAAGTTGAGTCGTTCCTCTGAGATACTTCATCCAGGTAGGCTTGTCTTTTGATGTTTCTCTTCTGCGAAGTAGTTAAGAACTTGGCGCTAAACTTCTTCAGATTCTTACCCAAAGGAATGCTGAAGTCATCATCTCGACTTCCAACCAAGTTAGCGAGCTGATCACGAATTGTAGGTTTACCAGAGTTATTATCACTTTCATAACCTGGTCAAGGATCAAGTGAATGAACATCAGAAATAACTTAAAGGTAGTTCAGCTCTCACTAATGAAAGCCGAAAGAAGCAAAGATGGCAAATTTACTTGAAATCTTGTTGTAAATCTTTTTAGCAAAGCGGACAATAGGGATAATAAATGGATATGGAAGATGATATAGAGAAATAAATCCCCTGCTATAAAGCAACATGTTTATGGATTCTACATGAAGCTGCTTCACACAAAATAACCTGCAGTAAAGACACTACAGATTGTGCAATAGATGCTCTATGTATACGGAGGAACTTGAATCCCCAAATCATTTGCTGCTACATAGTAAATATTTTTGGGAAGTATAGAGCATGTTCGTTAACACAATAAGAGTACACTTGTTAACACCAAGGTCAGGTCCACAAAGTATAAAGCCACCTCAGAATGGCATGTAAGGCAATTCCTACTTACTACATATTTTGGGCAGTTTGGAAGGAAAGGAACTGCAAATGCTTCGGAGATCATATACTAGATGTTTTTGCTCAAACAATAGATGTATACAAATGTTAAAATTCAGTCTAAGTTGACTTTCATAGATGATGAAAAAACTTTGTGGACTTCATAGATTCGCTATAATGCAAAGAGGGAACTCAAAGTCCTTGATATTCATATACTTTCTTAGAGCAGTTCAATGAAATTCTCATATTACTTATCAGGAAAAAAAGCCAAGAATCGAAAGGGGAGAACATATACCATTTACTGCTGAGCTGCTGGAAGTGAGCTGTTCCAAGAGATCTAGCTGTGTTCGAGCTGAAGATAATGACCCTAAATCAAAATAAAATCATCAGCAAAGCTTCAACAATCAAGCAACACAATGTAGCCCATATCATCATACATCAAACCGGACTAAGATATGGACATCATTCAATTAGCTTATCAATTCATATTATATCAGGCAGAGGCACAGTGTTCATTCCACTATGGTAACAATCAGCACTCAATCAGAGAGGCTAGCTCATACATCCATCTTCAAGATATTGACAAAACTTACAAGTACCCTTACATCAAGTCATTCACTAAATTTTAATCCCTCCGTCCCAAAATAAGTGTCAATTTTCCCTACTTGAGAGTCATTTATACTAATTTTCAAAAACTGTGAAAAGTACACAACTTGCAATACATTTTAAAATATTGGTCAACGTTTACATAATTTGAATCTCGAAAAACTTTACAAACAAATAATTTGGGACAGAGGGAGTATTATTTAAGACGACCTCAAACTCAAGCATGCCCTAAAAGACTTTAATAACAATATGCATTAAGGAGGGGCTGAAGGATTCATCAGAACCTGCCCAAAAATCACACTGCAGATATATAAGGTGAAAATCTGTAAGTTGCAAGATCGAATTTTCCACCAAGTACATGAAATTTTTGAATAAAGATCCACGCTTTTGTTAGGACCGAAATAATCATGCGTTAGAAGCTAGCAAAACAAACTTTGAAAGACGATAATACCAAAAGAGACACAATAATTCAACTAATACAAAATACTGAACCTCACAAAATTCACTCGAAATAAAACGAGTTCACATAAGTGTCAGAGTAACACTTGTCCCTCACTTACACTATAATCTCATAAATTAAAATCAATTAAAGGATTAGTGGAAGTTAAAGTATACCAGAATAAGCTTCCTCCTTAGTGACTCTTCCATCCCCTTGTTCAGAAAGAGCAGCTCTTCTTAAGGAAGAATAATAAAGTTTATGGTTAGGAGGAATGAGAAAGCAGACATGTTTTGGTTGCACAAAAACTGAGCTAAAATTCAAAGCCATGTGTAGTGTAAGGCCATTAGGTATGTATATGACTTATGAGGCTACAAATTATGCAACTTCTATTATGGACACCTCAATTTAAACAGGTGGCTGAAAATTGCTCCACCACAAAATTTTGTTTTCCCTCTTATGTCCCTGTCCTACTAATATAATTTTGAGATTTATTTCCTTTTAATTCCCACCATCCCATTAAAAAAAAGAAAGAGATACCTCTAATTATCAACGAGTGAAATTTGCTTTAGTGATTGAGTATCTCTATCAGTAATTGATAGATTAAGTATTTGAATCATGCTATACATAAGTGAAAACACTATTGATCCCGAAAAAAACTATTTCATTGATGCCCTCCTTGTTTGCTTTCTAGATGCTCTACGTTTCTTTCTTTTAATATAAAATATCTCTAAAAGAATAAAGCGTATTCCCTCTTTCTTTTTTTCCCTAAGCTCTAAATATAAATTGGCATAAGATTAAACTAATAAGTTGAGGGAAGAAGCATATTAATTCATCATGCTTAATAAGTGATAAAGGTAATGTAAAAGGCACATAAAATACACTTATAGATTTGGTGCAAGCACCAGTCAATTTAGGGCTAAGTAATTAGCAACATCAAGTGATTATAAAATGGGATGAGATATACTTAAATTACAAATATGAAAATTGTGACACTAATTATTTGGGAATTGAATTCAACCTTAACTAAGAATAGAATACATAAACAAATGATTCATATAATGTTACAAATTAGTTGGAATTAAGATTTTGTTGCTGACATTAAATTTAGGTAATGTTTTAGTGTTTGACCATGAATTTTTCATGAAACTTGTGTTAGTCTACAACACATTTTACCATATCTCACTAGTCAAGAATGAATGGTTGTATACGTAAAGCCAGAGTATGCTGAATATTATACTAAATTCAAAATTCAAAATTCAATATTTTCAACGCGAAATATAGATTTATGTATAGTAATTTTGTAAAAATAATGTTTTGGGCATGTCTCATAGTCCGAAAGTTATCTCGAAAGGAGGAGAATTGTTCAAGCCTTATAAGGAGATCACTCATCTTATTAACCACACCATTGCCCAAGAACACTCATCTTATTAACCATTGATGTAGGGATTTTTTCGTTCTTCGACATCCCACATCTGATGTGTAAGCAAATTTAATTTAGAGTCTAATATTCGGCGAGATGATTTGGATTTATATATAAAAATAGATTTTTGGCCTGACTCGCTATAGACAATAAAATTCGCGTCAAGAAAACAATAATCAAGAACGGAAAAGTATCGCAACAATCATTTTATTGATTCAAAGTGCGAGAGGGCTCTTGAGCTTGATCTTGAATTTGACTTGAACTTGATCTTGGATTCAAGGCTTTAAAGCTTATTCTTGAATCTTCAATAAACTTTAACTTAAACTTTATCTTGATCTTGACTCTTACTTGAATTCAAGGGCTTCGAGCTTGTTCTTGAATCCGGTGATTTCGAGCTTGTTCTTGAATCTGGTGATTTCGAGCTTGATCATTCTTGAACTTGATCCGATGGTCTTGATCGTTCTTGAAGTTGAATGCTTCAATTCTTAAACTTGTAGCTTATAGAGAAATTTATGGCGTTTGTACCACAAGCTTTCTCTAGCTTCTTGTTTAGAATTTTCAATCCCTTTTCTGAACTATGAGGACCCCTATTTATAGTTTTAGAATATAAGAGTTGTGATTGGAATAGATTCCTTCGACCAATCAAATTTAAGTGACATGACATATGGACTTTATGGAGCGGACTTTGTCATTTTGACACATGACATGATCCCATTGGCTCCTTTGTTTGACTTGGCATGCCACGTCATTTGCCACGTGACACCAAAATGGGCATCTAGGAAGAGATGAAATTGGGCTCATCTATTGTAGCCCAAATCAATTAATTTGAATTTTAATTAAATTCATATTTATTGGACTTAAATAATTAATCGAATTATATTAATCCATAATATTTATTTGGACTAATATAATTCGAATCATTTTACAAGTTTATATTTAATAAATTTTAAATGATTACACTGGCACCTCAAAAACTAGTTCCAATATCATTAGCATCATCACCTAGCTGTCCAGCAGCTTTCTCGTTCGCCTGCCGACTATATTAAAAATGTCAAAAATAACCTCCATAACTAGTAAAGTTTTGTTGCGTGTATCTTGATAAAAGTAAAAGGCTTTCATGCCATTTTACTCATCAGGTTCAGGGTATACGCGTTGTTGAGAAAGGCAAGGAAATCCAGAGAGGAAAAATATGACCGTTAGAAACAGCATTTTCAAAAAGTAAATATTTATTCCTACATTATTATAAATCCAACAACTTGATTTGTTCATTAATTTCTTCGAATCCGATACCCCAAAAAGGCAAAAAGCACGCAGAACCCCCATTACTCTGCTGGGCCTCACAGATGTTGAGGTGATAATTCTCCAAGAATAAGAAGGCATAGCGAAGCAATGGACAAAATAAGTGTAGAGGAGATGAGAAATGAAGGAGAAACAGTGAAGGAAAGTGGCATTGAGTCTCATCCTTATGCATTTCATGTTTCTGGACCTCGAAATGTTTCTTCCCCAAATTGGAAAGATCTTATTAACTCCAGTTGGTTAGTGTCCGTCTTCTACTCATAGTCTTATCTTTTCGCATTTTCACGAGGTAGGTAAAGTCTGCGTACACTTTAGTGATAAAAAATATCATAAGTTGCCTATTCTAGAATTCAGAACATATAAATTCAAAATTCTGAGTAGCAGTACTTGCATCCTCTGTATATTGCTAATCAGGACTCCCAGAGAGTGTTTGATTCTGTGATTTATAAATTCAAACTGTGGAAGGCTTGTTTCGTTTTCTAGCTTTGATTTGGTTCATTATATGCGAAGCTGAATTGTTAATTCGAAGAGATTGTGGCTTGGATTATGGTTCTTTTGCTTTTTCCCTTGTTTTGTTTTTGTTGTTGGATATGTGAGGCCTGATTATCTGGCTGGAAATGTTATGCTGGTGATCTTCGTGTTTGTAGTATATGAGGTGAAGTTATCGCGATCAATTTGTTAGTGTAGTGTGTGTACTAGAGCTAACATACTTGTTCTGACTCTTGTAAAACTGAATCCTACACAAGTCCACTTGCTAGTAAGATTCTTATGGTTTTGGGGATAATATAAATTTAGTTCAATTCTGGGTAAAGCAAATGTTTTTTGGTTCAAGTCCCTAAATGCTTAACAATTCTTGGAAATCTATCTTTGTTCCTGCAAGTTTTTGAGATTAATGTTCGTGTTCTTTGTTACTATTATTTACTTACTGGTACGATGCGATCTGTATTTTAGCCTTTTAATCTCAATTATTTAACTTCTATGTGGATACTTGATACCAATGATATTACTGGAGTCAAAATTTGCATTATCTAGTCTAACTAGTCTTTCCTGGACGAAGAACTTGACATGATCCTGTTTACTTCTAACCCTTCGATATGAACTAGGCGATTACTCAATATCAAGATAGATCCTTAATTATGAAATAATACCAGATGATTTGCCGCTGACACCTATCAGTAATTTACTTGGACAGGAGGAAGGATGCTAACTATAAAAGAACAGTAATGGCCTGTTTTATCCAAGCAGTTTACCTTCTTGAGCTTGACAGACAAGAAAATAGGACAGAACAAAATGCACTTGCTCCGAAATGGTGGATACCCTTCAGGTACAAGTTGGTCGAGACCCTAAAAGATGAACGAGATGGATCCATATTTGGTGCAATATTGGAGTGGGATCGAGCTGCAGCTTTGGCTGATTTTGTACTGATCAGACCGAGTGGTGCACCTAGAGCTGTTTTGGCTTTAAGGGGAACAATTCTGAAAAGCCAAACAATGAGAAGGGATATTGAGGACGATCTCCGCTTCCTAGCCTGGGAAAGTTTGAAAGGATCTGTGAGATTTAGTGGAGTCTTGAAGGCATTGAAAGCAATTGCGGACAAATATGGAAGTAATAATGTTTGTATTGCTGGTCATTCCCTTGGAGCTGGCTTTGCTCTTCAAGTGGGGAAAGCGTTAGCCAAAGAAGGGATATACGTAGAGGCACATTTGTTCAATCCACCCTCAGTTTCACTAGCTATGAGTTTCAGAAACATCGGAGAAAGAGTTGGCTTTGCCTGGAAAAGAATCAAAGCAATGCTTCCTTCAAAGGCGGATTCTCAAATCAGCTGTGTGGAAGGTGGCGGTGCAACATCTTATCGAGGAGGCCTAAATCAATGGGTACCTCACTTGTATATTAACAACAGTGATTACATATGCTGCTCTTACACTGATGCAGACGGAGCACAAAACGACCAAGCTGCTGCTAACAAGGAGAATGCAAAACCAACAAACTGCAGTCAAGCTGCAGCAAAACTTTTCTTGTCATCGAAGGGCAATCAGAAGTTTCTTGAGGCGCATGGATTGGAACAATGGTGGTCCGATAACTTGGAACTACAAATGGCTATTAGTAACAGCAAGCTCATTAGCCAGCAGTTGAAATCTTTGTACAGTATGCCAGCTGCTCAACTAACACCAGTCAAGCGATAACAGATAAAAAAAAGTGGCTTTCGCAGCCCTTTTGCTAATAACTCATTTTAAATGCAAATAGTTGTTCCTAGTCACCATTTTTGGTGTGCATTATAAATGTTCTTACAATTTTCTTTCCCCTATTGTATTGAACAATGTGTAGTTATGAGGACGCTCTCAAGGTGGAGCCAAATAATCTCAAAGGTGGAAACCATATTTTTCTTCATTTGTATATTTGTACTGATGAATTGTCAAACATAACATACCATATTACCCTTATCTTTATTCTTTATCTTTTATGTGAGATGATTGAAATGGAAAAGTACTATTAGGGTGTTGTGTTATAGAAAAATGCATGTTGGAGTAAAACATTAAGTTCTACAAAACAGTTGAGGATGTTGGGATGTTAAAGTTCAACATATCCATAAAATGAGTGTTACAGAGATGAGGATGCTAAGATGGATGTGTGGTAAACCGAGAGAAGGTGGATTTTAAGATGGTTTTGTCATGTCGTGCACAGGCCTATATATGCACCAATCAATGCAGAACTATGGTGAGTTGTGAATATGTTAAAACAGAACAAGGTAGATCTAAAATTACATCGAAAGAGTTGCAATTTATTATGGTGAGTTGTGATTATGTTAAAACAAGAAAAGGTAGATCTAAAATTACATGGAAAAAAGTTGTCTCAAAAGAGTTACAATTTATTAAAAAAGCGACTCTGCAAGGGATCAAACCCAGAATCTCTGGTTTCGTAGACCAGCGCCTTATCCATTGGGCCACAAAGTCTAGATGTCAAAATACCCAGCAATAGAGGCTCTTTACGCTTAAGTGGTTTTTTTATGAAAAGGCTCAACAACTATTAGTTGAAAGTTGAAACATAGAAATGTGTGTTACATTATTCATGAGTCCGGAGCTAAAAGGGCCACTTTTTTCTTTCAAAATGCATAAACAGCCTATCAATTTTTTTTAAAACCAAAAGGGACAAATCGCTCATGAGGGAGCGATATCCTTTCAACATAGTAATGTCGTTACCTCCGTGTTAAAAGAAAATCGCTGCTCCGGCAGTGATTCCTTTAAAAAGAAAAATTACTAATATCGCTGCCACAACAACGATTTTTTGTTTTTTTTTTTTTAAACTAAAAACGCTGCACTGGCAGCGATTTAAATTTTTTTTTTTTTAAAGGAATCGCTGCTGGTGCAGCGATTTCCAACCCAAATTTTTTTCAAAAATTTGTTTCTAAAAAAAAATAAAAATTTTTGTAATGCAGCGATTTTAACTTCTTCTTTTTTTTTCTTTTTTTTAAAAATTATTTTGTCAACTTCCTATTTTCCTTTATTTTTCCTTTTTACCAACATATATATTTTCTCCAATACGAATTATACTGCAAATAATATTCTTCCTCAAATTTTTTTTTAATTGTTACATACAAATACTATTTACATGTCATGTAAATATTTTTTTAACTAAATCACATGCATTACCTAAAAAAAAAAAAGTTCACATGCTTCATATATTCTTCTTATAAATTGCACAAAGTTGAAGTATAATTTTGTTAATAGTATTCTTCCTCAATTTTTTTTTAATTGTTACATGCAAATACTATTTACGTGTCACGTAAAAACAAAATTAGCTAAGTCACATGTATTACCTAAAAAAAAAGAAAAAGTTCACATGCTCCATATGTTCTTCTTATAAATTGCACAAAGTTGAAGTATAATTTTGTTAAAGTCTACCTCTCTCACTTCAAACTTTGTCAAAATTTTCAAAGTCTTTCATTTATAAGGTAAATTTTGATTTATTTTACTTTAAACTTTAAGAATTAGTTATAAACTTTTATTATATTGTGAAAATATTCTTCTTTAAATAATTATATTAACATTAACAATTTTTTTGATATTTTGTGTATAGATATGCATCCTTCAAATATGTTCGTACATCCTGGTCCTGTGGAGTATGATGTATTAAGAATTCAAGTTGATCATCATTCTGAAGGAATTTGGGATGGTAGTTTAAGAGAAGAGAAAACTTGCTTATATACGCGTCACAGTAATGTTGAATTTTGGCAACATATAAAGTATCATCCCTTAGATCCTCGCATTCGTCAGTATTTTGAAAATTGTAGGTTTAAAGGAATTCTTGATGTAGGATTTGTGCCGTATGACTCCGGACTAATTTCTTCTTTAATTGAAAGGAGGCATCCAGAAACGCATACCTTTCACATGCGAACTGGCGAGGCTACCATACCTTTCAAGATGTAGAAATTTTGTTCGGAATGGTGACAGATGGTAGTCCTATAATTTTAAATGGCGCTGATACTTTAGGAGTTTTGGGTAGACAAGAAATGATGTTGGAATTAATGGGATGGTTACCCGATAATGATTGTTTTTCAAGTGTTAGTAGACTGTTAACATTTAAATTAATCGAGCATATTGAGAGTTTAGATGATATGACTGATCATTCAACTGAGCATGAGGTGCAACAAAGGTTCAGATTATATTTATTATGGTTATGTGGTGGTTCAATATTTCCAGATAAATCTAATAATAAGCTTAATTTGGACCTTTTGATTGAGATGAAAAATTTAAACATAATGTCAACACAAGCATGGGGAGCAGCCGCATTATCATATTTGTATAATTGTTTATGTCGTGCATCAATGAAACAATCAAATGAAATTTGTGGATTTCTCTCTTTAGTGCAGGTATATAATTTTTTAAAATTATTTTTTATATTTTAGTAATATGCACTTTTAAATTTAATTATATTCTAAAAATTGCTAGATTTTATTTATTGTAAATTTGGGCATGAGAACGTATTATTCCCCTACAACCATCACCGTTTCCTATAAGGACCAACCAACTTGAGACTCCAACTCCGCTTGCACGTAAATGGACTCGACGTAGAAATCATCAAAATGAGGCACGAACTGTAATCGGTGTGATTAGGAATGTACTAGATAACCTAACTGAGGATCAAGTATTTAAATATTATTATTTTTATTGCAAGAAATTAAATTTTATAAGAAAATCATTGATGATACTGATTTTATTTAAATTTTTAACAATTCATATTTGTATCCCACTAACCAAGAAAATCATGTGAATATAATGACAAACATATAGATTTTTGGTAGGTTCTCAAAATAAAATATTTTATTGTGTTACATCAAATCATATGACATAATAGAAAAAAAAATATCTTGTAAGATTGTTTTAATTAATGTACATATCTGTTTTTATATTTTTGTCAAATATTTAATAATTATTTTACTTACATTTTTTATAGTTTATTTGGCAACCTTATTCAGAAGATGTTATTAATGGATTGCCTGAGTGGTGTCGGTTAGGACAATCCGTCTGGATGGCACATGTGCCACTCATTTGTGGAATTTATCGTGAGTGGCACATGGTTGGTCGTGTTGTGAGACAGTTTGGTTATTTACAACATATTCCTGGACCGTGTACGCAATTTTTCGAACATCATTTTAAGTGTGATAAACGATCCAAAATAAAACAAGAGGATATAGATGCATTTAACTACAAACAATATTTATGGGAACATCGTCAAAATTCTATATTTCAACCTCCATTTGTAAGCGATCAAACAGATTACTTTCGTTGGTACATGAGGCATTCCTGCATGTTAATTGGAAATCCACAACATGTTATTCAAAGAGAGTATCAACACATTGCAGGAAGACACGAGGGATTAGTATGTATATTATGAAAATTTTAAATCATTATACCGATCTTTAACAATTTTTTTGTTATTAATAATTTTTATTTATTTTAGGCTAGGGGGCATGAAATGCAGTATCGTAGAGCTCGGATGATTGAAAATGATGAAAACCAATCTAATGAAATGAGACAATATGAAGAGAAGGTCGCTCGTATTTCAATGGAATCAATGAATGCGGCCTTTCAGGGAACGCGGTTGAGCTTTGCTCCTGATTACAATCCTCCCACTCAATATGAGGAACCGCCACCAGTACAAGTATCCTGTCGATCGCGACAAACAACACCTAGAGATGGTGCACGTCGAGATAGAAGGAGTGTTGTTGAAGGTCGTGGTCGTGGTCGAAATTGTATGGAGCATTATTTGATTGATGAAGATAATTTGATTGATAATAACGCACATTTGGTGGCTACTCCCGAGCCTTATTATCTCACGTTCGATTTTTCCACTGGGCCTTCTAATACTAATGCTAATTTTTCAAGTCAGGAAACAGTTGGTTTTGTAACTCCACATGTTGCGATATCTGATTTTGCGCAATTCAGCGAATCTCGGCATGGTATTCAACATTGTATGTGTGAATTTCCTATTCATAATTCCCATTTGGTAGGAGGTTGAATTTTTCAAATGTAAGTATGCCAATTTTAATTGAAATTTTATAATTTTTTTTTTTTTTTTGCATATTTATTTAATTATATTGTATTGTATTATAGGTAACTGTGTCCCATGATACAAGGTTTAATGCTGAAGCTTCACAACATTCAATATTTGTTAGAGAGAATCTCCCTAGAAGAACATTTAGGCCACACAAATCAACTAGATGTGGTACAGGAAGTCACTATCAAAATGAGGAAGATTCGGATGATTCGAAAAATGAAGACGAAAATGAAGAAGTAGAGGATTCGGAAAACTCAGAAGAATAACTTTTATGTATTTTTATTATTACTTAAAAATGTAGTTTTTAAATATGTTGCAGTAAGATTTTTATAAGTATTGAAATTTGTTGTTTTGTGCAAATTTCAATAAATAGATTGAATTTTATTGTTTTGTGCAAATCAAGAAGATTGTCTTCTTCTTTTTTGTTTGCAGTAAGATTTTCCTCTTTATTTTCAAATATTGTCCTTCTTCTTCTTTTTTTCAAAATTTGCAGTCTATTTCTTTTTCAATTGTGCAGTATAGGTCAAATCAACTATTTTTAAGTTAGGTCAAATCAACTATTTATTACGATATGGTAAACTATAAACTCACGGATCTCTTTTGAATTTTTAATTTTAACTCATTTGAATGATCAATTTATTATTATACAAGACAGATTAAATGAATATCAACATGTATTTAAAAATGATATATTATTATATTAATAATAAGACAGAAAATTACATTCATCTAAATTTAAAATCGAGTAGGACATCGTGCCTTTGTGTGACCCGTTTACTTGCAAACACTACATTATCTGGCCATGCGAGCAGGAGCTATATCCATATCATTCTTAAGTCGGCTTCTTACTTGCACACCAGATGTTCGCATATATTTAGTATTTGCAATTAAATAAAATGAAGTTGGCGGCTAATACACTTCATCACCCACGGGGGTAAATGTCCCACTGTATTTTTGTTTGTAATATTTTGTACCGTAGAATTTGCTTACATATGACTTTGGCTCGATTACACGGAGTGCACAAAATTTAATGGCATGCGAGTTAGGCATATGATAGTTTCTCCATTTTCCACAAGAACATTTCTTACCCTTTGCAATAACTTTGTGGACATTTCCACCTTTACTATCATGAGCAAAAGTAAGAATTTCAAATACTCCATCACAAGTGTTGTAAGTCATCATATCAGTATGCCCTTGAGCTCTTTGATAATAATCATTAAATTTTTTATCTATTGCAAGAGGCCACGACATTTTAGTTTGAAGTAATCCGACAGCAAGGTTGTTTCTTTCGACAAAGTGATCAACAAGAGCTTTGAACGTCATGCGAACCATGACAGTTACAGGAAGCCCTCGAACTTTTTTCAATAGACCATTATACGACTCAGACACATTTGTCGTCAATGGCACCCCATCTATGACTATCATCCTAATACATTGTCCATTTTTCCAAAGGAAATTCATTTAATCATATATATGTTGCAGGAGACGATGTTTTGATTTGTTGCATCCGTTGCACAATTTTTTTCTTTTGGTGCTCTGTAGCAGCCAACCACATTAATTTCTCGAGTTCACTATTTACAAATTTTTTATTAAAATTTGCTTTTAAGTGTCGAACACAAAATATGTGGTATGTGTTGGGTGGACTCAACCAATCATAAGATTGAATACATTGCAAGATTCCTTGATGACGGTCAGAAATGAGACCAATTCCTTGTCGCGCACAAACAACATGTGTCCATAATAACTTGAGAAACCATGACCAAGACTCAAAACTCTCACGTGCAACTAAAGCATATGCAAGTGGAAAAATATTTCCATTCGTATCAATCCCAACCGCAATTAATAGTTTCATATCACACAAATCATAAAGATGTGTGCCGTCGATGGAAATGACCGGCCTACAACTTTTGAAACCATCAATGTTTGGTTTAAAAGACCAAAAAAGAAATTTAAAGATTTGCTCACCTTGCATTGTTGTAGAATGATGCTCCCACTCAATAATAGTGCCTGGATTGAATAATTGTAGTGCAGACCATGTATCGAGGTAATGCCTTAAATGAACTTTCAAAATCACCATAAACCATTTGAAATGCTTTTCTCCGACCTTTTTGTGCTTTCCTATAACTAGGAGTGTAGTGATGTTTTCCTTTAATGATTTCACGGACCATCTTAGTATTTATATCTGGATTTTGCATAACATATGGTATCAATGAAGTGGCAATCATGTTACTATTCAAATTGAAATGATCCTCCTTATAGTTATCAGTAAGACAAGTATGCGATCCAATCATTTTACCTGCCTTCCACATACCACTTGAAATCTCTCTAAAGCGAATCATCCAATTACATCCCAATTCATAACGCTTGCAAATAACTCTCCAACTTTTACTCTTGGATCGATCACAAAGAAATTCCTTTTTTATTGCAAGACTATGTGCTCTTACGGCAGATTTCATTTGTTTCTTATTCATAAATAGCATACCTAGTTGAATATACAAATTATATTAATCAATATAAAATAAATAAGAAATACTACAAAAATTTAGTATTGCAACAATCGAACCTGACTGAATATTTTTAGGATTGTTTGGATTCCAAAGTGCAATTCGAATAGAACCATCATCTCTTGTATAGATAAAATCTTCTGCACTTTCTTCAGTGTGATCTAAGTATGGAATCATAGTAGAATGATGATTAACACTTTGATCTTCAACGGGTGCATTAGGTGCATTATCTACATCATCATCGTCATCATCATCTTCATCATCATCATCATCAGACATTTCATTATTGTCTGTTAATTCATGCTCCAAAGGTTCATCACTATCCAACTCACCAACTCGTTCATCACCCATAACATTGTTGTTCACAATTTGTGCACAATAATTCACTGCATCTTCAAGTTGGTCACACCTATAAAATATAGTAATATAAATATATTCTATAATAAAATAATTTTTAATTTAATAGATAAGGAAATATCATTTTATGTACCTGTCAATTGACTCCGGTGGAAAAAAATGATGTATATCACTTGGATTCAAAGTATCCAAGTGCATGGAAGCATTGCTAGGCTCCCCCATATTGTAATCAGGCACACTCCAATCCAAACCTTCATATTGTGATTGTCTTTCAACTCTTTCCACTATTTGTTCTGGGACTGTATTCCTTGAAGATTCAATATTTAAATTTGAATATGTAGTATCACGAAGATCAAATTCACTATCAGTAGGTTCTTGAACAATAGGACAACGCTCAATTGATACATACATATGAAGCGTCCTTACATTAATTTGATCAGCAAAACTTTCAGCACCACGAAGAAACACAACTAATGAATCATCATTCCAAATGCATGTCTCTTCATACATTGGGCTCCATGTAAAGTAAGTTGGATATCTCCCAGTAATAACAATTACATCTTCTAGATCATTTATCTCCATTTTCTTCCTTAATAAGCGCTGCAAACGATCATATTTAAGAGACAAAGGAAATATTTGGACTACTACAAGATGTCGATTATATCGTATAGAACCACCTTCATGCACAATATTACCACCCCAATATAAATTTACTCTCACCTTATCATCCATTTTGTTTTGATTGGACAAAATAATAAAAATTTGAGCTATTTTAAACAAAAGATAAAAGCTAAATTTTTTAATAAGGCGATTGAATTTTTGACTAAGAAGAATGATTGATTTGTGCAAAGCCATGAATATATAAGCCAATTTTTTCATATGAAATCGCTGTCTCAGAAGCAATTTTTTAAAAAAATAAAAATATTTTAAGAAGATTGCTGCCAAAGCAGCGATTATTTTTTAAAAAAAAATCAATTTGGGGAAAATATATATGTTGGTAAAAAGGAAAATAGGAAGTTGACAAAATAATTTATTTTTTTTTTAAAAAAAAAGTTAAAATCGCTGCACATGCAGCGATTAGTTACAAATCTATTTTTATTTTTTTAGAAACTATTGGAAATCGCTGCACCAGCAGCGATTCCTTTAAAAAAAAATTTAATCGCTATCAGTACAGCGCTTTTAGTTTTAAAAAAAAATACAAAAAATCATTGTTGTGGCAGCGATATTAGTAATTTTTTTAAAAAAGGAATCGCTGCCGGAGCAGCGATTTGGAGGTAACGGCGTTACTATGTTGAAAGGATATCGCTCCCTCAGGAGCGATTTGTCACTTTTGGTTTTAAAAAAAAATTGATAGGCCGTTGATGTATTTTGAAAGAAAAAAGTGATCCTTTTGACTCCGGACTCCATTATTCATTATGCGAAAGTATTGATGTAATCTCATAGAGTTATTCGATCTAAATGCTACATGATAAATGTAATACAAGCTAGATGAAAGAACGGGAAGATCTATAATGTGTAGAAGATGATAACATAAGCAATATATTGCTCTTTTGATCTAACACCAGTAAGTTGATCGGTTTTCCATTGATGCAGTTGAATGACATCAAAGACTTTGTGGCCCAATGGAGAAGGCGCTGGTCTACGAAATCAGAGATTCAGGGTTCGATCCCCAGCAGAGTCGTGTCATAATATGAACTCTTTTTAAACAACATAATAATATTATTTTAAATCTATTATTTACCCATGAACACTTGAAGAAATTTAATTTTAGACTTTTTTTAATCAATAAGAATACCATATGTTTATATATAAAAAACACTACCATACAAAGTTTGGAATGTATATAATTTTTTTTAGAAATTTCCAAGAACTTGGTATGGAAACTATGCAGATAATATTCATATGAACAAAATGATTGCCTCTTCAACATATATACAAATTAAAATGAATTATTCAACAATCTATATAGTATATAGTCTCTACATCGAGATCTACTAACATATAGCTACGAACAATAATCCAGATCAGTGACGGAGCAAGGGATTCAAAATATTAAGAGAGGTACACACACAAAAAAAAAACTCAAAAGATTCAACATTTACTATATACACTTAAAACAGAAATTATTAATATTAATTAACGTTGGATATACCATATCCTTAGCTCCGCCGATGTTCTAGATGATCATGTACACGAAACTTATTAGCTAAGTCTCAAAAAGAGTTGACAAATCATAACCATAATCATCAATAGAAACTTGTTCATACTGATCATGATCATAATTAGTAGTATATGAATCCATCTCCAATAACCATGACTCAATATTCCTATAATAATATTCTTCAGAAATATCATCCATTAATATTTCTTGCCTTCCCATCGAATAATTATTACTACTATTATCCAACAAACTGAAACACGGTTCGTGTAACGTCGTATTACTAATATTAATCGACGATGGTATACTTCCTTCTGATGAATCTACCGATAATTCCTGGCTATATTGATATTCTTGAACGAATTGCAACCGTTGATCATCATCATGACTATGATCAGGTGGTGGTGGTGGTGATGATAACGACGACGATCCAATATTATTATTGCCAGTAAGTTGTTGAACAAGATTCTTGAAATTTGAAGAGGGTGTAATATAAACTTTGGGTTTCAACAGTTTAATCAAGTTGTTGAATTGTTTCTTCTGTGATTTTGAGGATTTTTTTCCCATTTTTTTTTTCTTGCTTAGAACTACAAGAAAGTATTTAGGATTCAACGTAATTTTTTTTCTTAGCTCCTATCGATGGGATATCCTAAGAGCTAGCTGGAGGTATTTATATATTAATGTATGTGAAAGTTTATAGAGTTGGGAAAATGAAAAATATATGTTATTTACACACAAAATACTTGGAAGAAATTACAAAAAGATGCTGAGAATGATGTTTTTTTATGCACTAAGGTGTGAAAATTGTAGTCCAATATTACTCGATCCTTTTTTATTTTTATATTTTTATTACTGTCCATACACCTTCATCATCAATCGATAAATTGAGGGTTTGAGTTATGCTGATGGATAAGTGGAAAAGTACTAAAAAAAAATCATGTATACCATGATTATTTTATCAGATATCTATATTTCCTACCATAATACATATGAATTAGAACTAGCAAAGAAATTATCAGTATCATTTTTTTTCTTCTCTTTGTTGGATTATGTAATTGAGCTTAAATAGATAAATTAAACAAATATCGTCAATTTCAATTTATTTGAGATTGAAACATTATTATTTTGTTGTAGTTTGTTGTAATATGTATTCTAATTGTCATAATTTTCATTCACTTCATTAATTTCTTATTCATTCCCTTGGTGCTATCTCTCATAATATACCCATAGTTGGAACTACAACCAATAAAGAGTTCTAATTAGTTAAACACCATTCACTCAAAACTTTTATTTATTTATTTTTTATAATTAATTATGTAATCTATTTTCCTTGTTAATATGTATCAAAAAGAAAATAAATAATACTTTTCTATCTTTAAATTTCTCATTTTACTCTTTATAAAATCGATGACTTATTTTAAATCAGACAACTAGAAATACCCTCTTCTTTCATAAACTCCTTACCTTAATTATACATTAAAGGGCATTATATTCAAACATATACAAATTTCTGATATCTATCCATGTGTCACCTCATCAGGCTGTAGACTCATATTATTATTATTATAAACAATATGCCAAAATTTGTAATTACACGGATTGGTATTTTTTGTATTATTAGGCAGTTAATTAATTAAATGTAAACGTTTGTCAATTTCTATCGGATTGATACAGGAAATACTATTTGGAAAAATAGATGAATACAATAAAATAAAATGTATGTGTCACGCAGAAGAACAGTAAAGGCACGCAACAAATGACTATTCAGCTACTTTGTCTTATTATGCTTCGATTTTTTTAATTCTAACTATCTTGGTGTCTGATATCAACATTATATGAAAGTCTGATTAAATTTGAATTTGTATTGAAAAGTCTCATATTGGAATAGAGTGTTTTCTAATAAAAGCGACTTTGTATCTAGTGAGTCTAAATAAATAGTACAACTTTTCACCGATCCACCCCTTCGATTACCTGATTCTGCCCTAATTTGAATCTAAAACCTCTGATTAAAAATAAAAGAGTACTTTCGACTCTATCACAATCCTTATCGGATACAAACAAAGTCAGTCTTGTTTATGATATATGAAATACATTTTTTTACGTACAAAGCTCAAACTTTTTTCTTTTTATTGATGTAGTAAATTTCAACTTTATTTTCTCTTCTTTTTTTCAGTCAAGCTGTTATTTTATCATTAGAGAAACTTCTTTCAAATTTTGTATGGTTCATATTTTGCAAGTGTAAAATTACTTGTACAATAATTAATATAATTATGATGCTTCTTGAGCAATATCAATCAGATATGTACAAGTTTAGATAAAGAACTAATTAATGCAATTATGTTAACAGATGGAGTAACTATTTGCAAGTTTTTCTCCTCTAATTGGGACATATATGTATATAATAATTTAGGTTGAAAAGGGACCTTAGCATGAAATTATTAACATTCATATCATTGCTTGAAGTGACTTCATATTATTAAAATCACATCAGAATCTTGAATTTTGGCTGGTGGCTGTCTTTCATACATGATTGTGATGCCAGAAAGTTGACATACAAAAGAAAAATTAAAAAGAGAAGAAGCCAAAAATATAAATACCAATTAGGGATCAATATTAATTCGCACATGGTAATAATAGCTAATCATTCATTTCACGAAAATAAAATACAAAAGCCTAATAAGTTTCAAGAACCACGGGTATTAATGAATTAAATATTAATCATATGGATGAAGTACGTAGCTGTATTTTCTACACAAGTATGTAATAAATCTAAAAACTTGCTACAAAATGTTTTTACACCCTATGATTTTGAACTCTATTCAATAAGAAGATTTCTTTGTGCATTCACCAGTAGTAATGCCTAGTTTTAAAAAGAATACTGTTAACTGTGTTTAACAATAGCAACAAAAACTTCAAGAGTGTTTTGATTCGTCTTTCTTCCCAGCAAGGATCATTGAAATCTGGAGACCTCTACTAAACGCCTGGTTGAAGAGCAACCGCGTCTGGAACTCTGATACGAATGGGAACCAAGACAAGACCACAACTGGCGCGAATATGAACAGTCCCATGATGCATTCGTATGCCCGTCCCAACTCCATCACTGAATCCCAAATTCCAAGTCCCTTAAAACAGGGCCTGCATGCTTGACCAATCTTTGAACATAAAGGAAGAAATTAGTCACAAAGGTATAATCATGGTGACATGCTATCACAAAAGAAAATATTGATCAGATGAAGCTATATTTTAAAAATGTTGTAAAACATGCAAGTACATTAGCTGTATGACTTAAGAATGGGAACATTTTCATTTCATTCTAGTAGCTTAGTGGAGAAACAGCAGCAGAAGTTGCTATGGCAATATTACCAAGAATAAGATCAACAACATTTTCGGTGTAATCCCACAAGTGTGAGGTCTTGGGAGGGTAGAGTCTACGCAGACATAAACCCTACCTCCAAGGTAGAGATGTTGTTTCCGATAGATACTTGGATCAAGGAAAAGCATTTCAAAGCAGTTCGGAAAAAGAAATAGGAAGGGAAGAAGCCATGACAAGAAAATAAAGACAGTATGGCAAAGTATGTTGAAAAGAAATGGAATAGTAACTACAACAAAATAATAAGGTAATCGAAGTACGAAAAAAACAACATATAGTAAGAAAAATTAAAGGACAATAGCCTACGACAATACATACAAACAAAAATTACCAAGAGTAAGATCACTAATTGAAAAGAGAGAGATTGCATATAGATGAGTTAAGAGTAGACTTTTAACTTTTAAGTAAATCAAATTGAAAGAATGTAAGAGTGGGGATTGCAGATTTAAATTTTTCTATTTGACCATTGTCCAAGAACGAACCAAATTAGCAAGAAAATAGATCAAAAAAATGAACTTACAAGAAGAATGCCCCAGCCTGTCGGTAACAAACCAAATTAGCAAGAAAATAGATTAAAAAAATGAACTTACAAGAAGAATGCCCCAGCCTGTCGGTACAAAGGCAAGAATGGCAGCAAATAGATCACTTATGGTCAGGCCACAAACAACAAATAACACAGTCATGACAGATATGAATCCAAGGAATAGAAGTGCTTTCAAAATTCTGAACATGAGCTGAAAATCAGTCCCAAATCTTCGTCTGCCCATTGATACCATCTATAGCGAGCAAAATAACAAGAAGCATGATTAGAGAAACACATTAAGGTCAAAATAAGCATGTATAATTGTTCCTTCATAATGTTTCACGCATCCAGTTCAAGCATATAGAAAGGCGCAGCATGAATTACTCTGATAGATCAAGTTACAAAGCTAGATGACTGTCGACGAAGCTGATATTTTGCAATTGAAAGAACCTAAATATTCTGTGAATAGACATAACTAGGAAAGATAGAATTATGCAATCTGTTTAAACAACATTTCACCCCATCAACAGTAAGACTATGGTAAATGTGATTACTTCACCCACTTCCTACGTATTCGGGTTAGTTAAGTTGTAATGTGTCAAGCAAGCTAAGAGGTAAATACCTTTAAGACCAGAAGAGCGGTTAGCATAACAAACCAAGAAAGTCCATACACCTGTAAGAGATGATTTAATGGAAACCGTAAGACTCTTCTCCAAAAAGGAGAGACAAAAGTTAAAACTATACAATGACAACACAAGTAAGTTCTTACCAGTAAATTTCTGCTGCCGTGAGCTATATCAAGGTGATAGACAATTCCATACTGGAAAATGAAAAAGCGGAAGGCAAGGATAATGTCAATCACTCTACCCCTTATATTTGTGTGTTTTAGATGTTCCTGCTCCTCATTCCACCAAGATTCCCAACTTTTATCCGGTGAAATCCCAATGCCTCCACGATTTCCCATCCACCTCTTCCAATCTGTCCAATCATCTACTGTCTTTTGCCAGTCGAAACCAGATGGGTTGAACACAAAAGGAGCAAACAACCAGGAACCTACCAAGAACCACATTGAAATAGTAACAAACAAGTATAACTGTGAATCGCGATATGATTCCCCATAGACTTCATAGACAATTAACAGCATAAACAGCTCAAGCCCCTTGACAAAGTGACTGCGAGAATACATCCTGTAGTTATCTGCATACTTTGCATGAAAAACAACAAAGCCCCGACCAGTAGCTCGATATTTAGAACCTCCATGCAAGATTGTTCTACCGTAATAATGTGCTTTTGTTCCGAGTTGGAATGTAAAAAATACAGAAGCAAGCTGCAGCTGCATTATTACAAAATCACCCAGGGCGGTACGAAATCCTCTCTCCAGCCCAATTTCCATTACCATGGGGAGTACAAGCAACAAGCCCAGCTGAGATATAGATGAGGGAGCCATAGCCTCTTCAAGAGCTTTGGACTGACGAACTGTGGGATCCTCCAGAATTCGCTTTTCCAGCCCACTCAAGACCATATATAACCGTCCATATAGAAACACATAGACAGTAAGCACCGTAGCCTGGAAAATTAGACCCCAGAATAAAACTCCAGTTGCCAGCAGATATAAATTGTAAGAACAATTCTGAAACTAAAGAAGGAGACAGAAACTCATTTTTTTCTGGGAGGACTGGATAACTACTGCTAGTGTAGCAACAAGAGAACACAAAAATATCTGGACTTCCTTGAAGATCAATAAAGGTAAGGAAGAAATCAGCACTCGGAACCAATCTTTGTATTTAGGTTCTGTATAGCTGAAGGAATTAGCTTAGCTTCTGACTAGATAAATTCTTTCATACAATACACTTGTAAAGAGCTGCAAGTGACAAGCAACAAATGCAAGGGCAAGCACGAGACTTATTTTTTCTCCTATTTTGTATTCCAAATACTAGAATTACGATATGATGGTTTAACTAATTTGTTGCTTAGAATTGTATTCTGAATATGTTTACTACATACTAATGAGCAGATTCAAAATATTGTTCAGAAACAAAATATGCAATGAGAATGAGGTTTCACATCTATACCATGTCATAAGACCAGGTACATAGAGTAACGGCCTGTTGGCCTCATGGTCTTTCCTGAGGTATAATTTCAATTTTCCCCTTCTGTTCGAGGAATGCTGAAAGAGAAGGTATTATCTTAGGATCACATGTAAGATGATGCCTCCTTTGACTATCTTAGGATCACGTGAAAATGATATTAGTTTTTACAACAACAGCTAGCCAGAAACCTTGCTTGATTCATTAGTCACATAGTCAAAAGATTTTATGCAATGAAGTGTATGCATAGCACTAAGAGCAGTTTGCATACCATGCTGCTGAAGTAGAAACCAACTGTGGTGAAGTAGAAAGACAACATCCTGTAGAAGTCAAATCGACGCCCAAGCCTATAGACATCACGGCTCAGTGTTTGTTCTCCATTTCCATTTGCCACCTTTGCCTCAAATTGAGAGATCTGATTCATCCCCACATCACGACCCTTCCCTACTTGGATGTATTCATGATGTGTTACGAATCCTCCACGTAAAGTTGAATTATAACCTGAAGATGCACCCCAGTTAAGTACCAAATTATGCCTCAACAGTTTCACCGTTAAAAAAACACTATCCCACCTGAAAAGATATCTTCACTCAGGTTAATTGTTTTAGAAGCTTTGCTAATACCACCCCTAGTTACATGAAAGATTCTGTCGAAAATATCAGGATGACCATAATGAAATCTTACCCTGTAAAATTTAAAAAGAACAAAAACAAGTTGAGTCAATCTTAAAAAGAAAGAACAGAAAAATGAAAATAAAAAATAGCCCTAGTGAATTGCAATTAAGAGTAAAAAAGGTCATATCAAATAGTATCCATTTCTGCACAGTTGGATTAGAAGGTTGAAAGTTGAAAAGGCAAGAGACCACAGGAAGAAGCGCCAAAGAAAGCTTCTAATTTATGATCTACATGCGATCATTACTGGATGGCAATTGGTCAAGTACAGGGACATATGCAATATATTAGCATGGCAATAAATTTGAGCAACTTACTAGAGCTAAGTCCTGAGTAGCAAAATTGAGACTGACAAAGTCAAATTGTATCCAGAAAAGAGGTGAAAAGAAAAAAGAAAAAACAAAGAAACAAATTGACAAGGCTATTTAATATTGTAGGGTGTAACTTAAGTGTCAAAATGTAGATAAATCATAAATATATATAGCCTGAAAAGATTAGGCCCAAAACCAACACCAAACCAGGAAAAAAACTCTTCAGTTTTCGTACTTTAGAACCAAACAATCCAGTTATGGTAACAATAGCCTAAACTAAGCCAAACAAATATTCATCCCAAGTCCAGAAAGCTCATACAAGAGAAGTGAACTTAAAGAATCAGTTCAAAACATTTACAGTTGCACAAGAACAGTCATGTCTGCATAACTTTTTCTGCAAAAAGACTCTTGCACTGCAAGAGATGAAGAAACTATCTCCAGCATTAGTTAGTGCTAAAGAAATAATAGTTGCACATATCTAGGCTTTCCAGGTATATATTGATACATTTATACGAAGTTGATGGTATGGATTTGCTCTCGGGCACTTTTATCGCCAACTGGTCATGAAAGCACATCTGGAAAACTAAAATACCACACAAAGTATACTGTTTTGTGTGGCTACTAGCCAAAGAAACAGCCTTTGCACAACACAATTTGATGAGAAGAGGGATCCCATTGCGTTCAAGATTATTTTTTTTGTGGAGAAAAAGCAGACATAGTTAACCATCTTTTCCTTTACTGTAAGATAACACCACAACTAAGTAGAATTATCTTAAACCTCAATGGGGTATCCTGAACCGTGCCTGGTAAGGTTATGCCGAGGTTAGACAGGCTCTAAATAGTTGGGAGGAAACAAGCTTACAGGCAAAGGATAGGAGTAGAGAGAGAATTGTCCCTGCTTGCATAAGGTGGACAACCTGGAAAGAAAGGAATTCCAGATGTTTTGACAATGTTGAGAATGGAGTGCAGAAGATCAAACTAAACTTCATCTTGCTTTTGTGTTTTTGGTGTAAACAGATTTTCTTAAATGATATTGTTTCTATTGTTGATGTTTTCGATTCAATATAGACATGTAGGACAATAGAAATTGAGAGTGCTTTTGTAAATATGGTTTCATTGCAACCCATGTACTGATTTGTTTATTTGATATATAGATATTGTTACCAGTTTCAAAAAAAAGGTGTTCTTTCTAACAGCTTTGAGCTTTTAGATGAAATAGTCACATACTTCGACAGGTCCAATTTCATATTGTCCATGCTCCAAATGTCCAGCCCTGGGAATGCTGGAAAGAGGGGAGGGACGAAGGATTCTTAGAACTTGATCTCTACAGGCTATGCGAAGACAGAAGAGCAACTGGGTGATATGTTCACGAAAGCCTTATATGGAACCCAAGTACCAACATGATTAACATTAAAAACATAGTTGTACATATATAGGCTTTTCATGCATATAGTGATATATTTATAGGCAGCTGATTTGTAGAAATTTAAAGGCTTAGTTACCTTAGTTAGAATTTCCTGTACTGTACATGTATTTATACCTCAGATTCTTGGAAAGAACAATACAAGAAATTACTCTATTTATTTTTTTTATTACAGTTAAGTTAGATTATAAGTACCTGGAAAGTTGATGTCCTTAAACTGATGACTACCATGTGACTGTCAATTAATGTTCATGAACAAAGCAGAAAAGGGTTTGCAAAGTTGGGCTGGTTACTACTCATTTTATGCAGAATAAGTGGATATGTAAGGCAGAGAGCTAGGAGAAAGCAAATGAAAAAATCATTTAATTTTCTTTCCTTAAAAGAGAAAGTCAACCGGTGGCCTTTCGGAAACAGCCTCTCTACCTCCCTGAGGTAAGCGTAAGGTCTGGGTACACTCTACCCTCCACAGACCCCACTTGTGAGATCACACTGGGTATGATGTTGTTGTTGCTGTTGTACAAGAGAGAGTCAAACAGCAATCGTTAAACTATATTGTGATGGCCAAAAAGACGTGGGGGAAAATGATGTCACTCCATGTAAAAAAAAATTCAACCACCAACCAGCAAAAAATTAAAACTAAAACAATAAATGTCTAATACAGTAGTACAATGGAACTGAACATTAGCAGCTTCAGGTCTTCAACATACTATGTATCAGCGGAAAACATATTTCATTGGATGTCAATAAGATGACTCACCTTAAGGGGTTTGCCAAAATTCTCTGTCCGATGGTTACAAAACTGGTCTCCTGATTGGACATGAACCAAGCAAGCGAAGAGACACTACAACAAAAAGGATAAACTAAGCAATTCTATAACCATGTGAGCTATCAAGGGCTTATAACGTCAAATATTGCGAACCTTCCAGTAAAAATATGCTCCCTTAAACCTAGTATTGTCGGTCTTCGCTTCCTATGAGGTTTCAAGAATTCTTCCAATACATTCCTCATCTTGAAAGCTTCTTCAAAATAATTATCCTAGAAGAAAAAGAAGTTAGACTCGTAGTACATATTTAATGAAGAAGCAGAAAAATTAAAAACTTACTTGATTCATATCTATGGTTTGTAATGCTTCTCCTCGAGTAAAAATGATGGCATGATTTTGATTTTCAGGTTTCCCTTCCCCAATTTTAGGCGGGCCAGGAAGCTTGATACGGTATATTTCCTAGCATGGCAGCACAAGAAGACACTTACTACTTATTCCAGTGATATGAAAACAGAAAGATTACATTTTGTGCAAATTGATCGCCGAGGAAAAAACATTTGTTGACAAAATCTTTGTTTCTCTTTGCAGTCACACTCATACCTCATCCAATTTATCACCTCCCTTCACCAGCACGGAGTAGTAAACCTTCTCGGACTTCCCATTAACAGCTTCATCCCGCTCATCTATGTAAGCAACCCGTAAAGATGGATACCTGAAAGGTTCAAAATAGAAATAAAGATACCCACTTCTTTCTCCTAGAAGAATTGTCAAAATTTCCAACTTACGTCAACATGAGATTCAGAATATTGACATAACAACTACGGTCTCGCTGTTCACTGGACTTCTTCTGAGCACCATAGATCTGACAGGACACAACATATGTGAACTTCAGATCTGCCAATGCCTGTGCACGCTCCTTCAAAGCTCTGTAATCTGTTCGATTCATATCAATGATCCGATATCCTCCAAATATTGCTGCCAAGTAAAGGGTAGATAGTTAACACCAACCACATCCAACTCACAGTATCACAGATATATTGTTATACAAAGAAACAATAAAATTCAAATAGCACCTTTGTCCTCTGCAAAATCCAGAAAGTACTGAAGCTCAAGAGCCTCCCTGTAGTACATCATTCCTCTCACTGGAATTCCACGAGCACAATACAAAATAGAGAGCATAGTTGAGTGACAACAAAATATACAGTCAGAAGTTGTATGAAATATCAAAGATGTTATTGCGATTTGACCTGTCCTTGCAAGTGTCTGTCCTCTGTATGATACCCAGTAACGAATTAATTCATTCCTGTCTTTACTTGAGTATCCAAGCTTAGGATCCTTGATGCGGTCCTCAAAATTTTTCCATTGATCTATTTCATAGTCAAATAAAGGCAACCGAGATTAGTTCTTCATCTATGTTGCAATGTGATACTGTAATTAACAAGCCACAGATTACACACTCGCCTGGATATATCTTCTGAAGGTAAAACAGAGTGGTAATACCATCCTCATTTTCTTTGTTAAGTTCCTCATCAGAATAGAGAACATCTTCATTATAGTAAGGAGTCAAGACACTGAACAATAAATAAATATTGAAATTAGTTCTGCAATTGCAGCACAGCAAGCGGACACATAGTTGCAACATGAGAAAATAGCATGAAACATAAATATCACGCAATGTAAGCTATTTGGAGGAAGAATTTAAAAGTAACACGCATGGTAAATGGACAATTGGCATTTCAAACCAATCAAGTGACGAAATGAAAGCAAGAAGTTTCTCAAGTGCCTCTTGTCATTCATTTAATATATGAAGGTGAATCCCCATATTTTCTACAGAAATTTCTTTTCAATTGGCGTTTTATCATAAAATCTTTGTACCACAGCTGTCAAGTATCTGTACAGGACAAGCATCTGTTGATAACTGCTATTCTAAACCTGTTATTGAGGGAGTGTACTCCCTTTATCCCCAAAACTTGATCTGCTTTCCTTTTTAGTCCTTGCGAAACTCACATTCTTTCCTTAAATAGAAAAAGTTCTCCTTCCGATATTCAAACTATTATAATCAAACAGTATTCTATACCACGCCATACTTGATGTCACAATTTCAACTAACTACTCCAATTCTTCATACTTCAAACTATAGTTTTAAGTACTACAAACCCAAATATCATCTGTACAAACAGTTTACTCTTCGTCTCATATTTAATGGGACAGTGAGTTGAAAAATAAAAGAGTGAGAACTTTCCTCTACAATCCATAAAAGTTGTATACTGAGCAGAATAGTGGACAGGCATCTTTTAATTTATTGTTCACTTAAAACAGCAAATGGGAAGATGTTCCAAATTGGAAGAGTCAGCATTCATTCCATATGTAACCATAAAGGTTTGCTTTGTGTCACTACGAGATTCATTTGTCAAACAACCACTTTAGCAACGTGGCAGGCCAACATAACTTTAGTTCCTGATCTATAGCTTCAGCAATGCTTCATAAAGAAGAGAAACAACAAACTCACCAGCAAAGCAATAAAGGTCGTTCAGTTCTAGCTCAGAACTAACCTGAAAGAAAGCATATTACGAACTCTTGGAGCATCTGGCATTTTCATAAACAGGGAGTTTGCGAAAAAAGTAATTCGACGGCGAGCATCCAAATTTGTAGGCACATTAATTGCAGACTCTTTCACAGTCAATAACAAATTAAGCCGGATAACCTATAGAAAAAATGGAGTATAAAAGACGCAGATAAAAAGCATTAGTAAGATATAAAACCATGATATAAAGAATTAACGAAGAAACAAAGTTCAGGTTCAAAATACCTTTTCCTTCCAAGATCTGTTCTGAGTAAGATAGATATTTATCCTTTCAAATCTTTGCTCCTTTCTTTCAATCTGGTGAGCTCTCTCCAAAATTCTAGGGAAAAAAGAACAGAAAATACAAAATTGTACATCTTAATTGAAGATGCTCATCACAGTGCAGATTTGATTTCGTAAATCTCGTGTCCTCTTAGAAAACTAATTTCTGTCAAGAACTTACTCGTGGCCTTCAAACATAACATCTTGAATGATAATTTCCATGATATCTTGGATAAGGTTAATCATAGGGGATCTTTTCGCCTCTTCATCTTCATAATCTGACACCTGTAAGTAACACAATCAAACACACAGAACGTACAAGCAGAAAACTCAGCCTCCAAAATTTCATCAAAAATGCTGAATTCGAGATGGAGAAGGAAACATTTAAATCATTTTACTTGTTTGTGCATATACATGTATAGCACTTACCAGAAGGTTCAAGAATCTCTCCAATTTATCATTCAGTAAGGGCAACCCACTCATCCGGAATTTCCTTAAGAACCTTTTTTCTTGTATGCTGTCATCTATTTCTTTGCGTATCTGCTCCACAACCCTATAAAAGAGAACAAATTCCAAGTGGTCATATGGATTCTTTGCGACAAATTACAGAAGTACTGTACTACAAATATGGACCTGGACCTTCAGCTTTAGATAGTCAACAATAAAGAAAAAGACTAGTTAAGTACTTGAAAATGCCTTACATCTTGTCATCTTTGTCTTCCAGAATGCCAACCAGCAAATATCTAAGTGTCTCATAGCATTCGATCACTGCAGAGCGCATAAAATCATCACTTTTGATTTTCCGGAACAGGTCAGCATCTTCTTTTCCCCTGAAATCTTTTGCCATATCCAGTGCTATTGGAATCTAATAAGATGCAGGTGAAAAAACTGAGACAAAAAGGGAGTGTTTCAATGGTCTAAAATCAACAACAGGAATCAAGTATCACCTTACTAGCGAGCAAGAAAGGAGGCCACTGAATAACAGACACTTCACTTGATGAATATGGTACAAGAAGCAGATCTCTTTCCCTGGCAGTTCACAGCGACAAAAGAATCACCAACTTAATATAAAGTGTATAACTGCAGAAATCTATTCACTAAGTAGCATGACGAATTTCAGGCGTGGTCCCCACTTATGGCTGATCAGATCCTCCATCCGCAAGGAAAGTATGAACTCATTCCACATCTGAGAGAACTTGGCAATGTTCTTCCTCTCCAAAGAATCATCCTACCACAGTAACACAAAGTTCATCAGAAGAAAATAGTTGAAGTAGGAGTTAGGAATTGTGAAGATGCAAGAATATGGGAGCATCTATTTGCATATTTAAGTAATTGCTACCTTATATCTATCCTTTTTTTCTCTTTTTGAAGATGGCACAAGGCGTTCACTAAAAGCTGAAGGAATTGACTCAAATCGTGATCGTAACATCCCTAGCGTCCTTATCTTAAAAAACAAAAAGGTAGAAATAGTTAAACAGTATAACTAGTTTTTCAAGAGGAAAAAGGGCATGAAGGATTATCCAGAATAATTCAGTCCAAAGAACGTATTCATTGCTTCCAACCTCGCCAAGGTGGCTGAATGCACCATAGATCCCTCCAACAATTGTAGAGAATATAGCATACCAAATTTGTGTGTCCATGAAATAGACCTGCATGCAATCCATATCTCTTAGAACTCAACGTCAGCTTGTCATTTTCAAGTGATTTTTCTTCCATAACATACCAGAAGAACTGGCGCCCATAGGACAATCACTACTCCAATGTTATGTGGCGCTGAATAACATTCAAATGCAAAATGATTAATTACATGTTCGCAATAAATCAAGGTGAAAAGAAACTTTAACAAAGACGTACTATGTGGAAAGAACTCATGCCAGTCAAAGCTTGTGATTCTGATATCCATAATTGTCTTGGTAGGCTGCACTAATGGCAATATCTGCAGGGGAAGGCAAAAAGAGAGACTGAGGAAACAAGAACATCCAATTAAGAGCCATCTCGTACTGAAAAGACATAGAGAGATCTCAGTAAAAATTGATCTTGATTTTCTTCCATTTTCTTCTTTATGAAGCAAAGGGAGTGAACACTTTTTTCCAATTGAAGTTGCAATAACACCGTTGAATCTTAAGTAATACTTCTGAAGTAGCACATGTTAGTCTGTGGAGATAGAAATTGGTCTTACAAATAATTTAGAATCGACATTAAGTGCAACATAGAGAAACATTGATGTCTAACCTTGTAGTGCACGAGTCAACCATGCACCGCAGTTTCTAAGAACATCTTAGTGTTTGAATAGCTAGAACCAAATAATCAATACTTCTGGATGTGCAAGGAAACATCCAGGCTAAAGCATCCAGAAGCTTCCATTTCGAAAAGCAGTCATTTAGTTTGTACACACAAAAGTCATTGCTGCTTGTCATACCATTCCCCTCATGGCCTCAATGAATTAGAGTATAACATATGAAATTCAAAATGGAGGTCATCCAGTCGAGTTCCATTTAGTTGGGGATATGACGGTCCATTGCAAGTTAAGAAGGATGTGGGAACCGACAATTGCATTGACCAAGAAAAGAAGAGGATGAATTGAAAATATTTTTCAAGCTGCAAGAGGTATCTAACATAAGTTGTAGTTTTCACATTACATGATAGTTAAACACATTCTGATAGTGGTTTCAGGCATGTTACCAACAACAACTACTAATCTTGACATTAGTTCAGTTTTTTTATAAAGAAATATTTATTAATTACTATGGCCAAAAAAGTGCCCGTATACAAAAACTAAACAAAAAATTGAAAACCTACAAAAAGATATGATGTCTACGGCATTCTATCTTATATACATAAAGGGATTTCGTGGGTGCAGGTGCACCTAAGGGAAAGAAGGCTACTCCATAATTGTACAAAATTCATCTCTACCCCCTCAAAAACTCTTCTATTTCTTGCTCTTCAAATAACCCACATAAGTGCTAGTGGAGCAACATTCCAGGCCTGTGTCTTTCTCCTCCGTACCACAACTCCAACTGAATGTACTCCTTTCACAGTGCCTGGCATCTCCTGATAAATTCTAAACCAACTCAGCATTTTCCACCATAACCAAATAGTAGAGGAGTGAATGTTGGAATGGTGGAAAATGGGCAAAGGCATGAAGAGATTTTACTATGGAACAGAAGATGTGTGTCTAGAACAAACAAGACACTGGTTGAGAAGAGAGATTCAGAATGAAAGGTGTTAAAGTATTTAAGAGATAGTGTATCTCGATTCATTGTACCTGAATGAGGAAAAACTTAAAGAATAATTTATATGATACCTTTGGATGTTCTGCATTTAATTAAAGAATATTTACTTATTATTAGCATAGAAATTCATTCTGCCATACTGTGAAACTCTTATATGAAGAGCACATATGTAAATTGTTACTTAATCATGTCAATGGGCTCTTTATTTAATTTACACACGTTATCCGAGCCAAATCCATCCATATTCTTGGTTTACCCGATGACAAACCCCCTACGATAGATTGTTCACGCTCAAAATGTCCAATCCTAGACATGCCAAGGAAACGCATGTCCCATATTAGTTGAAGAAATAGTCTATCATATCCTTAAATGGTTTTGGACACTCCTCAACTCATGAGCTAATTTTTGGGGTTGAATTAGGCCGAAGATCATTTTCTTTACAACAAAATCAAACTCATTGGTTGTTGTCACCTTGTATGGGCTTGGTGAATCCTCACCTCATGAACTAACTTTTGAGGTTGAGTTAAGCCCGAGGTCCATTTTCTTTACATGATATCAAAGCCTCTATGATCATGGTAGAATTTAAAGAGCTTCTGCTACCATTGTTCTAAGCCAATATTTTCTTATTTTCTTCGTAACAGTGTCCAGTGTCGCTACTCTGTCTACCATAATTCAAACACCATTCAACTCTCCAATGATCGTTTGGTGCCACTATCTCTCCAGCGACCAGTGTGCTCCTTTTTATCCAACCAGTACTCTCCTCTAAACCTTGATATTCGTGTCCTTGAACTACCAGATCAAGTTATGCTAACAATGTATTGAAGATTTGCAACATCATATCCCTTTTCGATGATTGAGACTAGATTCATCATCGTGTGTAGTGCAAGCACTTTCTATGGCTATGCAGTTACCAGCAACTATTTGGAGGAAAATATTCCAACAACATTTATTTTGGTGATTGCTCATCATTTCAACGAGTGTCAGTGTCAACTTTTCATGTTTCCAAAATAAGCACACGTTAGTTTTCCCACCTTAAGTTTGAGAGGGCCTCTTAATGTATCAAGAGAATATGTATCTAGATCTTTTACTTGATGACGGTGTGAATACATCGTTCAAGCGTATATACGCCGTCGTGGATACAACTGTCATATTACATAGAATATCATTAGATCCAGACAATAATAACACGACAATAGGCGTTGATGATAGAGCTGAATAATGTGTTTTAGCCCTTTCGGAAAAGCCATGTGGAAAGAAGTCAAGAACATAACAAGACAGTTATGCTGAACAGCTGAAGTAGAATGCAAAGTGGACAAGTCTATTCACGATAATCTTATGACATGGCAAGCCACATCATCAGTATCTTAAGACAATCTTTTGATGACATAGCAGTCACGTCGGAATCACGTGGAAGTCATGTTATGTAGGAATCAATGATGGTTATAAAAGTCGTCGTTATATATTTTTAAAATTTATTTTTTCACACGTGTGGAATAAGGACAGTCATACAAGAAGATAACCACTCCTCAGACATGCTAAAATGGATTTTTAAGAATAAACGGAATAATTGAGCTTAAGGGAAAACATTACCTCAACATAGTAGCTGAATGAGAGCTTGCTTATGAGGAGCATGATCCAGAAGAGAGTGTACCTGAGCAAATAAAATGAGGGAAAGAATTGTTAGATCAGTTTGCTGTATCAACCATAATTACGAGTATTCACTATAATCTATTAGCTAGCCTTGCCCCACATTCATGCACAGCATACCAAAAACGAATATAAGAGGAACAGAAGAATAGAAATGCTATCAAACAAGACTTGTTTATTTGTGTAAAGATAGAAGACAAATGAGTTCTTACTTTAACAAGGAGAACATGTCTTCGTGCATGCCTCTTCCAACATAAAGCTTAGGCTGGATACACTACATCTATTAGACAAATGTGACAGAACAGTTCATGTAAGTATCAAAGCATAAATATGCTGACCTGAGCCCACCACATAAGGAAGCTGATGATTCGCCAGTTTGAGCGCTCCATGGATTTCCGCAAGAAAGGGAAGAAAAATATAAAGGCAGCCAATATCTCTGGTAGCAAATAAATAGCAACACAATAGTAATACAGTGACTCATTTTCAATATTTCCTCCCAAATTACTGAAGAATCTCAGAACTCCCGCTGGATCCTGAACAGATTTTGCATAAGCAACAGGCATGACAACAACCCAGAATGCTGCAAATGTAAATTTCAGAAGGTAGCGAAGAATCTGGGTGATTTTTAAGCTCCTCCAAGCTCTCAAACTGAGGACTATGTCCAAAGTAGCTGCAGAAAGAACATATATATGGACCAGACAGTCACAATATGAAAAATGGTAAAATCTAGGCACACTCCTTACACTTCTAATAAAAGAGTTTCTGGCAGATTGAAAAATGATAGAGAAAGGAAATCAAATAAGGTACTGCAACTACCTCTCAACGCGTTAAGAATAGCAGCAGTTATGAAAATACTCAAGACGCTTTTGAACACATCCGCATCAAAAATCACAGACAAAGATCCTGACTGATTCCATGCAATGATAACCATTGCCTGAAGAGGGAAGGAGGGAGATGAGATCAATACAAATATTTCATAAAGATGACATGAAAATACAAGGGAAACTTCAGTATTTTTGCAAGATATCTTCTTATATTGTATAAACCTAAGCACCCAACTCAAAATAATGGCAACGGATGTGTAGCGCTTGATCCTTTATTAACCACCTTCATAATCTTCTGTAAAATATTCTCATTCTTATCAATAACCGGGAAAGAACTCATAACACTCCTAGTGATCAGCTAACTGTCAATTGGAGAACTCACTGTGGACATGTGAGGTAAATATATGGCATACCATGTGCCAAGTTATAGAATCTGAACTCTTCAGCCCAGTGTCCATCTAATTCAATGCCAGGACAGAAAAATAAACCCCTTTGTTGATAATACAACTAAATAATAAAAGTGTGCTCTCTCTAATATTCGTCAGTATTTGTGTAGCACCGTGCCATCTTTTCAATAACTACTTTTTCATATTCGATTTGCGTAGCACCGTGCATCTCTTCGGTGACTACTTTTTCATGTCTAATTTGTGTAGCATCGTGCAATCCTACAGGTGACTACTTCATATCTAATTTGCATAGCACCGTGCCATCCTTCCAGTGACTATTTTCTCATATCTGATTTGTGTAGCACCGTGCATCTTCTGGTGACTACTATCTATGGTTGTTTTCGTCACTAGCCTTTTAATCAATTGGACATTAAGAATTTTTTCTCCACGTTGATCTCGAGGAAGAAGTCTATATGGAGCAACCACCTGGTTTTGTTGCTCAAGAGGAGTCTAGTAGCCTTGTATTATGTTGATTGTGCACGTCATTTTATGGTTTGAAATAGTCTTCTAAAGCTTGGTTTGAGAAGTTTAACACAATAATTCAAGAATTTGGCATGACTTATGGTAGAATGGTCACTCTGTGTTTTATTGACATTCTGTATCAAATCCAGTATTTCATGAGAAGACTAAGCACATTGAGATTGATTGTCAATTTTGTGAAGTTGAGTAATCAACTTGAGATATCTTCACCAAGCTCCTCACCGGTCCTCGTATTAATTACATTTGTAACAAGTTAGATACATATGACTTGTATGCACTAGCTTGAGGGGGAGTGTTAGAATAGGAACAAGAATAGTATGTACAATCCTACTTTAAAATAGAAATAGGAATATGACTAGTATATAGAATCCTACTTGGACAAGGATTGTAATGTAGTGTCCTAGTTGGAAAAAGAGTCTAATGTAGTGTCTATAAATAGGGTCTCAATGTAATAATATAGATACACAATTCAATAATATTCTTTTCCAATATTTCTCACAGACTCATTTTTCCTTCTTCTGGGATTTGAACCTGAGACATTATGGTTCTCCTCCCACTTCTTGACCACTACGCCACACACCATCGGATGTGAGAAACCCACAGTAAAGACATAATTTTTCATTCAAAAGAAAAGCCTTGGCATTGAAGAATTAAATAAGTTCAGTCGGAATTCCTCTGAGACAGCATTGCTCCTCAGATAACTATTGCATTTCAGTGGCATCTAAATGGAGATTTAATACGCTTGGTTTTCTAAGTATAGCTGAAGAATAATGGATCATATCAAATGAAATATTGGCCAAAATTCTGATGCGTCAGATCCCTTAACATTTTACTGGGGATTGGTTAGCATTCAGATCTGCTGATTAGTTCATTTCCAAATAGTGCTTTTACTAACTTATAATGGTTGTGTGTGTGGCCTTATTGTCTCTGCTTTCTCCTTCAATTTTTCTAACCTTTCGTCCCTTGTAAATGTGTTCCCACAAATAGTTTATACTTAATAGAGACAAAAAAAGCAGAGTACGCAAATATTTAAATAAAACATAGCAGTTTACGTGAGTCTAGAGATACCTGAAATGCCAATATAAAAAATATCCACATCCGATCAAAACTCCTATAAAGGTGCCAAAAAGTTCGATTTTCAACAAAATTTGCCTTAGGCTTCCTCCTTCCAGTAGCAACATTATTATGTCCCTGAAAATCAAGAAGTTAGTCCATTTATAGAAAACCATGAGGGAATACTGTCTAAAATAAAGCAAACTAGAGGACAAAGTTAAGCCAAATTCTACAAGTTTGACAATTACTGGAATTTTGAACTTGATGCTCCAGAATCTTTTCGATTGCTCATTCGAGAACTACTATCTTTAGCTCTGGAACTGAATCATTTCCTCAGTTAACTTGCCAAGGAATGTCAGAATCTTCAGTTCAGAAGTCAAGATACAGACTTTCAGAGAAGAGCAATTATGTGCCTTCTTTTATTGCAGAGTCAAGGATAATGGTTCGTTTTATTTTTTCTTTTCTAGTTTTAATCTTTTGACATGTTGGTACAGTAGAAAACTTTCATTCTCTTTATCAACAGCTCCAAAAGAGAAGTGAATAACTTAACAGCTGAACCACACACAGACACACACACACACATATACATGTAGTGTAAACTGACCAGCAAAAACTTTATTCATCAGCAAAAAGTTTGTGCTGGCCGCAATATTTACAATCTAAAAGCTACAGTCCTTGAAAATCTAAAATTCTTCCAAAAAATTGTAACATAGATTCTGCATCATCTGCACAACTCTCTTTACACCAAAAATCGAAATTTAAAATACAATTCATCTTAAATTTTTGTAGGAACTACTATTATCTTCAAAACGTCTGTTATTACCTTATATTTTTTAATCACTTTCAAAGAGAAACAACATTCTCTACCTTAGTCTTACGCCTGTGACGTGACTTGGAAGTTGAAACTTACTCAAGCTAAGCACTCCTGGTGCTCAAAATTACTTAGGTAAATAACTCAAAAAGAATGTGCAGTATACAACAGTTCATATGCTAAAGGTCTGATGACTATTTTATTCGTAACGCTATTCAAAAGTGATGCAAAGAAACCTACTCAAACTTACTTGCTTAAACAAACTGCTTATTTGAAGAACACCCTATGTAACACAATGTGTGCGTCCTAACATCCCATGTGAACGGGTTGAATTCTAATTCAAGCCTTAGGATGCAACATCATGTTAAAGAATCAAATCACCCAACAAAAGACCAATTGGCAGTAAGTGAAGCAGACAGTAAAGTTATCTGTGAACTCTTCTATTTAGCCAGAGATAATTGTTCCCTTTTTACATATATAAGTACAAAAGAATACGACATCCTTGAAGTACGATTTATTTTCCTGCTGAATATGTCAGCAAGAGTTGATCCAAAGACCACATGTTATTATGGGACCTTGCTAACCAATCACAAATCTTATTTAAGGAAGCAAATTTAATACAGTGGAAAAATCTAGTAAATAAAATTGATGACATGGAAGTTTCAAGATTGTAAGGGGTCGTTTGGTACAAAAATTAATAACACAGGGATTAGTAATGCAGGGATTTTTTATAGTACAGGGATTAGTAATGCATGGTTTATTTTTTATCAAGTGTTTGGTTCATTGCTTCCCACCTCATCTTAAGTTTGGATTAAAACTCTATATAAAGCTTATTTCCAACTATACCCTTAAATTATTATGTAATTTGGTCAAGGTAGATAATTGCCGGACAATATTATTTTTTATGGCCTTCTAACTAGCTAGGAGAAGAACAATTTTGTTGTCATATTTGCTATTTTCTCATTTGAATTATTTGAGGATAAATAATTGTCATCTTAATAAATTGATCACTCACAAAACGTCAATTTTCAACTTAAGAAAGATAGACCATCTACTTTTAAAACCGAAAAAGACGGTAAACAATAGTAAAATCGAATAAACCATCTACATTTACACATAAAAATTGCAAGTTGTAGTTTCAATATGTATGCAATTTTATAAATAGTTCAAAATACAAATAATTAGAAAACCACATATATATATATATATATATATCAACAAATAATACATTCAATTAAGATCACAAACGTCATGTGGTGATATATTTGCCTTTTTAATTGGTAAAATGTTAAACAACTCACATTTCAAATATTATATTGATTTGTATTGAATCTATTTAGCAACAAACAACTCTCTCTAAATAATCTGTAAGCTAATTTATTTAAATAAATTTACTAGTACAAATATAAAACATAAAATAAACAAAATGATTAAAATGATTTGAGGGATATTTTTGTCTTTACATAGATTAATCTCATGGTATTAAATCCTATGTATTACTAATACCACCAAATGGAAGGTATTAGTAATACATCCTATAATACCATGTAGGGTGTATAACTAATCCATGGAATAGTTATACATAGGCCCAAAATTCCAACCAAACATAGTACTAAATAATACCATGCATAATACATGGACTATTTCTCCTAATACTCCCTACCAAATGACCCTTAAGTGTGGAAGTCCATTAGTACACAGGAATTGATAGGACTTCACCATAGCTACCCAAGGTCGCCATAGCTACTGAATACGTCTCTTACGCTACCTCTACAGACATGGTAATATATCTGAGAAGAGACACATACCACATTTACTTTATTTCTTTTATCTGAGTGCACAAAGAAATCAGCTTTTTTGTCCATTGGCCAACCCAGCTTAAAACATTTATCCGACCTGCAAAGGAAGAGTATAAGTCTCTTCTTACTTAGACTGTAAAAACGAAAATCGTAACATGCTACACAATTGATTACCAAAAGTATTCATTCAGATCATCATAATTTCTCCATGCTGAATGGCTTGCTGTCCCATTCTGATTTCTGCTAGATTCCTTTTTCAGTGAAGATAATTCAGATAAAGTGATAAACAACAATACTATGAAACAAACAGCACAAATATAGGAGGTACCTTATGAATGACTTCATAAATAGGGGTCACAACATCCCGCAGGAAAGACTCCTCACCATGGGACACTGGTTGATATGAACCTCCACTGACTGGAAGTACATTGCCAAATAGTATTCCATGCATCTCATGTGCCATCTGATTTTTGAAGTATAAAAAGCACGCAAACACATGAAGGGTAACTGTTTATATAAATAATGTTGCTATTTCTGGAAAAAAAACATGGAGAATAATCTCCACAATCCATCAGAAATACTGAAGAATTATTGCATTACATGTGTGCAATGTGTATAACATGACTAGACAGTTCGCTATGGAGAAGATGATCGCATCAATCAAGCATCACAAAACTAATCAGATTTCGGTAATGTTACACATGTTATTACACTGTTCCTCAACGCCCACTTCACCCTTCCAGAAAAAAAAAAAAGAAGTGTCCCTTAAGACTTATTTATCTTGGTATGGTATCATGTCAGTTCCTTCAGTGTGTGAGATAGTGCACATGCAATAGTCCACAAGAGACAACAGAAGCAGTGATTGATGTAAACTGACCAGCAGATTCTAGACAAATCCAAGACTTTTACTGAATATACAGACAGAGCTCCATGCAATCCACTTCAAATAGAGAAGCATTATCACATGTGATAAGAAAGAAAACTTACATTGTGGAAGATATAGCAAAGGCATTCTGGCATAAATCGTATATTTGAAGCTTCCCCCCATATAAGAAGATAAAGGCCAATGTAAAGAAGCTCCAACTGTTGCTTGTCACAACCCGGTGGAAACCTGCAACACAAGACATAAAGCCAAGCAAGAGAAAATCTACTTCCTGTCCCTTTTTTATAAGCCAAGCATTTGGCCTTGAAATTCCAAATACAACTTGAAGTTGTATTTGGAATTTGGAAAGCACCCAAAACCTTGTTTCACTTTTTTCACTTTTACTATATTTTTCTTTTTCAAATTTTACACTAAATTTTTTATTTTTATAAAAATAACCTCATTTAGATTATATTTCATGTTTAAATCATATTTCATGTTTTTTTAGGAAAATTTACTCTCAAACAACCAAATATTATTTGCAAAAATTATAACCAAAAACAACTCCAACTTCAAAAATTTCAAATAAAGTGAAAAAATATTTATAATAGTATGTAATAGCTCATATATGAGATCTAATCTATGACATTATGTGACTATCTATTTGAGATATTATTCTTTTACAAATTTGATTGTATATTTCATGTAAATTAGTCATGTTGGGTGATTTTTCTAGTTTTTAGAAATTGAAGGTGTAAATCATATTTAGAAAAAGTACATTCAAATTCCAAAATATTCTTTGCAAAAAGTATGGCCAAACACAACTCCAACTTCAAAAATTCAAATAAAGTGAATTTTTTGGTTTTCATGGCCAAACCGCCCTAAATATTTTAATTATAAAATTTTGAATTAAAGTACTTTCTATGTAATTTCTAAGTATGTAAATTTAACGTTAAAACGAATAAAGAACTGAGGTTCATGTTTACACCAACAATGAGTAAGTTCAAGTTCAAAATCAGTACAATGAACTGCTTCATTCTCTTTGGGATGGAAGGAGTAATATATTTTTTCATTTTAATAATTTAAACATATTTGACGTATTCTAAAAGGTTGTTCTTGTAATTTCATGATCACAACTTGGCTCACCTGAGGTTTGTTGGACAGTGCAAATATTTGTACCATGATTCATAGTTTTTGAATATTTTATCCTTCAGCTGCTTAACTGTATAGCTGTCCAACTGCAAAATGTTCTCTTGTACTCAATTTTCAAGAGAAAAGTGACTAAAGGGTTGTTTGCTAAGCAAACAAAATAAAGAGAGATTTATATGCATATTTGATCAAACTAGTGTAATTATCAAATGAGCAGATACAGTTACCTCTTTATACTTTGCCTCATCATCCACACTCTTGTTTCTTATATCCATGTTTGCAAGTAGCAACATTAAGTGCTCCCTCTGATTTGCCACATTTGCTTTCTTGATTCCACATAAATCAGCAGTAAGATGAAGTTAGGAATCTCAACTATCAGCATATTGAAGGATATGTACTAGAAGCAATTGAAAAAAAATATGCTAAATGCCACATCTTTGTTTAAAAGCATTAGAAAGAGTACAAAATGCAATTGACAGAACCAAGGCAAACTCAAGGAGATAGCTTCCCGTAGAGTGGTACATGCATTCCTGAATACTAAGGTCTGCCGTAACATATCTCACAGCACTCCAAAGTGTGATGCAATAGAAATTAAAAGACAACCACAGACTAGCAGGTGGTTTTCTTTCAACAAGGGAGACCTGCAAAGTGTAGGACTTCATCAAGGAAGTGTTTAAAGTACCTTAGAAGTTCATAGGGACTCGTGAATTTATGCAAGTGTCTAGGTTTCACATGTATTTGGTGAACACTTCAGTAAACAAATAACTAAATGAGATCAGATATGCTTTACATGTTCGAGAAAAAAAAAAATGCCATTCATAAGTTATGCTCATTTCAAACTGGATGGCACATGTGCTTCATACAATTTGTTGATGACAAGAAAGAAAATAACTTGATAAGCAGAATTAAACATGCTGGAGTGTTCTTCAACAAAGATTTGTCATGGACCTTGAACACATTATTATCATTATACAGCCAAGGGAAGATCCAGGAAGCTATGCATATTAAATAAAGATACTTCCGCAGCATTATGTGGGGAATGGGTTCCTAACAAGTGGTACTCATAAGTCATAGTAAGAAGCCGGGAAGTGGTGGGTTTCAGAAAGGTGGTGGTTAAAATGCAAACATGGTTCAACAAAACAGACTTCAGATACATGATTTTTTTAAAAGTGGAATGAGTTCAAACAGAAGGGAGTGATCTTTCAGGGCCAGCCCAATCTCATATTCTTGGAAATTCAGTTAGTACTCCTTCCACTCAACTTTACCCTTCAACTCCCAAAATGGTGACACCAAAATCTCATTAACCTGACTGTGCTGTCTAAGACAATAAACTTTCACAATGAAAATTTACACTAGCGAAGAGCTGAAATGAACATTAAATATTCATCCAGTGTCACTTTTTGTACAATACATTGTACCCATTCAGAACTTGAAATTTCGTTGGTGCGAATGAAGAACTGTGCGTACAAAACACTGCAACAGTTTATGGCCACTTAAGCATGTTGCCTTACATAAGACAATAAGTTCTGGAACACCTGCGTGGAGAGTCATGATCAGTATATTTTACCTGGAAGCCAAAGGCTGAAGCAAGCCATTCGAGTATATCATTGACTGACTTATCCTTGTCATCAGGCATTCTGAGAATGGGAAGATTATTCATATTTTTTATAGCTTGAAGAGCAAACTTGATCTGATCAAGAAAGAGAATTACATCAATCTTTTCTGTGATGAAAATGAGATACAGAAGTACTATATAATCACACATAAGGAGCATGCCAGCAAATGAAACTGAGATTAAAGCGAATTTTTGTATAACCTCAGGCAGTTCCATTATCGCTGGTTTGACCCCAGCAGCATAAATAGGAAGAATGTTGTAGTGCTCATAGTAGTCTCTTTTCTCTTCGACATCTTTGGCATATCTTTTTGTCTGTGAAAACGAAGATACTAGAGCTTAAAGTTCCCATAAGAGGAATTAAGTGCTGGAAAATTCCAAGGACTAAGTAAGAACAAAAATAAAACCTCATCTTCCACTTTTGAAGAGGGTACCACTGTCCTCAGCACATCATATAGTACACTTGCAATTTGATAGATCTTAGCCATCTCCTCTCTAATAATGCAAAGTCAACCAGTAATTAAATGACCAAAGGTAGGCCAATGACAAAAGAAATATAAGAAGGCCATGAAATTCAGGTTGAAATCTCACGGTTTCTTTGTTTGATAGCCATCTCTGATATTTTCCTCATAGAAGTTCTGGTAAAATTTCTGAATTTCTCTAGGATCATTTTTTGCAAGTTGAGGTTGAGTTTCTTCTTCTTCCTACAATCAACAAAAATGGTGCAAAGTTTACGTCATGCTAATCATTGAGAGATTGATCTCAAAGCTTAACACTAAAAACGTAAAACAATTAAAACATGAAAGTGAACTACTAATTAACAGAAATAACGAAGATGGGTATTGTCAAACAAACATATCAAATGGAAGTTAGTCGTCACAATGACAGAGTCTTGACATCTAAACAAGAAACAGGAAGAAACATGTTTTAACCCCGAGGATGAAGTAGCATGTCCTCCAGAGAGTGAACACCACTAAAAGGAAAGAAATTGTTTTTGGTACACATTGAGGCCATATCCCAACATACTAGGAAATCAGTTGAATAGGGCAGATACTGGCTAAAATGTGAAATAATTCCATAAATACGTTATAGAGGGAGCCTATTGTAAAACCCAGAGATGTAGTCCTCTACAAAGAATCTGCTTAAGTCACTCCTCCATGTCAACTTGTGGAAAGTCCTCCCATCTATGGCTATACCAAACAACATGCAGCAGAGTACACTTAAGAAGGAATTTTTACAAGAAAGATAAAACCACAAAGCTTTAACTTGCACATGATGTTCCTACCCTTTCAAGTCTATGTAACAGGTATGTCTTGAATTGACGAACGCCGCGCCCACTTGATGTTGGATCCATCCTATGAGCCTTTTCAAAAGCATGGAAGCGACCTAATTTAAAAATATAAAAACAGGAAAAGTAACAAGAGGAAGTGTAAATAGAATATCAATGAAGACAACTAGTAGCACCAAGTAAAGACAAGAGAGCATAAAAGACAATTGACTTCTTCTCAACATATTACTTAATTAAGGTCTATTTGTGCTATATGACTAATCATGACACTGCATCTTTTTTAAATAAAACCTAGAGATCGCCGGTATTAATGATACATAGTTCACATATCCAGTCCCAGTCAAACGAAACCAAAGAAAGCATTCACGCCCTCAGCAAAAGTTTCCAACATAAACAGTAAACAATCTGGTTGAGCATAAGAGTCATGGACAGTACACAGATTTAGTTAAGAGTCTCTAAAGTAATATATAGAGATCATCTTATGATTCTTAAAGTATAGCAACTTTGAGGTGATTTTCATACAGACTACAATAAAAGGTGATTTTAATGCCAAATTGTTTTAATGTTTTGCCCTCCCTCATAAGCCCCAACTTTTGTGTTCCTCATAAAGAATTTTAACTAGGAAAAACATTATTATACCTCTCTATAAATACAGTTTCAGAAAAAAAAATGGAGTTCTATAAATAGACAAGAGGCATTTGTGTGTCATCTGGATGAAAGGATATTGACTTGTTGGTAACAATGTCCTCATTGTTCAGGAACTTTAAGATTAAATGCACCTCTAATTTGAGCTGCCAAACATAGGAGCATAAAAAGTCTCCTTTTTTTCTCCGGACAAGTGATTCATAAGAGACATTATTGTTTACATTTTGAGCTTCATTTGAAAAAAACACATAAGAACTCTTCCCAGACAGCCGATGCTCAATCTAGTCGTTACTATTCCTAATCATTTTACTGGACTCAAAGTAGATGGAATACAAGCTAGGTATTCTTTAATGATATTTACCACTAAATTCCCTTCTTCTTCTTTTTTGATAAGGTAAATATTATATTTACCAGTAATTCAAACATCAGATTAAATTTTCTTCTGCTCCTTCCAAGGCGTAAAAGTTAGTTTTGCTTTTGGCAGAATTATGCACGTTAGTTAAACTAAGTGTACGTAGCTTTGGTATGACTGCAATTCAACAAAATAAAATCCTAACGATTAGAACCAAGACTGTTCATCCCATAGGTCAAAACACTGATGTACATCTTCAGAATTCCACATCATGTAAAGTTGCTTAAAATACTTGCTATACCTACTACATCTGTTTATTAAAGTTAAATAGAGAAAATAACTGCATAGGAGTTCTTCATGATCATTGTGCCTCAAATCACCAATTACTCATCCAATAAATATTATGAGGTCCATATACATTGGTTGATTTCAGATATAAACTAAACGACTTTCCATGTGTATTTTAACTTGACCGACAGAAAGATTCAAAATATCCTCTTATTGGTCATATAACTACAAACCAAGGAAAAATTAAACACTAGGTATCACTTCCTATATGCCTACAGCCCTACACCTTAATGGTCTAGGTAGAGTTACTGGTACTTAAACTGGTTGGAGGTAGCAAGGTATCATTGGACTAGTCAAGATGCGCACAAGCTGGGCAGACACAATCATACAAAAAATATGAAATCTTTATCCGAATCTCAAAAAAAAAATAAAAAAACTAAGGATTTGAAATTAAATATAGACTAAGAAAACATTATTTTAGGTTATACCTATTGATTCAAAATCTAAGTATATATCCAGTGTAATCGCACAAATGGTGTCTGGTAAGGGTAGAGTGTAGGCATACTTAATCAAAACACAAACTTAAAAAAGATTAAATCTTGTAGTTATTCTTACATAGATAAGCAACTCTAGCATTCTGCTTCTCGACTTCATTAGCAACACGAAGAATGGGAGCAATAGACGCCAACGACGACGGCACCAGTTCACTGTCCAATGAATTCTGATCTTCTCCAGCAGCAGGGTCTACCATAGTGGGTGCTTTCGAAACCCTCCTAGACGCAGTTCTAGGTGGGCCCACACCCCCTTCAGTCTTCGTCCCACTCGTACTCGCCATAATTTACAACAAAACCAAACTAGGGTTTTTTTCCCCAAATCCTCTAGTTGTTTGAAATACATACTAGTATATATTAGTATTACTTAATGTGTTTGTCTTGTGAAGATACTTTGGATGGAACTTTAGCTTTTGATTACTCTATGAGCAAGAAAAGAATGTGATGTGACAGACTAGTAACAAAGATTTTTCAGCTTCTTCACTTTTTCGCTTTGGAAAATTTGTTTGTTTGTGGGATTTTGGGTTTGCTTTACGTAGCTTTAATGGAGATATTGTAAAGAAATGGGAAACTTTTTTGAATAAATGAAGGAGAGAAGGCGCACTTTGCTTTGCTTTGCTTTGCTTCGCCTATGGGCTTTTGAACAGAGGACCAAAAAGAGAAACAGAGAGGACCCCATAGCCAGCTCAAAGTCTATTGGTGTTTGTACGTTAATCATTCCCGCGCTCTATTAAAAAACAGTTACAAATGAGTAGCAGTGGGATGGTTGACGGTAGGTTTTGAATTTGAATTCGAATTTCTTATCATGTAAAAAAAATTCTTACTCACATTGGACCATATGTATTTATGTGCATTCATGAATCTCTCGATTTGAGAAATCAAAATAAGAGGCGGGAATAATATTTTTGGACTCTTTTTTTAAATTTGATAAACATTGGTTGATGGTATATTTTATTATAGTTCTCTGATTTATAGTATCTTTTTCCTATTTGATCCCTTTGATTTTTTATATTTGAAGTTGCAATAGGATCTATTTATTAATAAGAACAGAATTTGAAGTTGCAATAGGATCTATTTAATAATAAGAGGCTGGAATAATATTTTTGGACTCTTTTTTTAAATTTGATAAACATTGGTTGATGGTATATTTTATTATAGTTCTCTGATTTATAGTATCTTTTTCCTATTTGATCCCTTTGATTTTTTATATTTGAAGTTGCAATAGGATCTATTTATTAATAAGAACAGAATTGATTCAATACATTTCTTATATATTCATAGATACTATATTGGATTTGAATTAGATTTTGGATCGATCTATATTAAGTGATATCCTCTAAATTAAGGTTACAATATCAAAGAGTATTTTGATACATTTGATATAACTTTAATTTATTTTCTTTAAACGGAAGAAGTATTTATTTTAGGCCACGTGTGATTTTAGCTCTAGAACTAAACTTATCTTGGGAAAACGTGTTGAGTGGAAATAGGAAAGCTTAGTTAGGAAGGAAATTAAAGTAGTCAAGGTTATTTTATGTTGTTATCGTGCTACATTAGCTTAATAGTAGGTCCATATCGTGTCATATATACCACAAATAGGATTATTTTGTGCCCCTACTTAAGTTTTGATCTTGATTAAAAAAGTGTAGAAAAAATGAGTTTACGTTAAAACTTGGTTTCCTCGCCAAGAGCTCTCCGGTAATGACAGAGGAAGCAATCCATTTGCTATTGCAGGGTGATTTTTTTCTTTTGTAATAAAACTTGAACGATTGTTCCTACTTAATTAGCTCGTGAGTCAAAACTATTAATGAAGTTCAAATTGATAAATCACATATCTCTAGATTTCTTTTTCAAATAAATGTTCGTAATTACAAACTTTCAAATACACATAATTTTGTAAAGAACCACTTGTTAACAATAATAGTACTCTTAACTAGTTATGTTTTAATATAATTCTTGAATATTTCAACAAACTTTAATGAAAAGATCATTTAAATTGGTTGGACAGCTTTTCAGGTGAAGTTTCAATATATAGTTGGATGACTTTTAAGTTATAAAACAAAGTTCAGACGTAACTTTCTACGAGAATTAGCTTAGTTAAAATTCTAGGATTATACAAAGGGAAAATTACGCGGATAAACAAACATATACTAGTTAATTAGCTAGCATAGCTATAGTTTGAGTTAATTACGGGTCGTAACTTAATTTTAGTTGTAATTACGTCACCTCTCTCCTCTTTTATACATATACAGATACATATACAATTATATGACAGATATATAAATACTATTAGCCTCTCTCCACTCTTTGCCCTCCCTCGCTTGCCTCTCTCTTCCCTCTCCCAATCTCGCTCGCCTCTCTCCTCCCTCTCCCAATCTCGCTCGCCTCTCTCCTCCCTCTCCCAATCTTGTTCACCAGATATACAACTACATATGTATACCAATTACATATATACAATTATTAGACAGATATACATATATAATTCGACTCTCTCCTACTTATAACATGTAGCTATTAATCGTAATTAACAAACTATAGCTATGGAGCATAATTAAGTTATTTTTGAGTGACTATATGCGAAAATTCCCCTAAAAAAAGTTTAAGTAATTTTCAATAAGTTAATTATTTTGATTAGCGTATGCATGAAAAATAGTTGGAGTACGTACTAACTACTTACTACTAGCGCCTATAGATTTTTTTGTACTGTAAATATGAACGTACGTTGTGTACAAATAATGAAGAGATTCTATTAAATGATTCTTTTATTCCTTTTTCTGTGTTCTTCCATTTTACTTACTTTAAAAAGTTGTGATAGAAATATGGAGAAATTGGAAATTTGGGCCCATGAAGAATATATATATGTACCTAAAATAATTCCAAAATATGTTCTCACAACACAAGTAAAAAGAACAATTCATTTATAATATAATATAATTTTTAAAAAAGTAGAAAATAAAGAGAGTACTATATATAATATATATTTCTAGGAGTTAATTTAATTTAGCTGGACCTTTCTGGTTTGAATTTTAGACAATTCAATGAACTTTTAAAGCTAAAAATTGTATGAAGCTAAAATGTGGAGTCTTAAAAATTAGAATTCTTGCTTGCAAGATTATTGAAAAAAGTTGGTGAAGCCAGAAAAGAGAATTGAAATCCATGTCTTGTGACTACTATTTATTACTGTTTGTCATGAGTTGCAATTTTATGTGAAATATCTGAATTTTAGGCTACTTCATTCATTTAATTTTATTTGGCCATTATACCTTTAAAAAAATTAAAAATTACTTATCAATTTTAGCAAATCAAAATTTTCTTTTATCATTTTCTTTCAATACTATCCTTATCATTGAATATAAGATCGTCAAGATGAGTCCAAAAACAAATAATCTGCCTAAATCATTCAGATTTTTATGAGATGACTCAAGATAATTTAAAATTAGGTTAAATTTTAGCACATTCAAGCATGATCAATTTATTTCCAAGTCAACTTAACTCAATTTAATCGCAAACTTCAACCTGCTTTCTATCTTTACTAAATCACAAATTTGTCCAAATAATTTTCATCGTACTCAGTATGATCGGATCGGAAATCAATTCGAGGCAAATCTTAGGTCTCAAATCGGGGCTGAGTCTTGGGTCTCAGGTCCTGGATCAGGTTTATGTCTAAAATTTAGTAGAATCTTAAATCTCATGTCAGGTTCGAGTCTTGAGTTAGGATCGGAGCTCAAGTCTAAAGTCCATGGATCAAAGTTAAGTCTTGAGTGAAGTTGAATCTTGGGTTTTTTTATGTCAGGGGCGATTCTTGGGTCATGATCGGAGCTCAGGTCGTGGGTCAGGAGCGTTCTTGAGTTAGGTGTTAGATCGGGATCGAATCTCAACTTTCTACTATAGATTGAGGTCGAGTCTCTCGTTCTAAGCAAGGGTTAGGTCTCGGGCCCTGCAGTTGGGTTGGGTTGGGTTTTAGTCATCGATTCTCTTTTAAATGAGTTTGTATTTATTATTTTTTCAAAAAAATAGTAATTTCTTTTTTATCCATCGAAAGTTAAATTTTTCGATAGTAATAAATTTTGTGTTAGTAAGTTGAAAATTTTGTAATTTTTTTGTTAAAAAAATTGTTATATATGTGACGTTGATGAAAAGAAGTGATAGTTATATGATCATTTATGAAATTTATCGGGAGTTTATAACATGTACTCCAATGGGAATATTCATGAATAACCAAAGACAAATAGCAAAACTCCAACTAACTCTTTTGGCACAACGGAAAAAATTCTTAATATATATTTATTTATTCAGTGGTGTTAAATTAAATCTTATCAATGGAAAAGTGCTCAAACTTTATTTTAGTGTCGCAGTTTGTCAACATATAACCGTTACACGCGTCCTATTTTTCTAAGTTTTCTTTATTTATATAATAATAATAATAATATATGTTCTTAAATTAAATTTATAACCGTACTGCTCTTCTAAAATTAATAATGGTTTTATTTTACTGTCTCAGAATTTGTTTGACTTTTTCTAATCAATAGTTAATTCGACCAATTTTTAGATTTAAACAGACTAAAGTTGTTGATATTTGTTAATTAAGATCTAAATTTGAAAAATCATAAGAAAGCATTATAACTTGCAAGTTTTTTATCAAATGAAAGCATTATAACTCGCAAGTTTTCTTATATCAATATTGCAAACTAATACAATTTATATATAATTTTTTATTCATAAATCATAACCATTTGTTGGACGGTCCAATATCATAATATCAACGACAAGTTATTCAGTTTAATTGCACAAATAGAATGTGAAAAAAAGTAGAGTACATACAAATTTTATTTCTAAAGACTGTTTTAAAAAGATTCTCTACTTAAGTATCAAATATAACAATATCAAACATGACAAATAATCTATATTGGAGTAGGTGATCGATGACATATACATATTCATATCGGGTATTTAAATTAAATCATCTTAATTTATCATAATTAAGTAATAGAGCATAGTAAAATATATATTGTATTAATTAATTAATCATATTTAAATAATAAAGTAGAGACGAAGCTAAAGGAGCATAATACAATTTATCCAAATCCTATCGCCTAAAACTTACAATATATATACCATCATAATTATCTTTTATGTATATAATATTATATAATTATTTACTTCTTTATTAGTTTATTTCTTTATATTTTGAATTTTGTGAGAATATTACTGGTAATTTGTTGATTTAATTAGTTCTCATTGTTCAAAATTCTTTGAATCCCAATCTGCTGATTTAATTAATTAAATAAAGAGAGTGTCATTGGAATTGCCTTTTTCCTCTTATGCTTTTAATTATCCAAACAAATTGCAAATCACAGAGTCAGATGCAACTGACACTGACCAACTGAGAAAGCCCATTACTTGCTAATTATTTTATTAATAAAATTTAACTACTCCACAAAGAGAACAGAAAGAATGAACTAGATTTAATATATTGTGTTCCTCTATTATGTGGATTTTTTTTTAGGTTTATCCTTCGTTATACTATTCCTATAAATTACTTGCAGCGTTATCTAAGCGGTCATGGTAATGTTGATGGTTGCGGGGGAGAAGGTGCAAGTATAGTAAAAAAAGAAGTGAAGGGAATGAGGTAAAATGAGTTGGGACGGAAATATGACATGTCACGTGATTTTTATCTTGTTAAATAATAGTACAATGTAAAATTACGTATTTATCTTGAACAATCTTAATAAAGAAGGGGTATAGTTAAATTATTTGAATAACATCGAAGAGTTTTATACAAATAAATATAATAGAGGGTAAAATAAATTATTTTTGCACCAACATTAAGAAGAAAATAAAGAAGACAATTTGACTATATATTTTCCTTTATACCAATTACTGCTTAATGAGTTGGATTCCATCATATATTTATTTGGGATCAAAGAAGAATTTAATTTGGTAAAGTATGGCGACATGTAAATTCTATTTAAAGGTAAAAACGTATTTTATATCTTTTTATTCCTTGCAAATGCAGACATCTTATTATAAGATTTGTTTATATAATACGACATTTATCGTAATAATTCACTAGATATATGGCCAAATAACATTTAGTTGTAAAGTCTCCATTATATTACCTTATTTATGATAATAATAAGTCAACACGTAATTTTTTTTAATAGCATAATCACTTCAATTTTGAGAGTGCATATCTAAATACCTTCATAGTGTCAACTGATAACTAAGTACTCTAAATCATTTTTAATGTGTCTCGTGGACATCCGATACTATCATGACACATATATTTTAGAGTTGTCTAGATGATTTTCGTTAGTTAGAGTGTTCATCTGACAACAATAGAGACGCATTGAAATATTTAGAAATGGAAAAAAAGTGGAGAGTATTTCAACGTGCCGTACATGTGGTGCACGTGCAAGGTTTTGTTATGAGGGGTATCCTACTTTCCCATGTGAGATGCTATAGATTGGACGGCTAAGGATTGAGAATCATCCATTCGGGCCGGGCAGGGCCGGGTCATATTTCGGGTCGGGTTTAAGAATAAAAATCCAAAGTGGAGTGGGGCCCACCTGTGGCAACTTTAATTAGTATAAACACATACCACATTCACTTGATTAATCAAGATTAAAGTATGAAAAGATAGATTAGAAAGGATTTGTCTGAGACAGACTTTAATGAAAAAAGTTTATGCTTCAAATCAAAGCTTCTGCTCCTCCTCTATTAGTGCCATAATCATATTTAACAAAGTCACATTGATTAGAAGCTATAAATAGTTTTGATCGAACAACCAACGATATAACTTTCTCTTTTTTCATGGAATAATTTACGTTGTTCACATTAATATACTAATGCATGACAGGTTTTTTATATAAATTTGTCACTTGAATATAGTTGAAGAGGGGTAACTACTCTCTTGAAGCACAAAAAAAACATTTTTGTGAATGATTTATAAATTACGAATTTAAATCATAAAATCACTCACTAATATTTGTGTAGAGGTAATCTGACTACATTATATTCCGTTTAAGGCGCAATATTTTCATGCAATTTTTTTGCTTTTATCAATTGAATGTAATTAATTAATATGTATCCTCACATTATTTATTTAATTATATAAAAATGTGATAAATTAAAAATATTTCTGCAGTCTTGGGGTTGCTTTCTTTTAGGGGGGTGAGTGCTCTTTTTTCTTTTATAATTTATGTGCTTGTGGTTAATCTAATGTAATTTAATAATCAATTTACTAATTTACCCTTTATGAGCCGTTGTAACAAATAATTTAAATATAACAGGTTTTGGTCAAAAGGCTCGTGGCATCAAATAATAAATATACATAAGTTTGACAAATCGTTCATATTCTTACAAAAAACTGCAACCATAATAGTATATTATATACTCTAAAAAGAAAGAAAAATGATCTAGAAAGATTTTGAAATTGACTAGGGAATATAGTGGCAAAATTAGAAATTATTTCTCTATTGGAAAAAACAAATCAAATCCATGAAAATTACAAATTTAGTAATATGGCAGATAAATATTCTAAGAAAAAAAATTGCAATAAAGTTAGAACAAACTGTTTTGTTTACATTATTGTATTTGCAACTTTCAATATTTGTACCATGAGTCCATGATTGTAAAAATGAGCTAATTTTGACCTTCTTGAGCATGATTAATTAGAATGAGTTATATTGAACTAATAATTCCCTTGACCAAAAACCAATAAAACTGTTACATTTTCTTATTCCTTTTGAATTTTTGACTCGTGGTTTTAATGTCGAGATGAAGTCAAAAATTAAGTTTACGACATCTATTCAATCAATATTTTTCTCTTCGTAATACGTCAGCACGATTATACGTGTCTTTAAATAATCAAAACGCGTGTTAAACATAATACTGTTGTTTTACTAGTCGTAACGGTACCCGAAGGAAACAAAAATTTTGGTCAATTTATCTCATAAGTCATATATATTTTTGTATTTGGTGTAAAAATTAAGATGACTTAAATAACCTTAATAGTGACCTCATTGGGAGTAAAAAAAAAAAGTCTTGCTGTAGTAGTAGCTTTATAGCTTATGTAGGTTGCTTAAGTAGAGTAATTGCCAGCCATGCTTTGGGTGTAAAGTTAGTCAATTTTAGTGAGGTGTTTAAAGATTCGTTTTGTTCTTAAACTACTGAATGTATTTTTAATTACATGGGTAGAAGATTCAAAATTTATATTATGTAATTTTTTTATCGAAGGAATTCAAATAAACATCCCGACAATTCTAGATCAGCCCCTGATCATCTTATTTGTTGCCTAAAAAATTTCAGTTTTTTTTATAGCATTGAGAAAAGGTTAATTGTAATGTGTATGTATCATTAATAATGACAGAAAAAAGAGAAATTGTTTTTCAGGCAAAAGGGCAATAAGGTAAAATCATTCTTGATCATTACATTAAGCCTTAATTGGATTTGGACTTATCACTTTCCTCCTCCTGTTGAGTTGACTCTCTTCCCCAAAAGAAATAGGCCCTTAATTTTCTCCCTTTCACATTCATTTGTTCTCTCCTGCAAATATTAATAATATCGATATTAGTTATTTCATTTTTTATTAGTATTTATAAGTTATGATAAAAATTTCTTATAATCTATATATGAATTGGTTATATAAGTATTATATTAATTTTATACATGATTAATTTGCTTTATAATCAGTTATGAATATTATATAACTTATGCAGAAACTAATGTATGAATAAATTATTTCTTACTAGCTATTAAAAGATTACTTAGAAGTTGATTAATTTTTTTTTTGTTGTGTAAAACATAATAGAATGTGTTTTTTTTCTTCAAGAAATTGTTGCCTATCCAACCCATAAATGCATTTCTCTTCTATTCCTCTTATTTTTTGCTTTTCCTTTACTGTTCCTCTTTTTCCCTTCTCTCTTAACACCACCCACCCCCAATCAAGAACCTCACCTCTTTATCTCTCTCTCTCTCTCTCTCTCTCTCTCTAGCATAGATTTCCTCCATTGCAAACAAAGCTTCCACCTTTACAGCTTTTTAAGGTTCATATTGCCTCCACATTCACATTACCCACCAACCATTTTTTTTTACCCACCATTAAAATAAAGCTTCACAAAGATTAGATTATTGTCTGGTTTTCTTAGAACAGTAGCTTTAACTTGTGTTTTTTTCACTATTTCTTTTTGACCCATTTCAGCCAACACCCTTCTGAACTGTTAGCTTTCTTGGGTTTTGTGGGTTCTTTTGGTATTCACTTCTGCATTGGCTTATCTATGTGTTTTGAGTCTCTGTTTGAGCAAAAAAAGGAACTTTCTGTGCTTCTTTGGGTTCTTAAGGAAGAAGATCAAGGGGGTTAAGTTTGGTTTCTGTAGATCACTGGTGTAAAGGTAACAGCTTTTTTTTTAAAACTTCTGTGTGAAGTCATTCTTTTCTTGATTTTGTGCCTATTTTGAACAGATTTAAACTAGTGTTTTTTGTTGGAATTAGTGAATTTTTTTTTGTTCATATGGATTCTTGATTAGCTGTATCAGGAAAGGGAAGTGTTTTAGTTTTTGTGCTTACTGTTCTGAATCTAACCGCTATGTGATTTACTGGAATAGTTGTATTGTGATGTCAGCTGCTCACAATTTAGTTGATTTGTCAATGTCTAAACTTTAACTTATTGTACTTGGAAATTTAATACTCCTAATTTAGACAGGACCATCTACTTTGTTTCATTAAAAGATGTACTATTACAAGCCACAATTGCAGAGATGCTATAGTCTTAAATTGTTTGTGGAATACAGGAGGCAATGGAGTAATTCTGAGTTTGGAATTTTGCTTTCTTCTAGTCTGCTGTGCTGGAAAATGTCTTCTGGGGACTTGAAAAGTGAATTGTCTAGGAAGACATCATTTTTGGGTCTCAAACTATGGGTTGTAATGGGCTTATGTGTTGGTGTATTTATCGTGGGGATACTCTGTATGTTGTCGATATGGGTAACGTGTAGGAGAAAGTCTAGAAGAACGTTGGACGGGTATTCGCATTGCCAAATACCCAATGTTTCCAAGGATATCAAGGTTGATAGAGTTGGTGCTGCAAATGTCCATGATCATCCTGAAAGCTTGTTTCTGACGATTCATGATAAATCAAATGAAACAACGTCGGAAAAGATGTTAGTTCATTTGGGTAGGAGCAAATCAAGTGATGCTGATAACATCAGCCAATGTAGTTCAATATATCACCATGAAAGGGGCTTTAGTTCACAGTCAGGGGAAGAGGGTAGTTCAGGAACAGTGAGGAAACAACCATCTTATGGAATTGCAATGCCTTCTCCTTTGATTGGCTTGCCAGAAGTCTCACAGCTCGGGTGGGGTCATTGGTTCACTCTTAGAGATCTTGAACTTGCAACAAATCGTTTCTCTGCCGAGAATGTGCTTGGTGAAGGTGGATATGGTGTGGTTTATAAAGGCAGGTTGATCAATGGGACAGAAGTCGCTGTAAAGAAGCTTCTAAATAATCTGTGAGTATGATTTTGTTGAAGTGCTTATACAGGTTCTGTACATTCATCTCCACGAGTGACTATTATTTATGATCTAATGATGAATTGCTCCACAGTGGCCAAGCTGAGAAAGAGTTTCGGGTTGAAGTAGAGGCAATTGGTCATGTTAGACACAAGAATCTAGTGCGTCTTCTTGGTTATTGCATCGAAGGTGTTCACAGGTATTCTCTTCTTTTTTTTTACAGATCAAATCATGGCAGTTGTTGAAGTATGTTAAGTTTTCTGTGCGATGACTCTTTATTTCGCAATGTCAACCACAATGATTTCAATTTAGTTATACTTTCCTTGACAATTTACTTTGTTTTGACTATAAAGGATGCTGGTTTATGAGTATGTCAATAATGGAAACTTGGAGCAGTGGCTGCATGGAGCTATGAGACATCATGGTACACTTACATGGGAAGCCCGTGTGAAGGTTCTCCTTGGTACTGCAAAAGCGTAAGTTTCCTTGATAAAAACCGACTGACAACTTTAGTTCTGTTATATCACTTGACATTCCATTTTCCTGGATGACATATTTCTGCTGCACACACTCTTTTAACTCATTTTAAGCTAGGCTATTGCCTTAAATCTTTTAATCAGCTTTTTATTCCTAAACAGTAGTCACTTGGTGCTATTAGCCTTTGCATTTCTGATTATTTCTTAATGCGCTTTCTATTATTTTTAATATGAAAAGAGATAAATGACTGTTATATTTATTATACACTAATATGAAAATTGTTTCATTTGCATGTAGGCTTGCTTACTTGCATGAAGCCATAGAACCTAAAGTAATCCACCGAGACATTAAGTCTAGTAATATCTTGATTGATGACGAGTTCAATGCCAAGGTCTCTGATTTTGGATTGGCAAAACTCTTAGACTCAGGAGAGAGCCACATCACCACCAGAGTCATGGGCACATTTGGGTACAAACTTCTCTATCTAAAGATGTTTCATTCCCCCCACCCTGTCCACCTTTGCACTTGTTGAGGTGTTTCCATAATGAATTACTCAGATTTCTTTCTCATTTGAATTCCAGATATGTGGCTCCAGAATATGCTAATACTGGATTGTTAAATGAGAAGAGCGATATTTACAGTTTTGGTGTTCTAGTGCTAGAAGCAGTGACTGGTAGAGATCCTGTGGACTACAGCCGTCCTGCTAATGAGGTATCTAGAGTTAGTGATGTGATGCATATAAATGTAAAATTTCCTTACTAACTGCACTACCCTATATTTATGTTTGACAGGTTAATCTTGTTGAATGGCTCAAAATGATGGTTGGAAATAGGAGGGCCGAGGAAGTTGTGGATTCTGACATTGAAGTTAGGCCTAGTACTCGTGCTTTGAAACGGGCACTTCTGGTGGCACTTAGATGTGTTGATCCTGATTCAGAAAAACGACCCCGAATGAGCCAAGTAGTTAGAATGCTTGAAACTGAAGAAGTTCCGTATCGCGAGGTACAGTCCATTCCTGACTTCCATATCTCCCCACTCCATATGATTTCTTCTTTTCCTCTTTCTCCATTTTGGCTACAACTAGAACTTCCTTTCAAACAACATGAACCAAACCCCTCTGAATGTTTTCAAGTTACATATAGTATTCCAAACATTTGTTCATATGAAAGCACTTTAAGCTTTTCTAGCTCTGCCCATCCATAAAGGAGCAGTGTACAATCTCTTAGTTAATTGAAAAAGAATATTGGGTAATGTGTAAGTTCTGTTTTTTATGGTGAATAGTACTGCTCTTGTATTTGGTCCATGTGAACTGTTGACATAGCCTCAATAAGGTTGCATAATACCTCTCTCACTTGCACTATGTCCAAATTTTATCTTTTCGTCCGAATCACTAGGCATAGGAACATTTTGTTTATTGCAGTCTAGATGTTTGAATACTTTAATATCCAGAAACAACTTTATGTCAACTCCAACCAAAGTTGAGGTCCGCTGTATGAATTTCCACGGTCTATGTCACCCTTTTAAGCTCATTTTATATGGTTGGACATTGCATTCTATGTTTCTTTGGTTCTTCCATGGAGTAGTCATAGAAAGCGATTCTTGATCAAGATTCACGAAATAGATTTCTTACAAAGAGCTGAGTCTCAGTGAATCGTGGCAGCCAGACCACTCTGCCATTTACAATACCTCGTCGCATATGAAACCATTGTTTGATGTTTGTACAGGATCGACGAAACAGGAGAAGTAGAACAGCCAGCATGGAAATAGAATCAGTAAAGGAAAGTTGCTGCAGCTCAGCTGATGTGGAAAGCAAGGTGGGGAGAGCAGATAGCAGCACATCTGATACAATTCTTGGATAGGGACTCTGACACAAAGGCACATGACTCCAAGTGGAATGTATAATTGCATCTTATTACCCCACCCTTACCCCCTCAACCACACACCAACCCCCTCCCCCATTTGAGATTTAAAAGCTTTCAGTAACCCAATGAAGGATATTTCCTAGTTGGTTTTCTGAAAAGATTCCTCTGAATGACAGAATGGTAATTGAAGCATTGGCTCTTCTTTCAGTGCTTCTGTTGGCAGGTAGTGCATGGAAATGAGGACTATTGCTATGTCATACTAGGAAAGAGAGAGAGTAGGAGAGATTGTTGATGTACAGATATGTCCTGAGGATTATGTGTTATTATTGTCCTTTCTAAATACAATTTGATCATCATTCTTGTCTCTATTGCGGGTTTTCACTTGAGTATATAGTTTACAGTGGCATGCCTCTTTTACTGTTTGAGTAGAAAACTTTTTCACATAAATTTCCCTCATGTGTTGTTCTTGTAACATATTTTTGTGAAACAAATGTGTGATTAGCGATCCAAATGTGTGATCTATTGGTCAATGAAGTGAGGGAGAACTCCCCACGATCCAATCTCATGGCATGTATTCTCTACTTTGGTCCAACATGCCTCACAAATTCGTCCCATAGGAGCCATATCATCCATAAAGCCCAAAAGTGTGCGCACCACGTGAGCTTATGTTAGGTCTTATTAAACCTTTTATTTTCTTTCATTTTGACGTGGGAAAAAATTATTTACACTTTTTTTCAAGCTTACTAGCCTAGAAACATGCTAGTCTTTCTTTGGGATTTCAAGTGTTAAATTCAAATCCTAGCGAGGCAAAGCATAGGTCGTAGGTAGTATGTACCTGATGAAATTAATTAGTCGAGATGCCTAGAAACCTGCTAGTCTTTCTTTGGGATTTCAAGTGTTACATTCAAACCCTAGTAAGGCAAAAACTACTAGACGAATTCTTTTCATCCGCCTAAGCCTTAGTCTTATGTAGCAGGTATCCAGTGAAATTAGTTAAGAGACATGTGTGATGAAAGATTACTTTTGTCCATGATTAGTGAAAGTTAATTATTCCCCTTTTATGGTTACAATTCAAGGTAATCTAAAATGATTACATATGGTTAATTTTCCTCATTGTACTAAAGGAAATTGCAATTATCACATATTCCTATTGTAACAGATTAAAGAAAGATGGTCTTTTGTACAAATGAAGCTGGACTTTGTTTTTCTCGTTATTGGTCCCCTCTTTTGGGAAAATCAATCAAATCACTACAGAATTTTTCTTTAACTTGTATCCACAAATAATATCTTTGATTCACAATGATTGAGATACATGAGAGTTTATCACAATTGCTTTAACAATATTTGTGCTTTTGGTTGTGGGACACTCCTAAGGATAAGCCCAAAAACCAAATCTTATACGTATACTATATAGTACATACTATTCCGTTACATGCGCGCAAAATCGACAGAGCTGATTCGTCGCAGCCTAAAATTCACAAATAATCACTTTTCGGTTATTCATATTCATGTAACAATGTTTTATAGCTAGAATTTGATACTTCACGACATTGACTATCTTTTTTCTATTATAAGATCGAAAAGTGATTAGTGAACGTTATTTCTCTAATCAAAAGACCTGATATACTCCTCAACTTTGCGATTTAGACCAAAAGGGTATATATGGACCGTTTGTGTAACAGTAGCAATATGTGTGAACCACTTTTATAACGAGGGGTATATCATACCCTTTTCTCTTTCTCTAATTTTGTGAAGGCTTGAGTTGTTCCCCTCAGGTTTGGTTTACGGTTGATTTACACAAATGTTCTTTTTTTTATTACTATTTAGAAGTTGTTCCTCAATTTTTAAAAGTTACGTAAATATAACTTTCGAGACTGATAAACTATTAGATTGATTAATACAAACTTATTTGAAAAATTGGGCAATTCATCTAACTCATTGAGAATTGGTATGGCTTTTTTTAAAAAAAAATTAAATGCCAAACTACTTATATATTTTCACAAGTTTTAGTCAGCAATATACGGAATTAACATGACAGTTTAAAGTAAGTTTGACAACGTTAACCTTCTTGATGCTGACAAACATTGTTCCTCAAGTTGAAATTCAATTGTTGAAAAAAAAAGTTAAATTTTCATTAGTTTGAGATTTTGGAGTTTGAAAACTTGGTTTCACCATAAAAATATTCTAAAGTAATATGAGACAAGGACTTAGCATGTCAGGTTAGGTTACTTCATGAAAACTTGTAAAAAAAAAACATAAAAAACATCTATTATATATATTGAGTGTACGAATAAAGTATCACGTTATTAATAGTTTGAAAAAAGAAAAAGTTGTACATAATTAAGGCAGATAATATTTTTAATGATGTAAGACCTTCTGAAAAAGAGTCATGCAGGCTAATTAGCTTATAATTTGGATGGTGGTTAGGTATTATTTCATAATGTATCGTATTATATTGTATTGTGTTGTATCTTGTATCGTATCGTATTGTATTATTTTAATGAATACATGGATAGTTTGTATCGTTCTCCGTTGTTACATAAAACATATCCATAATTTGAATGACAAACCTACGAGAAATTGTACTCTTGTAGGATACTACTGGGTAGAGTTACTACGAAAAGGTAAGGCAAATGAAAAATAGAATTATTAAATAATAAGTAAAGACAAAATGAGAAGAAAATATTGAGGTAACAATGCGATCACACTAAATTGATCGTTACACAAAATTTGACTTTTCGTCATTACCTAACGATGAATTTAAACGATACGATACAATAGAATTTAAGTAAAATCAAAACAAATATTGTATTTAGACTGACAATACAATATAATACAACGAGTAACAACCATCCAAATAAGGTGTAAATGATATATTACACTGTATTAAGAATATTTTTTAGAACTATTTTAGTCCAATAATTTTCTTCATGATCATGCTTGGTTGAATATATACCACGAAGATCACTCATTACAAGTACAGTTTAATTTTTCAACTATATTCACCAATTCAAACGTGTGTTTCTTCATCTTCTTCTTTTCTTTAATTTTTTGTCGTCTCTTATAATATTTTATGTATTATAATGTTGCGGTCTTAAAACGTTTATCCTAAGAATAATACTATTTCCTTTTCTTGCAGGCAATACTTGCATGTTTTTCTTTTCTTTTTCAGGTGGGAAGTCAGAATTTTCACTTAAGGAAATTGAAATATTTATGATGATTACATATACGAAGGAGCCAAATGAGATTCAATATCTATTATATACAACAAGAGTGGAGCTAGAAGCCCATATCGTCTATATATAATTTAACCTTGTAAAAATAGTATAATTTTCTATCGAAGGGGGTTCGGCCTAACCTTTGTTCCTATCTGGTTCCGCCCCTAACCCCCATACAAATGTTTTAATATAGGTTGATAAAATACCACGTTAGTCACATACTGTCCTTTGCAACTTGCAATATATAGTTCCATATGAACTTTAGCTTTGTACCACTACTATTAATAGATATTAGGATGAAGTTCAAATGTGCCTATTTTTAATATTATTATTATTATAATAAATAAATGGAAGTTGCACAAGAAGTAACCAGAAAGTAATTACGAAAAAAGAAGCTAATTAAGGGGTTTGAACATATAAATCAAACAAGTTGCTCAACTTCATAATACTTTCTACATAATCATTTTTCTTGATTAACTCTAATTCATTTACACACATGAATAAATTACTTATATGTATATATATATCTAATAAATAATTCGTACTCCTTTTACCTGAATTCAAAATTTTAAATCCGTCTCTATTTTTTTTAATCTAGAATTATCTTATATATATCAACATGGGTTTGCATGGAGAGAACATAAATCATTGTTTTAACTAAAAAGTCATGAATCTTAGGGACAACGTGTGCGTCTTTTCCATTCTCTAAGGAATAAAGTTAAAATTAAATATTTGTATAATTTGCTTTTTCTCCGTATATGTAGGCAATAATCTAACGCAACTGTCTGAAAAAAAAATTAAAGGTAAAGTGTTATCCCCGAAGATTTCGTCTATATATATATATAAAAAAACTTAGGTACTTATGAAAATAATGGACGTCTTTAGAGTCACCATAGATTTGGTACGATGAAAAAATATTTTTTGAAAATGAACACGAAATATCTAAGAAGTTTATTATTGAGATTTTTTTAATAATGTACTCTTGTTTTTTTTTTTTTTTTTTTTTTAATGTGGGAGTATTAACTATTAAGGAAGAGAATTATTTGTATTTCATTTTCATCAAATAAAATAAAGAATACAATTACTTGTATTAACAGCATGGAAGTACGCCGCAAAGTTCGGGATGACGTGGGAGGAATCTATCAACAGGAGTACATAATGTATAAAAAAGAATTATTTAATAAATTTAAAAAAATTAGTATGTATTTGTACATATACATTTTAATTTATTTGTCTTAATATTTTTTAATCCATTTTAAAAAAATATCCTTTTTACAACTCTTTAATTTAATTTTTCACGAAATAGGCTTATATCCACAAGATTCATCCTTTTCTTTTTTACAACTTTTAATTTTAACTTTTTACTCAGTGTTAAATCCACAAGATTCATTGTGATACATTCCGATTTTTTTTTTCTTAAATTTTGTGTCTAACTAAAACTAGATAGATAAATTAAAGAGGAATTTTCGTAAATAGCCGCTATAATAAACTTAATTATGTTCCATAGCTATAGTTTGCATATTTACGGGCTCTAGCTACAGTTTAAACAGTCTCGTTTGTATAATTCGCGGGTACATTTGTATAGTTGAGCTATTTTTGTATAAATTCGAAATAACGAATTTATACAAATACAAACATCTGAACTTTAAACAATTATACAAAATTACATTATACAAAAGTTATACAAATTCTGAATTATACAAACGTGCGAATTATACAAACTTGCAATCCCAACTCATGTAATTATCACTGAATATTGATCGCGAGTAGTAATTAACTAAAACTATAACTATAATAACTAATTAACTAGTACATATAGTTATTTAACCATGTAATTTATCATTTAATTCATAAACATTTTTCTCAATTTATCATTTAATAAGATAATGTTGTTTGATATGAAATACTCTTTTAGGTAGTACTTAATATACATTTTGTTGTCCCTACTTATATAACTCCCTTTTTTTAATGTCAGTAAAAAAAAAAGATACATTTCTATATTTAGTAATAATTTAATTTTAAAACACTCATTTTACTTTTTAAAAATGATTTATAATCACACAAACATCTATGATTATTTTAAACAACAAGTTTCAAAAGACATGTGTTAATTAGAATAAGTCATATAAATTGAGACGGGAGAGTAGTATTTTTGGACATAAGACGTGGAAAACGAAAAATTCTCCCACGTGACAAGTGTGTTTGTTTTTACGGGTCAAATGGCGGTGCCCGTTTCGTGACACGTGTGAAGAAATTGATTGATTACTTTCCAGCCAAACAGACCGTAATTCCGGAGGAGTTTGAGTTTGACCACAATGTCCACGTCGGCATCTCTCTTACCTTTCATTTATTATTATTTTTTCAAATTGTACCAAAATTATTAGGTGCGATCCTATCATTTCACTTGATTTACACACCTTGATACGTTTTTTCTGTTCATAAATATAAAATTAAAAATATCAATAACAGTAAAATATTCGTTTCTCTTGCAACTTTTGAAGGTTTTTGAAAATGACATTTAATTATTTTAAAAAGTATATATATAAAAAGTGGAATAAGTCATAATATCTAAAGTTAAAATTCTAGAATATGCAAAGAGAAAAAAATATGATAAACTATGAAGATCGAAATAATTTAGCTTTCTGTTAAAAAATATCTTTTTGTTAACTCAAAGTAATTCAAATTTGCCCTTGTGGAATAACAATGACAACAACAAAAGGGCAAATTCGACTCTTTTATATATGTAGAAGCCAAACAATTATCCGAAATTATATATATATTAATAGATTTCTTAATTTTTACTCCAAATTTTATGGTTCATGTGATGTAGGATTAGCCACGAGCATATATACTTGATTAATGTCCTATTATCTATTTTTTAAATTAACTCATTTTGGACCATTTATACGTGTATTTCTCTATTGAAAACATGACATTTTTTTTAGTGAGATTATATAATTAACGGGTTCACAAGGGAAATTCTCGTGACCTATTCCCACTAGAATTAATTAAATCCTAACTTTAAACTTTGCTTACTAACGGATTTTTTATTTTAAATAGTCAACTAACTGAGATATTGAAATTCCCCTCTTATTGATGGACTTGCATTGTGTGCTCATTGGCAGACTAGTTTACTGAGATTAATTAAATACGATTACTGCAAGTTGAGCTATATAGTTTGTTGTTGCAGTAATACAAAGTACTTTAATAAGCTTCAACGAAAAAAAAATTAAAATAGTACAACTTTGGAACAATTCAAAACAAAACAAAAAAACTCAATACAACTAATTGATGGAACTTTTTTAAAAAAACTCTATTTCTGTTATGTGCCAATTGTCCTTCGTTTGTTAAAAAAAAAAAAAACTATAATAGGTTCTCCCACCGAATAAACTAATTTTTTGAATTGATCTATACTATTGATATTAGAATAGATCGATCAAGGGGTTTTGACTTAGAAAGGCGGCGTGGACCCAAGAAGGGCAACCATGACCAATTGGGCTCAATCGTGACCAACGAGTTTGCTGGACGTCCTCAAATTAAGGCGATTACTATGTTCCAATATCAATGAGCTCTCTCATCTAATAGACTAATCTTTTAAAATGGACTCTAGTTTTTTTTTTATGTATACGAGTTACAACGATTTTATTTTTAATGAAAGCAATATTTTTTTAATTCCATATTCGTACTTGGAAAAAATGACAAGAAGTGTCTACTATATATATACATCAAATTGTAAGATGATGACAAAAAAGTTGTGATCCTATTCAACTATACATGTACAAACTAATGGAATACCCTTTGATTAAAGTATAATATGTTTCATTAAAGGTAATCCATAAAGACTATATCTTAGTACACACACATTAGTGGGGCTTTATGGTCATTTGTTACACACTATATAGCTTGTTGTGTACCTCAATATCCCATTATTCTCGTTGAGCAAGAACCATTCATTTCTATTTCCCTAACAAGCTACTTTCTCTTTTTCCTCTCTAAACTATACTAATACATACACACTTCCCAACTCCCAAGAAAAGAAAAAAAAACACAAAGTTCAAGAATCAATATATAGCTCTTGTAATTCATTTTGCACAAATTCAAGAATCCTTTTTCTTCAAGAATATTTGTTTTAGATCCCAAAAAAATCCCTTTTGTCTTCATGTCTGATAATAACCCTTTTAATCATGATTATGCATTTCCTTTCTTTGGTGAAAATCCCTCAATTTATGATAATCAAGGCAATAACACACAAAACCCTCATCATAATCATCAAGATTTTGATTATCCTTCATCTTATATGAGTAATCTCACAGAGTGTTTACATGGGGGTTCAATGGATCATTACAACACTTTATCAACTGCTTTTGGGATGAATAATTGCTCATCATCCTCTGAAGTTGTTTGTCCACAACCATCAAAAGATCATCATCAAGAATGTTCTAGAAAGAATAATAGTGTTGATAATCAAGTTCCATTAACACCTAATTCTTTAATTTCTTCATCTTCTAATAGTGAGGCTGGTGGATGTCATGAAGAAGATTCTTCAAAAATCAAGAAAGATGATGATCAATGTGAATTAGATGGAGATGATGATAATAAGTCTAAGAAAGTGTAAGTCATTTTTTTCTTTGGTCCTATAGTACTAGTATAAAAATATAGCCACATCTTTAAATTGTGAGGAAATTTCTTTCTTAATTAATAGGTTAGGTTATTGACCACTATAGTCTTAATTTATTAGATTATTAATTGGCTAGACTTTTCTTTCTAGTTGCAAGCTTATTATTCTTCTACTGATTTTTTGGAAAATTAAAAATATCTAATGTGTACCCTTTCCTTAGTTAAGTCTTCTTCCCCCCTCTTTTTTGTGCTATGTAAGTCAGGAAAACCCTAATTTATTTACCCAAAGTCCCAAACAACATCGTGTAATCTAACAAGTGGGGTCTAGGGAGGGTAGAGTATATGCAGACCTTGTCCTACCTCGTGGAGGTAGAGATCATATTGTTTTTGAAAGACCCTGGACTCAACTGCATCAAATTAAAATAGTTATGAACAATGAAATAGAATAATGAAGAAATTAAAACATGACAATTGGTCTATTTTTATTTATCTAATATTCCTAATTTGATTTGTGTTTAGGTTATTTGGAAATCTTGTGTACATGCATAATGTTGTTTAGTGTTAAGATGGACTACTTTATTTTTGTATAAATTCAAGTTTGTGCTAATTATTTTAGGGGCAAATTGGCAAAGAAGAAAGGAGAAACGAAACAAAAGGAGCCAAGATTTGCATTTATGACCAAGAGTGAGATTGATAATCTTGAAGATGGCTATAGATGGAGAAAATATGGACAGAAGGCAGTGAAGAACAGTCCTTTTCCAAGGTATATATTTTCTTTAGAGTCAACAATATTTTCTAAATTTCTATTAGAAATGGATTAATAAGCTTCTATAGCATGTTATACTCCACAAAATTTGCTTAATTAATAATACTAGTACTTAATTGCTTAAGTTGCCATCTCTATTATGCATAATCTTAAGGAAAGAGTATATAATAAATGAACAAGTTTGATTGGTGTTTGCACTTCTTAGCTTCTCATGTTTGAAATGGTGGTTTAAACTTGGTTAATATCATAGGTAAATTGCACTATAAGAATGCATATATATCATAAATACAAAAATGTAATTTGTTAATTTGCAGACAAGTTTAACTTCTATTACTGTCATTCAAAATTAATTATATTGATCACTATTAACATATTTTAAAAGATAACTACACGTAATTGTCCATAAAAAATACGAAACTAGTTATAACCTAGATAAATAAAACAACTTCTTTCCAATGATCTAATATTAGTGTTTGGTTTACAATAATGAGGTGATTAGATATTTAGGAACAAAAAAGCTTGTTTCACGCAATCAATCTAATCAAAATATGAGTTGTTAAAATTATATACACCTTGTTTTACACAATTAAGTCAGTCAAAGGATATAGTTACAAATAGGTCTCTTTAAAATATTTGTTTTGTAATCTTAAAAATAAGATATGTTACATGCTACAATATAGATATATATGGTTTGTGATTGATTGTTATGATCATGGGTGATCGGTTGAACTCAGTAGCTTGGGTCCAAACTTTGTACTATTTGTATCAAATGATTATTTTAGAACCGAATAAATTTAAAGATTTAAAATCTCTGAACCTATAAACTTTAAATTCTGACTCTGCGCTTCTCCCACTTATTGTTGTAGGAGTTATTATAGGTGCACAAGTCAAAAGTGCAGTGTGAAGAAACGTGTTGAAAGATCATATGAAGACCCATCAATCGTGATCACTACATATGAAGGCCAACATAACCATCATTGTCCAGCAACTCTTAGAGGAAATGCTGCTGCTGCTTTATTATCTCCATCCTTTTTATCCTCCACACAACAACAATTATATCATAATCCAAATGAACAACAACTTTTCTATAATCCAAATATCCCTATTAATAATTCGTTCTATAATAATTATCATCAACAACAACCTCAGTTAGGTCCTGATCATTATCAATATGGACTATTTCAAGATATGGTTGCATCATTGATCCACAAAAGAGAGCCATGAGCATTTAGTGAAGTACTAAAACAAGTATGGGAATGGGACATTTAAAGCAATTCTATGACTTATGTATTATTGGAGTGGTAATTAATTAATTATGATCATGTTTTATTCTTGTGTAATTAAAATTGTGTAGCTAACTAGAACTATATATAGTCTAGTACTACTATCTTACGTATCAGTCTTAGAGCAGTAGTAAAGTTGTTTTCTGATGATATATATGTCACAGATTCGAGCAGTGACATATATATGGATTGCAGCGACCCCTTCTCGAACCCTATGTGAACAGGGATGCTTTGTATACTGGACTGCATGCCTTTTTTGGTGTTACGTGTCATAGTTTGGAGTAGATGGGCTGAAGGAAATACCAAGAATATATGGTTTTATTTGTAGTTATCAGCATGTGGGATGATTAACCATTTATATTAAATGAAGATGCTATTTTTTGATGAGTTCTATGCGTCTATGTAATTTGGGGTTTTTATTATTAGTTGAAGATATTTAATCAATTCAAGGTAAGGTGAATTGTTTATTAGTCGTATCAATTTCGTAATTATTTATGTGAATTGAATACTAATATTATATTCTTTTTTTCTTTCTTCTTTCATACGCATTCGATTGTTTATATTATTGCTGCTTGTTTCACACTACCATTATTGCTTCTAATATTAAAGAAAGTTAGTATCTTGATATTCTGAAAACGACATATAACGATTATGGTGAGATGGATAGGATCGTTCCATCTTTAATTAGAGATTTCGTTTTTGAGTCTTTAAATTTTTTATTTTGTTAGGGTGTGCTCGCTCTTTAAATGAATCTAACAGAGCACGAATCTGAATAAGTCTGAATGGTCTTATGCGAATACTAGACATGACTGAGGAACCAAAAAAAGTGAAAAAATTCTGAAAACGAGAAAACAATAATATGGTTCTTTATGTTTGGGTTATGTTAAAAATAGTCCGTTAAATACTATAGTATTAAGCAATTTTGGTCCTTTACATTTTTCAAAAGTGAGATATTCGATTTCGTCAGATAGATTTAATCAGAAATATAAGAAAAGTCTCGTTAAATTCTAAAAACTGCAACACTTGAAACTGCTCCAAATAACACAAGTAAACAAAAAATAACAGAAACTGCAAAAATTACACTTCCAAATGTGAGTTTCTTTTTTAAAAAATTGTACGAACAAATTCTCGTTAAATCTAACTTCCAAGGTTCATAAATGTTTGATGAAGATAAAATATCCTCATATTTGACAAATTTTAAAGGACCAAATTTGCTTAAAGTTATATATCTAAGAACTATTTTAAATCTATTCTAAACTAATGGAACCTATTTGTCATTTTATCTTCTGAAAAAATTGTAAATTTCTAATGATTTAACTTTCGGGTCATGCGCGTCTCCTTTTTCTTTCATGGAATATTTACACCATCAATTAATATAAAATTTTATTAAATTACTTAATCATGATAAATTTATCGAATTTGATAACTATATAGTGTCAATAATTTTTTACCCCTAGAAGAGGTCGATTCTTGGAATGATTTTTTTCTCTTTCAAATTACTAGTCAATATTCTTATTGAAGTCCAACTAAATTTGAATCGCGCGTTGGCAACTCTTCTAACATAATTTTCTCCATTCACATAGCTCAAAACACGAGTCCTCTGATTAAGAGTGATCAAGAAACACAATCATTCTACTCCAACTCATGTTGACGTTTATTAACTCATTGGAAAAAAATGTATCACATGGAAATAATTATTGATATATCATTCTCTGCATCGATCAAACCTTATTAAGTCAAAAATAAAAAAACCCATAGAAAGTATTATTATGTGATTAAACACTGGATGACTTGTTGCTGCCTGAACCATATAAGGTCATTATAATTCCACATAAACTTTCCAGAATGTTACCGTTTAAGGAAACTAGAAAATAACTAGTCTAGATTAAAATAATATATCTTGTAGAAAAATTGTGCATTATTGGAATCATATTCTAAAAAATTCAAACACGTTATGTATTGGCTCCATGGTCTTTTTCAAATGGTAGCTAGTCACTTTCTTTCTTCTAGTATATAATTGGCGAATCTATAAGATAATTTATAAGTTCACGTAAATTCAGTAATTTCTATTCAAATTTTAGATATATTAATAAAAAAATTATAAGTATTTAATTAAAAATTCAATTATATTAATTTCAAATCGATATATAAACTTATTAAAATTATGAATTCTGAATCCGACTCAACTGTTTTGCAATTATAATTGTGGAAATAAGAAGGGTAGGAAGGAGCACATGCAATATAACGATAGGAGCATGATATTGTTGACCTTTTATGTCCTATAATAGTATAGGCACAAGTGTCACTAAAAAATGAGCAGGTTGTACATTGTTAGGTTCAGAAAGCAATAAGACTCCACAATTTCGACAAGGACTTCTCTTTAGAAAAAGAAGAAGTTTGATCGATGGACATACTTATCGTAATCTCATAAATCAGTTATGAGGATGAAAAAGATAGTGCGTAGTGCGTACACAAACTTTATCACTAACTTATAAGGTAAAGAGACTGTTAAAATATTAAAAAATATCTTCTAATCACATCAAACACTTTGATTTTTTTCCGAAAAAAAATATTTTCCAAGAAATATTTTATGTCATATGTACCAAAGATATTATGTTTGTTTTTTGTTTGGAAACATGAGAACATCATGAATAATATAATATTCCTAATCCTAAATTCTATGCTTAATATATATACTATATGTTTATGTATATATACTTGAAGATTGCATAATGAGAACACTTATTATGTTAGGTAAAAAGTTTCTCAAATCTACAAACGTAGCTCACCTAATTTTAATTTTTTTTTTTAAGAATGGAACAAAATACTCTTGTATTTTTCTACAAAGAATATATATAGTCAAATGTTGCATCAATGTTTGGCATGCAATTTTTTAAATTACGGCTAATTTTTTATTTTAAAATCCTTGTGAAACTTGTCCTTCTTGTCTCCATTCATTTTGACCAAAACCTAAATTAAAATTATTTTTTTGAAATTTGGCCTAAATTTTGCAGCCTTAGAATATACAGATAATAATCAAATCATCTACACATGTTTACTTATACATATCTCGTGGAACATCCTTTGTTACAATTATTTGTTCAACGCAACCCCCGCCCCCCCTCTCCCACCCACCATTGCAATTTAATGGAAAAGATATTCAAACTTTTAGTTTTGACTTGAAATTCCCCTTTGTGTGTTTGGTACGGAGGAAAATAGTTGACATTTCATATTAATTGTGTAATTTCAGCCATCCTTTTAGGAAGATAAAGATATAGTTTATATATAGAAGAAACCTACTTTTGAATTCTATTAAAGATCCGAAGAAGACAGGAGAACTGAGCATTCACTAGTCTGCTTTGATTCTCATCATGATACGTTACGTTCTTGTAGTAAGCGGGTGGTTGAGAAACACATATTATTGATAGGAGGCAATAAACAATGGATTTCTTTCTCGCACCCGAGCCTGCAGCTGGTAGGTCAAATCCCTCTGTCCAAGTGAATGAGTTGAAGTTAGTTATGGATAGAAACTGGACCTGATCAGAGAGACTAAACTTCTTGTAAGAGTAGGTGCGTCTTAAGTTGACTAGAGTTGTTGATCACAAGCAGTGGTTAGAAACTCTTTCAATTAACACACCTCGTCTTCACCCCAACCTCGTAATCCCATCCCCACCACCCACTCCTTACTCCCTTACCCCACCCCAACATTTTATAGTATTTGTCTAGATTATATATAAATATTTTTGGATTAATGTTTCTTCAGCTTACGTACAGAACACATGAAAACAAATAAGAACCTCTCACGACCCTTATCTCTCTTCACTTTCTCTACAAAATAATTACATATAAAAATTATGAAAAGATCGTGTAACCTAAATCGTTCATGATTATGCTTTTTTCTTTATTAGTCCACAAAATTAAGTAAAATAATCATGATATATTTTTGAGAAAGACTTTATGTTAGATGATTTAATGTTAAAGAAAATAGTTCATCTGCTCCACCAATGAATATATATAAAGTTCTTTTATCCTGAAAAAAGATGAAAGGGAAAGATTAGACATTTTTAATGGCATATTAGTTAAATGTTTATGTTAATTATGACCAAAAAAGGATTGGTGCACAAATAGACCTGTCCTTGTGGGTCTAATCTAATTTCTACATAATTAGTCCTTGGTTTACCAAGTCAAAATGCATTTAATTATATTCGTTCAACAATAATCAATATTTAAGCTTTTGTGTATTCCAATTTTTAAATTCTTTTTGCTAAATGATTGGTGAAGGAAGAAAATTTATATATATATATATCAGAGAAAGATCATAGTAAAATTCGACAAAATGTCGAAAGTAGTTATTTAATTAGTGTGAAAGTTTTAGCATACTAACTAATTAAAAGTTACAATTAACAACTTTTTTTTTGGGTTCATGTGTAGCGAAGTTTCGCATTGGGACAAAGGCGACTTCATATCCAGGGGACTCTAACCCAAGACCACGTTAAAGATGAAAGAATATTTACCACTCCATCACAATCCTTGTTGGTTACAATTAACAACTTATTGGTACGTGTAGCTGGTTAGGAGCTAAGTTATTCATGTATTAAATTTGTATAAATAATACCATGCTTGATAGCATCTTTTTTTTCTTGCAATATATAGAATCCAACACAACTAATATGATGTATGGTTTGCAATTTAGAAAAAAACGTACATGACTAACACATGATAAATTACGAAAAATCTACTAAACCTTGCATAACTAATTTCTGCACAAAAATAATAATAACATAAATTTCTTCATAACTAATCTTTATATCATTAATATCTTCATAACTCTGACTAACTACCAAACGACCGTTAATAGATTGAATGATGCAACCTATCTAGTCGAACTTGAATGATGAGTTACTAATTTATAAGACCTTTTTCATGAGTAGGATATATTAGTTATAGTGCCAGTTGAAGGAACAATTTTCTGGTGGGAGAGGGACAGTTATCTATACGAAAGTATATCTAAAAAAGAAAAAAAAACTTTATTTAAAAAGATTGAAAAATGATTAGATATTATCAACATCATATGGAGTGAAGTCTTCTTGAATATCATGTCTATGTGGGCTCAAAATTTTGAGGGTCACATTTTTATTAAAAACCAAGATTTGAAGAAATTGGAATATGAAATTATCTGTTTTGTTGAAAATTTTGACCAGATAATAAGCAAAATATAAATACAAAAATAATGTTATTACAATTTCTGCTCTTTGGGTGAACAGTTTATGATGAGCACTTTGTGATAATCTGTTTACCGTAGTTTGAAGACTATATAGAACTTGTGAATCAGATTAGATAAATCCCGTGCGACGAGCTCATGACTGAGTAGCAGACGCAAATGGAGACCCACGAAGAAGGAGAGTATGACAATTGACAATAACCTTAGATTCTGTATGCCACTGATTGTTCATGACAAAAAAGAAGGTTAAAAGATTAATTCAATGAACCTGTCATATTCTGAGTTGTTCTGTCACCCTATCTTCTATTAAAAAAAAATAAACAAATTGCAACAACTTGATGTGGAGTACCATATTTAGGCCAAAAAACATATGGCAAGCTAGCGTTTGACCATACACTTGGGATCATATTAAGAAATTTTTAAGTTTCAAAAACTGGTCGACACCAATTTTTAGGTCTTTAGGATTTTTTTAAATTTTTTTTTCATCTGGTGTCCAATATTCATATTGGAGTAGGACTAATCGCGCTTCGTAGGACCCCATTCGGAAGGGGGGCTGTTTAGGACATATACTCACAAAACTTTAATTCTTTTCTAAGTAAAATATATGTCCAAACATGACTTCAAATTTCAAAAATCAGAACGTCAAAATTCAAGTTTCAATTTAAAATCTATAATCAAACGAGAGCTTATTATCCTCTTGTTTGAAGCCTTCAACCGTTTCTTGGATTTTCAGAATTTTTAGGGTTTATTTTTTAGATTTCAGATGCTTTTTAAGGGCATCCTTGTTTTGTGATATAAATTGGATTCATTTTAAAGTGCCACCAACAACAAGAAAGTGTGGATCTTTGACAGAATTTGTTAGTGAACATTTTTTAAAATAATTTTTTCATGAATGACATTCTAACAAAAACGTCCATTAAAATTTCATATTTTTAGTAATTAGTTAAATGTCATATCATATCATGTCGAGATGGATATTGCAATTGCCTCCAACCTTTTTATTCTTATCGGCAATAAGGTAGGAATTTAATTTGGTCATTTAATCCTTTACATTGCGTGACAATTTTTTGAAAAATATTGTTAATTTTCTTTTGACATAGTTAATAGCACTTCTTATGAAATTTTTTTACTAAAAAATGCAAAGGAAAATTGTGTAGAATAGAAAACATTTAATTGATATTAAATGTTATAGCTACTGTTTTGGAAAATTGTGATTCACAGCCATAGTTTTCTTAAATCTTGCTATTTGTTTAATTTGTTTAATTCGCCTGATTGTATAAATCAGAATTTTGTATAATTCGGTTTCTGATTGTATAAATCCCTAATTTGTATATGCTTACCCTAATTGAATGCAAGCGAAGTATACAAAATGGGCAAGCGCCAAGCGCTGCGCAAAATATATAAATCAGGGCCTCCATAGGAAACGAAACTATAGCTATGGAGCGCAATTATCGAAACTATAACTATAGAATTTTATTATGTTTATTATGTTTGTTATTTCTAAAATTTACTCAAAATGCAATGCCAAATTCATCTGCTTTTTTCTGTATATGGGCCCTGTAAAGGTTAAACGATTCAACAGCCTCTAGCCCAATTTTTAATGAGGCTTAAAGCCCACTTATTTTGTCCATTTTAAGACAACCCTTTTGCCTGATTTACACAAATATCCATTTTAGACTATCTTTTAAATTTTGTCCATTTTAAAAACTTGTGCAAATAAGTCTTCGAAAAATTATCCTTCTGGACCGATAGCCTAGACCTAGAGTATCAACTATGTTTCCAATAACGTATATAATTTTTAACTGTTATTTAATATTTTCTCATAAGATTATTAGTTTTCTTAAAAGAGAATTTAAGATCCTGATCTAAAAGATTCATAAGTTGAAAAGAGTCATAACTTTTTTATTATTATTAGTATGTACTAAATAACTATCCCCAAATACACATAAGTCCCTTTGAGGCTATCATTTAAATTTTGTCCTATTTTTTAATCTAATATTTTCTCATAAGATTATTAATTTCTTTAAAGAGATATCAAGATCTTGGTCTAAAAGATTTATAGGTTGCAAAAAGAAACAAAGAAATTATTATTTACTAAATAACTATCCCAAAAAGAGACAATCGTCGAAAATTTTAAGCCCCAACTATCCAACTGTTTTCAGTATATGACACTACAAAAATGAAGCAATTAGCTCTAAATTGTGTAGCAGCCCAATTTTCAATGAGGCTTAAAGCCCATTTCTTTTGTCCATTTTAAAGACTTATAACCTACAACATTTAAGTTTCGATATCTATCGTACCATGAAATGTTTCGATATCTATCGTACCATGTTCATTAGGCCATCCTTAGTTTCAACTGAAAAATATACTAGTAACAAAATTGAGTGTTTTTTATTTAGTAATTTTCTTTATATAAAAACAACAACTAGGTTAAAAACACAGGCTAAAGCGGAAGGTCGACCAAGATTGATTTTCTGTAGTAAATGTAAATAAATTAATTGACTCGTTTCAGAAACTGAATAAATTGTTTACCAAAATAAGAAAAGGAATAAAATATAATTTTCGTCTTAATTTAGTTCTTAAAAATAAGTAATAAATCCTTCCCACATAAAATAAATGGAATTCTTAGCCCAAATATTAAATCCTTAAGAATACATTAATGTTGGTGACAAATTAAAGAAACAAGTCCTTGAAAGTTAAATGATACAAATGTCAGTACAAATATATATATTTTAATAACTTTACTTAATAGGATATATAGTTACCCCCTAAACTAAAAAAGTAGTACTATTATTTACAATATTATCAGTGGATTTAATGGTAAAATTACGTCTGTTTGGTAAGTAATCATGTATAAATCCAAAAATGGAAATACGTCCAAAAAGAGGCAAACAAATTAAATTTAGCAAAATAGGAACCTTGACTGTATCATTTTACTAAAATCAAATATTTAAACCCCATTTCATTTATATATAATCTTGGGTTTTCAAAGAGATTAGAACATAGAAAAAAATGGCTTCATTAGCTTATGCAATTTTTGGTGTGTTTTTTCTAGTATACTTTAGTATAGCTAATGCAAAATATTATCATTCACCATTGAAGTATTTTAATGTCAAGGATTATGGTGCTGTTGTTGATGACAAGAGAGATAATAGTCAGGTTTGTCTTTCTTGTTTGTATCGATTCTTGCAACGGATTAGTATTTGACTTTAGGCCACTAATTTTATTGAGACATCCTTGCAGGCATTTCTCAGGGCGTGGTATGATGGTTGTAGATGGAATGGAAGGAGTGTTGTTTATATACCATATGGAACTTATAAATTGAGAGAAGTTTCATTTGAAGGTCCATGTAATGGTATGATGATATTTGTAATAAAAGGTGTTCTAAAAGCTCCAACACATATATCATTGTTTAGTACAAATACTTGGATTGGTTTTCGTTACATAGATAGGCTAGTTGTTAAAGGTGGTGGCTATTTGGATGGACAAGGTGCTGCTGCTTGGCCATATAATGATTGTTCAAGAAACCCTAAATGCATGCCTCTTCCTGTGGTAAGTTTTCCCCCTTCTCAATTGTTTCGTAGAGTTATCTGGTATCTATGTTTGAAGATAGTGGGTACTTTCTAGAATTAATCGAAACACTCACAAGCTTGTTAGTGGATACTTCGTAGAATTAATCGAAACACTCACAAGCTTGTTAGTGAATATTTCATAGAATTAATCGACAAACTCACAAGCTTGTTAGTGGATACTTCTTAGAATTAATCGAAACACTCACGAGCTTGTTAGTGGATACTTCATAGAATTAATCGAAACACTCACAAGCTTATTATTGGACACTTCGTAGAGTTAATCGAAACACTCACAAGCTTGTCCCTATATCATGATTATCAAAAAAAAATTCTTCATTTTCTTAAGTGGTGAGTTAATTTTGAATTGAAATGAATTCTTGTAGAATTTTTATTTTTCTTGAAATATTTTGAAGTATATTTCTTAGTTCCATGATTTTTAGCTCTAGAGTCCATTTGAATTAGCTGATTATTAATAGTGTATTGATAATTAGTTTTAAGAGCTGAAACTAGTTTTATAAATAAGCTTTTTTATATATATACAAAAAGTTATAAATTAAGTTTCCTTGTAAGGAAAAGGATGAACGATGGATATGTACAGGAAAGGAAAGGAAATTAGTTTTGAAAAAGATATTTTGAGAATTAAATAAAATATTAAGAATAAAATAATAAAAATCTTAATCAAATCAAAAGTTCTTATAAGTTAGGTGTGACCTTCTTATGTCTTTGACTGATTTTGGCTTATAAATACGTTATGTATTTACCAAACGCATAAATAAGTTTTGACCATCTTATAAGTTTAGTCAAACACCATTACAACCTTATAATTGGGAATTATGTCTACTCTTAATATCAGTTGACATTTTGGAGTATTTGACGAGTGTGAAGTCATTAAATCAATTTTTTTCTCCTTAAATTAAGTTTACCTTGTTAGAACTAAGATCTTATTGTAATTGAGATTCTATAAAATCCCACTAAACATGCTACTACATGATTATGTTTCTTATTTCAAAAGTGTTTTTTAAGGTAAGGTTATAAACTAAACATGGTATTTAATGATATGTTTCTTACTATGAAAGTATTTTTAAGGTAAAGTACTAATTACTAGTATAATAGAAATTTTACACGTAGTGAAACTTAAGAATATTAAATTAGTCTCAAGAACCTTTTATTTGAGCACGACTCAATAATAACAACAACATATCTAGTGTAATTCCATAAAATAGGGTCTAAAAAGGGTAGAGTATATACAAACCTTATCACTACCTTACAGGTAGAAAGACTGTTCTGGATAGACAAAAAAAAGTCCAAAGTAGTATAGAAAAAAAATAGAAATGAAAAAAATGATTTTTAAATTATTTTTTTAGAGTATATAACTAAAGGTTCTCGCACCCCTACACAATTGATGACCCACCCTACCCAAAAAAAATATATAAAAAATAAAAATAGTAATAACATTTCTTTGAAATAATTGAATGTGAAGATTCAATTTAACACCTTGTAATTCCCTTTCTCATTTCCTTTTTCGACAAAAAAACAACGTTTCAATTTGTACGGGGTAGAGTTCCTCGTTTGACATTTCATATGCTGGTTGGAGGTAACAAGTAGTCGCTAGCATAATCTAGGTGTGCTCAAGCTGACACCGACTCCACAAGTCATATAACTATCCAACAAGATTCTAGTTTCAATTAACTGATTTTAGATGTTACATATTTGTTACAATTCTGATGTTTCATTTTTGTCTAATGTACTAAACCAGACAATGAGATTTGATTTCGTGACGAATTCAAGAATCCATCATTTGAGATCAATCAACAGCAAGAACTCCCACATAAACCTCTTTGCCTGTGACAACGTAAACATAAGTTATGTACGATTAACAGCTCCAGATGAAAGCCCCAACACCGATGGCATTCACATAGGATTGTCAACCAACATCAAAATTTCAAGAACTGTGATCCAGACAGGCGATGATTGTATTGCCATGGTTACTGGAAGCAGAAACATCGAGATCTCCAATGTTACGTGTGGACCTGGACATGGAATCAGCATTGGTAGTCTTGGTAGAACCCCTGGTGAAGTTGTTACAGGGATAAACGTGCGAAATTGCACGTTTATTGGTTCACAAAATGGTGCAAGGATCAAAACTTGGGCACCTTCTTTGTCTAGTGTTGCTTCTGATATATTTTTTGGTGATATTTACATGGAAAATGTCCATAATCCGATATTAATTGATCAACAATATTGCCCAACTCCGTCTTGCAATAACCAGCTGGTACGTGTAATCAACACATTTCATATAACCAATATTCATCTACAACTGAATTACTGAACCGTGTTGTTTTGTTGATGTTGTGTAGGGACAAGACAACTCGAAAGTACAAATAAGCAATGTGACATTCAGTAACATATGGGGTACGTCTAGTTCAAAAGTTGCAGTTACCTTAAAATGTAGCAAAGTGGTGCCCTGTAAGAATGTGCAGCTTGATAATATCAATTTGAAATACCACGGACGAGGAGGACCAGCCACATCTTCGTGTTTGAACGTGATTGGTGATTCCTATGGAAGACAATCTCCTCCTAGTTGTTTATGATCAAGTTTTATTTTCTGTTGGTGTACTTGGTTAAAGAATAAACTCAGGATGTATAAACTAGTATCAATGTTTCATAGGAAAGTTCAGAAAGAAACAGAATTCTGCTTTCTCCAAACATGTTCTGTTTTTCTTTTTCATATTTGGATGCAATAGAATAGACAAGTTTCAACAAATGTGATTCGTCTTGGCAAAACTCAGTAACTTTGGCTTACTCGTTGTTAAAAACCAATACTCATAGACTCAAATCTTAGTTCTGCCTGTGAAAGGAGGATGATTTAATTGTTTGTTATTTTTAACGATCTTTTGAGTTAAATTTACCAATCACCTATGGAAATGGTCATATAACTAAAAGAACATTCGTAAAGAATTAAAAGTTTAACATCTATAATACTCTGTTACTGTTGAAGTACAATTGCTCTGTGAATTGAACTTTATAAAATTAAGTACTAGTACTATAAAATATCAAATGTCTACATTTTTATGATGCCCTTTATTATTATTTTTTCAACTTCAAACACTTTAACTAATCTAGGACTTTGATAAAGTTCTTCCAGGTGCCCATGAATAAACCTCAGGATGTAAAGCCCCATTAGTAATTACACTCTGTTGTAAGCCATAGATATCCGGGACATCGACCTGATGACGTTGATGAGTCTTCTGGTAATGTTGATTTTGAGTAGCAGTGGAAGCAACGATATCATCATCGTCTAATGGCAAACGATCAAACGTTGCATTCATGAACGTTGCAGCCATGATCACGACTGGCCCTGAGGCGATGAGTGCACCCACCACACCCCCACCAATCACCTGGCCCTGAGCCCCAGCTAAGTAAATTGTTAGCCCTGTTACCCCTGGTGGAGCAGGTGGTGGTAGGACTGACCCGAGTATGGAGAGGATTTCAAATCGTCCATGTAATGTCACAATGGACCCTGATGTAGCTGGTTGACGCAATGTCACGTTTGTAACGCACCCTGTCGCGCTCAGCACGGATATACCACGTTGCTTCCTCCTCGCGAAATTCACAAGGCTTTCATTCACATCACACCCTGAATTTACCTCCATCGCGTGTGCTCTCAACGCGTTAGCACTGTCCCTAGTAATGATGATTGGTGGTTTCGGCTTGTTCTTCGAGCCAACTGGTCTGCCACGTGGACGTCTCACGGAGTCCCCCTCACGTACAGGCACGGATACTTTTGGTAATTTAGCAGCCAACATTAAGCCAGGGTTGTTGTGGTTACCAATTGTGTCAATTTCTTGATTTTGGCTTATGCTCTCTTTGGTTACACAAGCCATTTGTTTTAAAGAGAATACAAAGATTTGGATTAAGAATCTGTGTTTAAGTAGAGGGATTTGTGGGATATAATTAATTGAAGAACCAAAAAGAATGACTAAAGATTAGGAGATAGTTAAGTAAAGCTAATTAATATAGTATAAATCATTGACATTTTAGTTTATTCATCAAATTCCTAATTCTCAACAGATTACCCTCTCATGTTGATTGCCTTCACAAACATATAACCAATATTTGCCTTAATTATACTCTACTTGGCTCACACTACATTGCAGAATTTAAGTGTAACAGAATTCATATAACTACACAGTTTCCAAACGACTCTAAAAGATCTCCGGAGATAATATCTCATATAGTCATTCAACTATGCATGTTTTGGGAGGACGCAAAAGTACATTTAGTTACCAAAATCTCATGATTTCACGTTAAGTTTCTTTCGAACCTATGTCCCAGCACTGCAATTTGAAGGAAGCAATTTGTAGAGATATCTAAAAATGTATTTCCTTGGCTCTGTCCATGTCAATAAACAATTTGAAATACCTGGACTTTTTTAGAACAAGTCTGAGTCATATAGCAATGATTCGAAGTACTTATTTTTACACTATTTCAGAAACACAAGGACTCAATCGTATGAATATATAAAAAAACCGGATTTCCCGAGTGAGGGAAATGAATATACTCAATTTAAAGTGAGTAAACATAATACCGTACTCAATCTCATAGATATATATAGAATTTTACAGAAACTTGTACTCGATGAAAGTCGTGGAGTTCAGGATAAGTTATTTTAACAGAGTTATTTTAGATCTACCCTTTCACCCCATGTTTCCTTTCTATAGTGTGAAGACTCAATGCATATTCATATTGATCTAGAGTTTTGCTATTTTCTTGTCAAAAATATTCTCTTCTTAACTTTATATTACAGTTACGCACTTCTAACAGTGTTTTCTCAAGATTTTCTTTGACATTTTTTCAATACACCCTTTATATAACATCACTTATGAACCTTTTTCCTATTTTAGTAACATTATGTAACGAGCAGATAGAATAAAATATAAGACAATTTTTTCTCAAGAATCCATAAAAGAATCATGTACTACTAATATTTTCTTCTATCCTTATAATTCCGGATCACCTTAGAATATGATTTACATGTGTGTAAACTAAGTTGTATATATTTCCTCCGTTCTAAAATAAGTGTTATCTTATTCAGTGGCGGAGCTAGGAATTTCGAGATGGGTGTGCAAATTTTCTTCTCACCTATGTTAAAGGATGTGCAAAATCAAATATACACTCATAATAACTAACATTTAACCTTTATACACTACATAATTTTCTGGCGAAGGGTGTTCACCGGAACACCCTTCGCCTAAGGTGGCTCCGCCCCTGATCTTATTAAGAAAATTGTCTTTAAATAAGTATCACCTTAAAAATTAAGAGAATAACTTAGAATGTTTTTTCAATTATACCCTCATACTCTGTCTTTTTAATAGTGTTCAATTTTTAAAAAATATTCATTAATTTTTAATAAACGTGATTTTTGTTAAGACGATATTTATTTTAGAATAGAGGAAGTATTCTCTCTGCCCATCTTTACTTATGCACTACACTAAAAATAGTTATTCAATAATACTTGTCCAGTTTGAAAAATTAAGAGATAATTTATCTTTATGTGTCTATTTTATCCTTGTTATTAATACTATTTACATTTAATACATTTTTCAAAGCATTAAATATAATATATTTAAAGGGTAAAATAATATTACTCTTATTATTTATTAGTATTTTTTAACGCATATTAAAGTCAGGATAACTATTATTAGACAGAGGAAATATATCTTCTTAGCAGAAGGAATCTCTTTGAGCCATAATGTCAAAAAGTGGCCTCAAATTTTCACATTTTCATTGACCTCTAAGAACCATAAAAGTCTTCATGATAAATTCACCTTTATCCCCATTTTTCTTGTGGCTCAAACCTCGAAATATTTGCCTGCTGTTTTTCAATTGTGAAAAAAGAGTAAGAAGGTGGTAGAAACGGCGCTATAATTAATTATAATTATATACCATAGTCACTAACCACTGTAACTCTATAGTCATTTGTGGTCTACATCAAATGCTTACCTCAAATTAAAATAATCAAATCCAAAGAAACAACCCAAGAATTCACTTTACAAGCACATCATAAAAGGAGCCTAAAAAATATATTCCTAGCTAATATTTTTTTAATAAAAAAAGACCCCTATTAACTTTGAATCAATTGGTCAAAAGTTCCCCTTAGGCTAGGTTTCTAAGAGATACTTGTGATGAACTTTAAATAGTTTAATTTACTCTGGGAGCTTTCCCTCTAGTTTACAATAAGCTTCTAAGAATCCATCCTATTCCATTTGTTTATCTTATTCTTTTTTAGTTTTATTTAAAAGCATTTTTCTAATAATTTTTTAATTCAAACTTTTCCCGTGACATGTTTAAGACCATAAAATTAAAGAATATTTTGATAGAGAAATTACCTAATTACACAAACATTTCTACCACTTTTACTAATTTTCCCTATAATTTAAAATAATCACATTTTATCTCACTAATTAATACTCCCTTTGTCCCATATTAACTAATCACCTTTCTAAAAATACTTGTCCCAAATTACTTGATCACTTACTAAATCAAGATAAAATTAATTAATTTTTTCCCATTTTACCCCTATAATTAATTTCATAAATGTACATAAGTTCCAATGATACATTTTGTATGCCCTATTTCATCATAAATTATCTTGATATCCATCAATATGGATAAAGGGTAAATTTGTCAAATTGATCATCTTATTTATGATTTCTTAAATACCGTGTAAAATGGAAAGTGATCAGTTATTATGGGACGGAGGGAGTAATTTCATACCATATTTCAAGTCAGATGCATCTAGATACATGTTTTTGGCTAACAGATACACTGAAATACGGAGAGAGGCAATCGAGAACAGGAGGGGAGACGAGCAAGATTTGTCTATGTATATCATATACATGCGAATCCAATACAGTGTATCAAGAACACATTGCACCTAATTTTGACCCACGTATCCCGATATACATGTATCTGGACAGAACAAAATCTGGTAAGATTCATAATATTGCAAACTAGGTCGTATCTAAATAATTAACTAATAAACTAGTGAGATTTCTATAAACTATCATTTTTGATATGTTTTACGTATTTTTACTCTAAATCGATAAGATTTAATTTTTTTTTACTTACATTAAAATTAGACATATAAATTAAAATAAGCATAAATTAAAGCCACAAACATAGCCGCAACTATAGCAAAAGTCCATATTTAGCATCGTTTCTGCTCTAATAGAATTGTAGATAAAGTTCTTCAAATTCTACAAGACTTGCATGCTACAAAAGGATTTCTCTCTTCTTCTTTTTTTTAGTAAAATAACTTCTTTTTAAAATAACAATTTTGCTAGTGAGCTATTTTTCAATTCTTCCACTATCAAGAATTTAATGCTACCACTCATCAATTATCAATTAGTACCATATGAAGTAACAAAAGGCCAAAATTGCCCCATACCATCCAAAATTGTCATTCCCTACACCTTTGACACTCTTGGTAGTTAACAAATCTTATTTATTGTATTTTCCATTGAATGAATATAGTTCTTGCGTGAAATGGATGGACTCCGCGTATTCAAATTCTTGAAGAAAAAAAAAACCCAAAACGTACCACTAAACTTTTAATTATAATTTAGAATCATCCTCATGTTGGAGATCCTTTGGTGATTAAGGGCAAAAATAAGTCCTTTTTTCTAGCGACGAGGTAATATATTAAATCAAAAAGTTAACGAAGGGTAAACTCACTTTATTTTGAATAGTACAAGGAGAAATTAAATATATTTCCCATAATAAGGAAACAATGTGTGATACCTAAACTATTTAAACAGGTTCGAACTTTAAATAACACTACTAGAAAACATGAAATTAGCTACAAAATTTATCGATAATTAATTCCTAGCTAATCCGTCGCTAAATAGCTCCTAGCTAATTGAAATTTCATATAATTCATCACTAATTCGTAGTTAAATATAATTAACACATAATTTTTATTATTTAGCTTCAAAATTTTGTCCGTCAAAAATTCAAAATTTTGCATCGTAGATAGATAAAACTATGACAAAAAGTTTATGTATTTTATGGATAGTCGGTTTGCATCCTTAGCAAAAGTGGGCATATATATTGCGTGAGAAAGCAAGAACCAGTGGGGTTTAATACTGAAAAATTTAAGTGCCCTACCTACAATAACTCTGAGAGGAAGAAAAAAGGTAACATATTACCAACTTTGTACTAGTTGTGTCATATTGCTTTTGAGACATGAGTATTTGAGACCATGTGGTCTAAAATATAGATATTATTATTTCTTCCTAAGTCTTAGCTTTAAGGGAAAAAAAACATAACAATTGATAAGACACCTTGGCTAAAGAGAGGTGAAGAAATAGAAAGATTAGATGGTTATGTTACGTATGTATACCATGTAGTTGGTGTTTCAATGATCATTACAACAACCCAACCAAGAAATACTAGGCAATGATAGATGTAATAGGATGATTATTGTGATGTGTTGTATACTTTATGTGTTCGCCCCATTCTTCTTAGTCATGTATCTGTTGTGTTCGTCCCCTTCTTTTTCGTTAGAGAAAACACATATATACCTCCGAACTTGGCAGCACAACTTACTTTAACACTTAAACTACACGAGCGTTTAAATACACACCTTAACATCTTTGAAGTGATTTTTTTTCAACCCTAATACTACAATACCAATCTCACAATGGCAAGTGTATTACACACGCGCCATTTCAACGCCACATCATTGCCATGTCAGCGCCACCTTGAAAATTATTTAAATTTTGAGTTTTTAAATTCTTTTTTTTTCTTTTTATCTATACAATTTTAGAAAAAAAATTGAGAATTAATCCAAGATTATAAAAATAAAAATAAAATCAAACTCTACCGATTCAAGACTAGAAAACATTCAATTTTTAAAACACATTATCAAAATAAAAAAATAATACAAATTAAAAAACTAATTTGAGATGAAGAAATTATAAATTTTTTATTTAAAAAAACTTCAAGTTCATCACAATCAACAAACCCTTCCATAAGTAAGATTTTGAAGCAACAATAAGTTGTTGGCTTTTTCATTTTTTCTTGTTCATCACTTCTAAGAATAAGCAAGAATATTTTGAAATAAAGTGGGATGGAGGATTTCGAAATAGGAGAAAGAAGGTGGAGGGTTCGTGGAAGAAGGGAGTGGTGCAGGTTGTGGTGGAGGGCGGCGGCGGTCATGGGGTTTGAGGAAGAAATAAGGGTGGGGCTGTTGGTGGGGTGGTGGGTGTGAGGAAGATGAAATCTTATTGGTTGGAAAGAAAAAGAAGGGCCTATTTTTTTATTTTTTTACCTTTTCACTCGCTTTTTATTTTTTTATTTGCCACGCCAGCTTTTTGGGTGAATTTTAATTCACTTGAAATGAGATTAGGGGGGTAAATAATTACTCGTAAAGTTAAAGTGCTAAAGTAAGTTTAGCGGACAAGTTCAGGGGTTTTTTTATGTGTTTTCTCTTTTAGTTACTATTAATAATAGGGTATAAAGGGTGTAGAATGTACTATAAAAGAGAAAATTTACTATTAATAATAGGGTATAAAGGGTGTAGAATGTACTATAAAAGAGAAAATTTACTTCAGATAATTACGTTTTGATTTTAGGCAGATGTGAAGTGGATAAAGAGGGGACTTTTTTGGATGTATAATTTAAGACGCGACTATATTATATATAGGGAATAAATATCTAATGGGAAACTAAAACTTTTGATATTGATCAGTTATATTTAGAGCTCGCTTTTTTATTGAAAATTTCTCGTTCACTTGAATCGCGTGGATTCCCGAGCTATTGGTTCAAGCACCAACTAATAATATGAATGATCTCAGGTTCAAGCACTAGACACTACATTTAATGTATTTCAAATAGTTGAACATTTATGATTTAAAAATTTTGAATCTGCCACGATAACGATTAGTTCTTGGCATTATCGAAGATGCAACTATGGATTTGTTTCCTATTCTGTTGATGAAAACCTCCTCTCTATTTTTTCTTTGCTAAATTTATATACAGAATATCTAGAGGCATTTTATTATGGATAATAAATTCTCAGTAGAAATAAGTACTTGCAATAGGGATAATATTACCTTATCAATCCTAATGAAATAACAAATTATTCCTCATTTGTCTCTTGTAAATTATGGTGAGTGAGGCCTAATTGGAAGAGTATAACACAAAGATCTTGAAAGAAGACCACAACTCCAGAAGAGCACATGACACAATAATAAGTGAGAGCAATAGAAACATCATCACTTGGTTGGCCTTCCACCAAGTCTGGCTAATTGATCATTGGCTACTATAAATTTTTTATAGTCCCCACTAAATAGGATAAAGTTCCAAAATCCAAATCACCAAACAACAAACAAAAAAAAGTTAAAATTTGAACATATCATCTTCATCATTACCTTCATCACTACTTCAACACTTAAAATTTCCAAACAATTCCCCTCTTCTTTTAACTTTCTTTTCTTCTACTCCTTCCTCTTCCTCCACTTCCCCCAACTTTTTTGTACCTTTTTTCTTCTTCCTCCCCCTTGTTATGTCTCAACTTCTCTTTACTCAACTCTCTCACCTAAAATCTCTCTCTATTTTTTCTCTCTCACCATCCCAACCTCTGCAAAAGAAAAAAGAGATTATAGTTGTAGTACTACTCAAGATTGGTACTATAATATATACACATACACAAAAGTATTATTATGCGCCTTTGTTGACATGCCATGGTCTGTACTTTTCTGTTATAGACGATTATAAGAGCAAATAATGAAATAGCAACAGAAAACAACGATGAAACAAGTTAGAAATTTCGGGATAATGAGCACGAAGATTCGCAGGAGTTTTTGCATATTCATCCAACTTTGTTGTCTTCTTATCTGTTCAGGTAATAATCTTCATCTTTTTATAATAATGGGCTGCATAAGTTTGTTTCTTATACTTATTGGGATGTTAATTTTATTTTTTATTTGGTTCATATCCAATTTAAGTATTTTAAAGTAATTCATGTCTAATTTTTTCTGTTTTAGACAGAATTCTTGAAACCATAGAAGAATTTGAGAAGTTTCAATTTAAATTCCCTGTTTGAATTATTATCTAGATATTAAACTTTCCCCTTTTGAAAAGGACAATGATTATTCATTTTCATCTTTTTTGACTCTGTATCCATCTTTTTCCTTTGCTCATATGTCCCTAGTTAGCTTTATTTCATTTAAACTGTAGAGATTTAATGTCTGTTCCTTTAAATTTTGAATGCTTGTGAAATTGCTCTCAAGCAAAAGCGGCTTTATATCCAGGATTCGAACTAGAGACTCTGATTTTGTTACATATTCCTATAGTATTTCTGTGTTTAAATTTGATCAACCAAGCATAAAGTTAAAGAGTAGAAAGTAGTCATAATTACATGAATAGAAATTTCATTCCAATTGGTAAAAGTTAAATTGGATGTTGCTTTCATTACAGGTAAGGAATATTACTTCTCAATAGTAAAATTATCAAATAAAATCCACTGATATTTGCGTTAAAAATAGACTGTCTACGTCACACTCACCCTGCTAATGCGTTTATTTATAGTACAACTATTGTTTTTTATGTAAATTTGCAGGTTCAAATGCTACACATACACATAATTTCAAGTCCATTTCCAGCAGCCAAAAGGACATAACAACTCCAATAACAACAGTTCCAACTGGAACTCCTCTCACTATTACTCCCACTACAACTACTCCAGTACTGAATCCAACAATCTCTGATCCCGATTCGTCCTCTAACGGTCCTTCCAATCCGGTACTGACACCATCCGTAACCAATTCCCCGATATATTCATCAGGCTCAAGCAGCTGGTGCGTGGCGAGTCAAGCTGCCTCACAAACAACCCTGCAGGTCGCGTTAGACTATGCTTGTGGCTACGGTGGTGCTGATTGCTCTGCCATTCAGACTGGTGGCACTTGCTACAATCCCAGTACGCTCCGCGCTCACGCCTCCTTTGCATTCAATAGTTACTATCAGAAAAATCCAATTCCTAATAGCTGCAATTTTGCTGGTGCTGCTGTTACTACAAACACTGATCCTAGTAAGCTAACTATTCCTGTTGGTCCAAAATCGAAAAATTCACTCTGTTTACAAGTTATTAAATCTTAATTTTCTCCTTAATTCGCGTATGCAGGTAGTGGCTCGTGTCAATATCCATCAACAAGGTGAATAAAGTTGTATTATTTTTTGTTGACTCGAACCTACAATCTCAAGATTGGAGGTAGAGGGTGCTTACCATCTGAGCAACCCGCTCTTTATCTATTTTTTCTTTCAAATTAGCCCTGTATAATGCAATATTTTCTCATTAATCTTGTGAATTGCAGCACAAGTGCATCCATTTTGAATACGACGAATTCAAGTGGTTCAACAGTATTTGGCGCTGGGCCAATTACGCCTACTACTTCAGCAGCTGTCTCTCCAAATATCTTCTTGAATTATCACCAACACATTTTAATTTGTCTCGCGATACTGCTAGCAGACTATCGCAACATCCTCTGAAGCGGATTTTTTTCGTGGCAATTGTGGAGTACAACATTCTGCTGCTGGATATACAAGATTGAGTTAACAGAAATGGTGTGATCAGTGATGTCAAATTGGTAACAAGTTGTTGTATTTTTTCAAATCAATTTTGCTGAAATGACATCTTGCTGTAGATGAAGAAAGTGAGGAATATGTTGTTGGATTTGTAGTGTTGCTACTTTGTTAGCTAGAAACTAAGGTTTCTTATAAGTTTTGTAAAAGCATATAGAACTAATAAATAGTTATGTGGATAAAAGAATATGATACACATTGCTTTTTGTTTCGCTAAATCCTACTAGTTTAGAGGAGAAACAGCGGCAAAGTTAGAATTTTCATCAAGAAAGTTCAGAAATACGAAGAAGTTAAGATGATGCATTATCAATTATATATACATAAAAAATAATAGTTGTACTATTATTTTTTATGTACAACTACCCACTTATCCTGATACCACTAGTCTTTGTTTGTAATCACACACTAGTCCGTGTATATCTATCTTTCGTGTTATAGCCATTCCCATTCATGTGGGGGATTGTTGGGTTCATTGTATCATGTGTGAATGGATAATGGTACATAGAATAAAGATTGGTGCAGTAAAAATGTGAAAGTGCTGCAATTATGAATGAAGTTATTCCATTCATGAATTCTCATGTCAAATGAATGCAACCTCTCACATTTCTAGGCCACCTTTTTCACATACAATGCATGAATCATTGTGGGCTATAATATCTGAATTTTTCTCAGATATTGGGAGCAATTTTAAAAAACATAAGTTAGAAGAATACATAGTAAGAAAAAGTTTTTGTTTCTCAAAACTTCAAGTGTGATTACAAGCCATTGAGTGGTTCGTCGGACAACAAATTTGAGGTACAGCTATTTGTTTGTCGTGAGTCATTTTATCCTGGGAGGATATATTCCATAACCTCGGGTACTTGAGGGGAATAATTTCCTTAAGGAAACTCTATGAATTCAGAGGACTTGACTCTTCCTCCTTTTCATCTTGTTGATTATATGCATTTTTTTTTGTCAGAATTTAGTTAACATTGGATATTTCACTATTTGTATGAAATCAGTTTGAAGTCATTTTGCACTTTGAGGATAACAGTAAATACTCGAAGAAGTCAAGAGGATTCAATATCTATTATATACATAAAAAATAATTTTATTACGCGAATATTTATAGGTTGGTTTAGACAAGAGAATCTAACTTGAGAATTGTGTAAAAAGGAAGAAGTTTCCACTGACAGATTGTGAATAGGTGATGACAAGATGGGAGAGTTGCAATCTTCCTTTGCATATTGCGCCCTGAAAAAATCAGAGGATAAGAAAAGCAAAAGGGAGAAAAAAAAAAGCAGAACTTAAACGATTTGTGTTTCAAATTTGAGCTTATTTAGAATATATACGAGTTTCAGAAAAGAAAAAACATAGATAGAAATTATTCAAATTACAACGTCATACTAGTTGTAATGCTATATCAGCAAGACTTACAACTTATCTCGAGAGGAATTTTGTTCCAAATTTAGCAAAGGTGGAGCTAGATTTGCGTATATTCTGCCCTTCTCGGATCCCCATTGAACTTGATTTTGCTCTTCATTTTTCGAGAGAAAAGGTCAAAATCTGCTCTTTATATAATGAATTTTCTTTAACTATTTTCATTTGTTACAAGTTGCTAATAAAAACGTCTATGTTAATGTTTTGTGCTTCGACTCCGACTCAACAAATAGACTTAGCTTTGACAATTGAGTTAAATTTAATTATTTCTAGTACTTTACAAGGTACTTTACATTGGTTTATTTTAGAGGTGATATAATGTGAATCTGTGTATCCATATTTCAGTTTCAAAGCTAATATGTGTGTGAGATTGAGAGAGAGGAAAGCCGAGATTGTGTATATATGAGATTTGTATCTCAATTCCAATTGTGATACACGCTGTATCTGCTACCTCTCTCGATCTCGCTCATCTCTCTCCTCTCTAAAATTATTGCTATGAATTGTAATTACACAAACTATAACAACTATTAATAATTATGATCCAAAGTATAACTATTTATGAAAAAAATTCGTTATAGAAACTGCTGAAGCCCAGGACCAGAAGAGCAAGCCCATAGTCTAGTGGATGGCCACAGCCCAGATATAAAGAGTGGGCTGGATAGTATCACAAATTCCATTACCATCTCCTACGAAATTGTATTGCGATGGCCTTATATTCCCTCCGTCTATATTTACTTGTTCATGTTTGATTTGACATAGGTACACTTTAAGAAGTAAGAAATAAAATGGTAATTTACTATATCACTTCTAATTATTATAAGTAATTTAAATATTAGAAATAATTAGTACTTAATAATAAAAGTTCAATAAGTAAAAAATGATAAATTATCTCTTGACTTTTCAAACTGAACAAGTAATAGTGGACATTTTATTTTTAATATGTATAATAGACAAATAAAAATGAATGGATAGAATAGTATACAAAGATAATCTAGAAGGCATTTGAGAACAATGAACAACAAAACTACGAGGCATGACACAACTATAGCTAGTGAAGAAACATTACGTCATTTCCATATTTATGTGTGCGTGCACCTCGAGGCATGGGCATAGCGTCGGAATATGCAGGGGTGTATTGGAGTTTCGTCTGAATCTCCTTCAATAGAAAATTATGTTATTTATACAAGGTGAAAAATTCCTTAATTTTTTCATGTGTTTATTTTTTAATAATTTAAATTTTCTGAATGAAAATTTTGATTCTCCCACTATTCAAGTAAAATAGTAAGATTTTCAAAAATAATATTTGATTCACATTTAGTAATAAATTATTACTCCATCGTCTATTCCATTTAAGGTGTGTTTGGTCAAATTTTGATTTTGATAACTCGTTGTACTTAATGTTGACCACCGTCTTTTTATTAGCTCGATAGTTGGTTAGAGCATTGTGCTAATTAATAACATGAAGGTTGCATGTTTGAACTTGCATGACCAATAATTGTTCCTTCTATCTTTATAAAATAGGAATAAGACTTACCTACAATACACTTCTCTAAACATTATTCACAAGATTACACTCAATATATTGTTACTTTAAAGCTACAAATATGTTAAACTAATTATTCATCACATGCATGCCAAGAACGATAATGATACGTATACCCCTTATAATTTCTTACATGTGGAAATGTTAAAATATTTCTCATTAGTCTTCATCTACCTAAATTTCAAGAGTCTTACGTCAGAATATTTAAGTTCGTGTACGTTATGGTTTCATAAACCTAAACGTAAAAACTAATAATATAGCCATGTGCACCGAATGGGTGTATATCATATGATAATATTAATATTCGTATTAATTGGTATATAGTCTCAATTGATTTGGAAAATAATTTAGGAAGTGAGTAGTTAATGATAACTGAGAAGGGTAGAATATGAAGAAATTAAAAACGAACTGTGTTTTCTTTAAAATAAACAAGTAAAAATAATTTTTTATTTTTATTATAGTAGACGAGTAAAAATAAATCGAGAAAAATATATTATTTTGCTATATTTTCCAAAATAAAGTTTGAAATATTATGATATGGGTGTTTTAGTTGTTTACTTATTTAGCTCAAAAGTACGTGCGAAGGCAATGGATATATTACCCGTATTAGAGTCAATCTAAATCTAAATTCATGATGAAAAGTCTCATAAAGGCGACTCCATGCATATGCTATAAGATATTCCCCTTTTTCGAATTACTGTATTTATCAATTAATATCCATTTGTCAGCTTGTTATTTTTTTTATATATTCATGCTTTTTGAGAATCTAAATCTATTTTGATTTATAGCTTGTGTTCTCACAAGACCATGGACAATATATCCATATTATCCATCGATTAATCCTTTTTTTTATCGGTGTAATATGAACGGATTTGATATTTTATTTATTTTTGTCAATATTCAATCTTACTCGCTCATTTACTTTTATGGTGAAAATCTTCCATAGATACTCAATATATAATTAAGTAGTCCCATATTTTGTTTTTTGGGAGCTAATAATACTTTACTAGATGTACTATATACTAGGCTGTGTAGACGACATTTATTAAGGATAGCTAATATTTTCAAAGAGGAAAATACAAATCAGGAAGATCAGACTACGTCTTAAGTAGGGACGGAGCTAGCTTGAGACTAGGGGATTCGGAAAATTATACTATTATAGATAAATGGTTAAAATTATCCTTTTTTTCGTATATATAATAGATCGAAGTTGAACCCTCTTCGTCAGTTCGTGTGCTTATTTTTTTATATTTCAATCAATTTAATGAAAAATTCTGACTCCGTTACTAAACTCTTTAAGCACATAAATATTGTTGTTTCAGGGACTGCAATTAATTTATCGTACTGAAGTAGATATATTTTGTACATCCTCATTTTAATGCACTATAGGTGAATGTACATTGTACAATTGGTTGATCATTTAGTTCCTTTACCTATTATTCAACTAACATATCAATACATATAGACAAATAAAAACTAGCTGGAGTAGAAGATATTTTTTCTATTTTTTGTGCATATATGCATGGCTATATATATATATATATATATATATAAGGAGGAACCATAATATAATTTCTTCAACTACCAGCAGCAGCATGATGACCCTATTTCTTTTAAATGAATAATGATGACACGTTTTCGAAAAACTGTCTAGTACAATCACATTATTAACAAGACTGATAACAATCTTTTCAAAATTTACAATTAATGTGAAAAAAAGGTAACACTGTGGACAGAGGCAGGGCCCGAGCTTAGTAGAGTCAAGAGATCAGGCTCAAGATTTAGTTTTTACGTGATACCAAAGTTGGATCCATTTCAATTCTTTGTTCATCGATGTTGAACCTCGATATTAATTTGTTATAGAGTCCATGCTCTGATTAACTAGATCTGGGTGTGCGGGGAGTGTTAAAAAGTCTCACATCGGAAAAGGGGATGGGAAATTGGTCTCTTTATGTAGACTTGGACAATTTTTTCCTCATGAGCTAACTTTAGAGGTTGAGTTAGGCTCAAGATCCATCTTTAACATTTGAAACATAAATTAATTTTTATACATACATAGTAGATAGATGAAGTTAAATCTCATTTAACTGCTTCGTGTTTTTATTTTTCATATTTTGAATCAGTCATTTTCAAATTAAATGACGATGGTTCTGCTTTAGGGAATCCAAAGAATTGTCTGGAATCGGATAGATTTATGTTTATGCCCTATACATAGCCAAATTTCACATTTTTACTTGTTATTGGTTTTTATGTTTTTGTCCTATGTCTTAATATTTTTATTTATTTTATTATTTAAAAGTAATTTTATTCATAAAAGAGTGATGCCTTAATTATAACATTAATAGATTTAATCGATTATTTTCTTATAGAGGAAGGTAAATTGTAAAGTATGATAGTAATAAATTTTAAAAAATTCTGATTCTTTTATTATATTGTTTGAAAGTTAAAATGTTAGAGTTGATATTCATCTTGTCATTGCATTATTTATACTCGTAAAATAATGCTCGAAGTTTTATTTTTTATGAGTTTCATTAATCATTTTTTAAAAATCTATTGATGCATTTTTTTTTTGTATTACTATACTATTTTACTATATTATAAATTTTAAAAATTAAAAAATCATGAGGCTAGCTTACGTGCCCCATGCCTCTGACTTACGTCTTCCTTCATGCTAAGTATAATGTCCTGTTTCATGTCTCCGTCTTTTAAAACATTGCTTGAAAGATAACTTTTTCTAGTACATGTTCAACCCTAAGGGGTCGTTTGGTAATTGGTTAGAGTAATATAGGTACTCGTATTAATATAGAGACCTATTAGTTATGAGAAAGTTATGTACATTATTTTATGCAAGTATTAGTTATGTTGGATTTAATTATACATGTATTAATTATTTATGTATCAGCTATTTCATCTTCTATCCTATATAAAATAATATGAGGATTCTTTCATAACTTATATATGTATTAGTTATGCAGATTTTTAAATTGTAAAATAAACACCACATTATTTTTCTACATGAATAACTTACCTCCTAATCATCTACTAAACATATAAATATTAGTCATACATAATTTAATATTAATATAACTCACCTCTGGATCAATTATCAAACGACACCTAATCGATTTCTTTCTATATATTTTTGGCATATATGCATGGCTAATCTTAGGAACCATAACATCAACAACAACTCCGCAAACATGATGACCCTATTTCTTTTAAGTGTCACGTTTTTAAAAATGCCGTTGAGTAGGATCAAATTAATAACAAGACAGATAACGATCATTCAAATTTATAATTAATGTAAAATGGGAACCTTAGACAAAGGCACTTTCAAAATTAAATAACAATAGTTCTGTTTGCTGATTACTTAGTTACTTAATAAGAATAACATAGTGACTGAATTATTGCGGATTTGACTTCTCTTCATTTTTTTTTCGTTTTTATCAAATTCTTATTTGAATGAGAGATACGTATCACATATTTAAATCAATGCCAACTTATACATTGCAGCGACAACAAATACTCTGGACCGTCAAATATATGGCTTTTAAGTCAAATTTATTTGGACCAAATATCGGTGGGATCAAAAATTAGTTTTCTTTCCTTCCAAATGTACCCCTACTCCCCTATAAACGTTTTATTAAGTTTTGAGGAGATATCAAGGAATTTTTTTTTTAGAAATATAAGGAGAGCAAGTTATGAATTTATGATAGTTAAATAACTTACCTACATAAACACTATTTAATGGGGTAATTTTCTAATAATATAATAATATTGAAAATGACACTTATTTTCTAACGAAGAAAATATAATATAAAGTCGTACTTCTACATACAACTCCTCAATATTAGACCACAAAAATATAATTAGTATCCCAATTAATCGCATTTACTTCTAAAAGAATAGAATTAGTATCTCGATCGCATTTACTTGTGAAAGAATAAAACTAGTATCCCAATCACATTTACTTGTGAAAGATATATGAGAGATGTCTCAAATCTCAATTACTCTCTTCAACGATTCATTTGTAAATATCATTTTATTAAGGTGGCGCATAAATATTCAAAAAAAAAAAAGAATATTATTACTCCATTAATCAAATGAGTACTTAGATGAAAAAAAAATTACATACATTACCACTAATTGAATAATAAACATATACTCATATTTTTATATGTCCTCAATATAGTGAATATAACAAAAAAGGATAAAGTAAAAAAAAATTAAAAAAAACACTAACCCTATATACTCCATAATTAAACTAATTTAGGATTATTTATTCTTGAATTTTGATCTTCAACTACCCCTTCATTACCAGCAAGCATTAAATATTTGTCCCTTCTTGTAAGATTAGTGCACTCAAATCCCAATGCAGCTCCTAATTGTCTTTGTATATAATTAGCCACTTCATGGCTTGATTTTCCACCAGCACAAGTCAATTCTTTTGGTAATTTGCCTAGAATTTCAACAGTGTAACAAGGCCTTGGGTTCATCAAGAAGAAAATTGGGTCCAAACATTTAAGCCCACTAGCTGTTGTACCATAAAACATGCTAACATTTGTGTTCATAGCCACTGGTACAATCTCATCTGCTAATTCTGCAAATAGTGAACTGAACCTTAATAGATATGGCTCCCTACATGTTGTCCCTTCTGGACATACCACTAAGTCACCTATAAGAAAAATAGAAAATGAAATTAGTTACTAACTTTTGATGTTTAGTGACAGAAGTTGTCAGTTTATAGTCACATATAACAAAAAATAAGAGTATTTTGACACTATGTTACCTTCACTAAGCAATCTTTATGAATTTTTGATGTTTAGATGACAGAAGTTATCAGTTTATAGTCACATAGAACGAAAAATAGGAGTATTTTGCCATTACATTACCTTCACTAGGCAATCTTTACGAGTTTTTGATGTTTAGATGACAGAAGTTATCAATTTATAGTAACAAAACGAAAAAATAGGAGTATTTTGACATTACATTCACTAAACAATCTTTACGAATTTTTTATGTTTAGCATATGGTCACATAGATAAAGTTTATGCCTAGTCAAATACTTTCATGTAGGACGAAAAAAGGGAGTATTTTGACATTACCATCACTAAGAAATCTTTGCGATTTTTTGATGTTTTGCGACAAAAGTAGTCAGTTTATAGTCACATGGAAAAAATTATGTCTAATCAAATGCTTTCACGTAGAACGAAAAATAGGAGTATTTAGACATTACCTTCACTAAGCAATCTTTGCATGGCCTCTCCATCTTTTTGTCTTGATCTTGTCAATCTCACAGTTTTAATAGGAGCAAGAATTTCAGACATTTTGCTTAAACTATAAGTCACTGCTGTTAAAGGTTTTCCCAAAGAAGTGCTAAGAAAGACAGGGTCCAAAAGTGTCCTATGAGTGCAAACATATAGGACTCCTTTGTCATTTTCAGATCTTGGAGGGTCACTACCTTTAACTCTGAGTCTTATACCACTTAATTTGCCCAACAAAATTGCTACTTTGTAAGGCAAACATATGCCAATTATGATTCTAAAAATGGCTAGTGGAATTCCAATTGGTAGCCACATAAACATGGCTAATGTTGCAAGAGGTGTTGGTAGAAATGCTAGCCTTCCATCATGAAAAACTAATGGCTTTGGGTATTTCTCCCTTGGTAATATTGAACAACTTGTAGTAGTATTAGCCTTTTCATCATCTTTGTTCACCACATAAGCTTCCTGTATCAGAGACGAAACCAGAATTTCAACTTTACGTTCTGTATTTAGAATGATAACTTTAAGTGTTAACACAGATACACTGTTTGAGCAAAAGTTATTGAATTTGACTGAATCTGTATCTAAGCTTCTACATCGATCATTACTTAGATTTATGCTTAAAATTAAATAATTTAACTCTCATACCATGAATAAATAGTCAAGGACATGTCATGAGAAATGAATGATAAGTTTTGATGTTTACAAAGTTGTGTAACAAAATGTTGATGAATTTAATTTGTTTTTATTTTTTGTGTAATGAAATATTCAAATAACTAAATGCAGAACAATCATATGCCTTGAAAGTGTCGAGGCACTACAACAGTACTAAATAAATAAACATATGAAGAGTAATGGGACCAGATTTAGTTGAAGGTTTTTTTCATTAGCAGAAATTTTCTTAAATACGTGGCAAAGGAATACGACTGTAATTAATTATTGTAAGACTTGATTTATGAAATGTGAGGTAGATGGAAAATTCATATTTCCTGTCTAATTCAGTAATGTCAGAGTTTGATTGGATACAGAGTTAAAAAAAAATAGACCCGTTCGTACATTTCTATAGGGGGTGGAGTGGTAGTGTCGGCTACAGGAAAATTTAGTATTTATTGTAAAAGTTCATTGAATATGTACATATTATTGATTTAAAATCGAATAGCTTTAAAAATAATAATTAAAAAAAACTTGGAAACTTCAATTGATGATTCCTCCTCTACATAGAACGGAGAGAGAGTATGACTATGAATTCGGCCAAACTAAATAGCCTTGATTTAAATTTAGTATATGACTTAAAAGTCCATCTAATATGTACATATCATTAACTTAAAATTTTAGAATTTAAAAGTCATAACCTTCAAATGCTAACTTCTCCTCTATCTACCTATAAAGACGGACTTACAATTTTTACATCTGACGGTAAGAGTTGGGAGGAATTCAATAGTATTTGCTTAAAAGTTGTATTTATATTAGAAATTTTATTAAATTTGTATAAATTTTGAAGTGTGAACTCAATAACCAAAACAAGCTAATGGCAAATTTAGGACACATAAAGTTCAAGATCTAGTTCTACCTATGCATACCAACTATATCCTTAAAACTTATAGTATATTCATATCATTATATTTCTACGATTATAATATCATAGTAGTAAGAATAAAATGAAAATTTTAAATTCTAAAACCAGGAGATAATAAAAAAACATAGAAAAATACATCATTTCTAAACAGATTAAAAAGAAAAAAAAATGTCATAAGTAAAATAGAAGGAGCACCCTGAAGAATTATGGTGGAATAATATAAAATTGTTTTTGATAAGAAGCGTTTCTCTCAAAGTGAGATTTCCAGGCACAAACATGAATAACTCGTAGCTCAAAGCAGATATCAAACACGGAACCAAAAGAAAAAACAGAGGAAGCACTAAAAGCATACCTTGCAAAGGGAGATAAACAAATGATCATGAAGACTTGAATTTCCAATACCAATATCTGGTTTTTTCTCGCCAACAACTTCCATCAATGCTCTATGCTTAATCAAAATCCCAGAAGATGAAACAAATCCACTAAAATAATTCCCAACACAATGCAATTCAGTCCCTTTAACGCAATCGACACTCAAATAATCCTTCAAAAATCCTTCCACCATAACTCTAGGCACACTCGTAAACACCATTCTTTCCCCTGCAGATTTCATCACCTCGTAAACGCGAACATTCAATTTTTCAAGAAAAAACTTAGGTAAAACAGCTCTACCAACACATTCAACATCCTTAATTTTCATCCCACAGAAAGTTATAAACACCATAACTCTCAATTTAGCTTCGAAATCAAGAACCAATAACAGAGGACTCGATAGAAGTAAAAACAGAGCTCTTAATATACTGCCACCTTCGAAAGCAATTAACATGAAATACGGAAAAAAAGATTCAGATCTTAGTAATGTTGATTGAATATCACAAACAACTGATTCCGATTTTCTTAAATTGTTACATTTGGAGATATTGGGATACAGCGGAATTTGATGAGATGATCTAAAAGATGAATTCTTGAAAAAAATTCGCGAATTTTTAACTTTCATGGCTGCTTTATAACATGAATTTGCGAGGAGTTTGTAAAGAAACCATTCTGCTAGTTTTAGTAAAATCATTGGAAAAACTGTGTTTTTTACCGGAAGTGTCATTTGAGAAATTGTAATTATTATTTTTTTTGAGAGAAAAGTTGTAAAGTTTTTTATGAAAATTGGAACAGAGGAAGAAGGAATTTATAGGGAAAAAGAATTAAGAACGTTGACTCTTTGCATTAATTGCCGCCCAAATTAAAAAATGGTTACTTTCTTTGTTCTTTCGTTTTTTATAATATTTTGTGAGAATTTTTTTTCTTAAGAATTATTATAAAATAATTGGTATTTTTATACCTAGGTGATCTAATTTTTTTTTTTCGTTATATTTGGTTAGCAACATTTGGGTAGGTTAGAGTGTTGGTGACCGTCTACCTAGTTTTCTGTTTTTGTTTGAAAATATTTTAGAGGTTTTTTTTGCTACTTTTTGGAAAATAGCCCACTTGCCATTTCTCTACCCTAATCATGGTTGATTGTTTATATTAAATTATATTAGTTTATAATAACTTGTTATGATAAAGTTGAAATGAGAATTAGTATTCACTAAGTATGGTATAAGAGTTTTAAGGGGGTGGGCATAAATACTGGAAAATCGAAAAATCGAACCGAACTAATTCGGTTCTTCGGTTCGGTGTCGGTGTTATTTTTTCAAAAGTTCGGTTATTCGGTTCGGTGATCGGTGTAAGGGTCTCAGAACTTCGGTGCATCAAAGAACCAAACTTTTATTAAAAAAATTAAAAATTAAAAATAAAATATATATATATATATATAAATCAACTAACAATTAAATCATTCATGAACAAATCAAAGTAGCAACAAATATACAATTCAATAGTTAACTTCAAATATTAATTCCCAAGAGAAACTCAAACATATTTTTATCAATGTACGTTATGTAAAGGAACCCGTCTACGTACTTATTTTTCTCGAGAAGTAGGTAGAGGCACAATGTTCTTGATAAAGATAAATATAGTCTTTTAGTTAGCACAATAAGTGTTCCGCGGCGAGACACATCATTCCTTAACATAGTTTTAAATTTTTTAAGTATCTTATACTTTGATTTTGTCCTCATTTTATTTTTTTATTCACACCGACCGATTTAAAAACACCGAACTAAACCAAAGCGAAGAAGAAAAAACCAAATTAGTTTGGTTTGGTATACGGTGCACACTTTTCTAAAACCGAAAACCAAATATCCGAACCGAAATTTGATAAAATCGAACCGAAGAACCGAACGTCCACCCCTATTAAGAGTCGGATCCGATGTGATCCCTTGGAAAGACAGTTGTAGGGTGGAAATACACTTTGTTTGTGAATGTGGACCGATCTGACAATGGATCCTTGGTTAAAGAATATTTGGATTTTGGACGCAAGAAGGGGTGATAAATGGAATGCTCCATATCGGTGAATGAATAGAATCATGGACATCTTATAAGGCTTGGATAGTCCACCTCCCTTTACGTTAGCTTTTGGATTGTCAGTAAAACCTAAGACTTGATTTGATATGGTATCAGAGTGATCCTGTTAGGTCTGATGTGACGCCATGCACTATGTTTGTGTGTGAATATATTCTTGGTCATTGAATGTCACTCTTCGAACCAAATAATGAAAACTTGACTGGGAAGAGAACTCTTATAAGGTCTGGGCAATTTTCCTCCCTTTGAACTTGCTTTTGAACTCATAATTTCAATAATTTCAGGGGTGTTGATGAGAATGATCCCACATCGGACTAGGAAGAGAACCATGGGCTTCTTAGAAAACTTAGACAATCTTCCTTCTTTTGAGCTTATTTATGAGTATTAGGTAGGTCCTAAATTGAAGTTGACAATATTAAATTCTGAACTCGATAATGTAAAGGGTTTAATAAGAACATAAATATTGAATTCCTGATTTACATATGTGCTTACCTGTAGATATTGTACATGATAGTATTAAAAATTAGGCGGAACCCATCAGCAGAACCCTAAAGTTGACACCAATTTTCACTTAGGCACCTCAAATAGGCCTTGTTCATTTTAAACACCTATAGTAGGGCTTCACTGTGTCATTTTGACACTTTTTAGACAATCAACCAAATAGTTAATATGTGTGTATGACACTCGCTGATGACGTGTCAAAGTGATGAATCAAATGAAGACACATGGCATATATACTAAAAATAATTATTAAAAAATATATTATGAATAAAAACCCATTTTTAAAATTATATAATTAATTACTTTAAAAAATTACATTTCAATAAAAAAGAAAAAGGAAAAAAATATGCAGCCCATTGTTTTTCTCCTCCACCATTTTCACATCTCCTCCTCCTCTAATCACCATTACCTTCTTCTTCAAATTTGATGATTATCATCACCACCATTTCTTTCTTCAAATTCGCATATTATAATCACGAAATGTAATATTAATTTAGGTCACAAGCATTTACCCATAATCTAACTGTCTTACTATCACCATCTCTTCAATCCTTCAAATCCATCATTTTTTTCCCTCTCCAATCACCTCCACCATTGGAACTGTTCTTTTTGACAGTTTCAAAATACCCAAAAAAACTAACTTACAAAGAAAATGGATCTATTTATGAATTTTCTTGAAATGGGTTCATCAAAAAAGAAAAGTTAAAAGCTTTTGAGAAACGAAAAAATTAACGTCTCAAAAATTGAATTTGAAAAAAATAACTTAAATAGAAAAATTGAAAAAAGATCAATAGAGCTTTTAAGTGGTTCAGCAAACTTGCCGGCAACTATGAAACAACTAGATGAATAAGTTTTATACCATGAAGACGATATATCTTGCAAACATATCTTTGTCCTTTCTAAAATTATTTTTGTTGATATATGTTATTAGTTTAATTTACCATATCAAGAAATGAAGAGAGGAGAAAGTTGAATATATAATTGTGGCGACGTGGTGGCAAGGTGGAGGAAGTTTTGGAAGGAGATTGAAGGAAGAAGAAATAAAAAAAATTAAAAATTACAAAAATTAAAAATTTCACGCACTCAAAGTAAGTGCAGCACACATAATATGCCAACTCAGCAAAAAGTGTCAAAATGATATAACGGGACCCTACTTAAGGTGTCTAAAATGAACAAGGCTTAATTGAGGTGCCTAAATGAAAATTGATGCCAACTTTAAGAGATTATCGATGAGTTCCGCGTAAAAATTAACGATACATATAACTCAAACTCGTATGATGTGATGTAAACACCGAGCAACATTTCCTTTTTCGTTTACACCTTTCTTGTTTGACTTTTCTTTCATGAATAGGTCGTTTGTTGAAGTGTGTGCAATATATATTGGTACACTCTTTTGGGGGCCTACAATTACCAATATCCAGATAAACATAAATAAAAATGACTATCATTAATGCTCTTTTTGAGTTGAATAAATCCATATCAGAAAAAAAGAGCAATTAATTAAGAAACTTTCTTGAGCAATCCATTTAGATTATCTAATATTAATTGTTTGACCATTTTGCACTCTCTTTTTTCAAAACTCAAAGAAAACACGTCTATTAACACGACATGCAGTTAAATTACAACCATAAACTACCCCATCGTTGACTTTATTACTGCTGTGTTAATTAATTAAATTGAAATAAACAAAAATATGTAAAAAGTAAAACTAGTTTTTGTCAATTCTATTTTCCTTTTGGGTTGGATGTATTCAATTAATGAAAGTGTGCTTTTATTGTGAATATTGACTGATATCTGCCAGTGTATCATGATAAGTATATAGTTATCACCATGCATAATTTAATTAAAAAGAATCTTTTGTATCATGACGTGAATGGCCTAGATTTTCGTTCTTGGTCATTTCACGTAGAGACGTGATTATCCAAAGTGAATTATTTTTTTTATAGGTAAATGTTGGGATGTTGATGGAAGATAATGAAATATATTAAAGATTGAGTTTGAAGTTTTCATTTATAATGAGGTATAACGAAGCCTGAAAGAGATTTGAAGTGAAAGAGGGTTCGGACCACCTTCGAAAATCAATGTAGAAGCATTCTTCGGAGAAATTCCATACCTTCTTTCGAATCTCGAAATGAGATCGGGTAGTCAATTTCAAGTCCTTCGCACAATTACAAGTTGATAGTCAATTGGGTTCGAGTTCAAAATTATATCACTATCTATTTGATTTATTGAGTTTAATATTGTTTTATAAAGAGGTCACTAAACTATTGAAAATAAGTTTATAAAGTCAATTTTTTCTTTTGTATGAAAAAAAAGCTACTTATATTTTGTTATTTCACTTTAAAAAATCACGCAAACCAAAAATTTAAATATATACAACTTCCCATCTGATGCAATATACCTCGTCTCTAAAATATCTTTATGTGCCTACAAATGCCAAGAAGCGGTGGCGGAACTAAAATTTCAACGTGTTAAAATACAAAGAAGTAAAATCACGTAGAAGTCAATGAGTGTCAATAAAAAAACTATCTAACATCACAATGTAATTTTTTGACGAACGGGCACCCCTCAAGTATTAAATTCGGATGAATCCATAAAATACGCATTTGTATCCACCCCCTAAATTCATATACGTATTTAATTTGGCCACCTTTAAAGAGAACAATGCGTTTATTTAGATCTTAAGGTGCATTTAATTAATACTCCTATATTTTTAGACTGATAGATTTGCAAGTTTCCAAGACGATTGTATTGTCCAACTTGGGTAATTTTGTCAGACTGACGCATATAATGAAATACTATGAATTAGATAATTGTGTGACTTGCACACTTCAAATTTAGGGCAGGTGCACATGTATAGCATATGTATAGGTTTTATTCAAATTTAATAACTCTAATTTGAACCATACAAGTATATACATTAAAAAATATATTCGGTCAATTAATTTATGATCGAAATATACATAACATATATTATTAATGTATTTGTTGTGTATAGGTTTTTATAGCTTATGTATACACTTACGTATACATTTTATACATATATTAGGTGGAAAAATAGCTAGGAAACCTTTGTGCTTAGTTTCGTTTGTCAATTTGACCCTTCTACTTATCACTTTGCCAGCTGAACTCTTAAACCCATTAGAATACAATATTTTAATTAACCCTAAAATACATGGGTCTCCCACATTATAGACGGAGTCAAGTACAATGTCCAATTGACCGAAGTGTGTAGGGCCGTAATTAACCCTAAAATACGTATTAAATGGGTAGAAATAACTGATTCTAAATTTAATAGATCAAATGAATTCAAAACACGAACTTGTTAAGTTTAAATTTTGATTTTATTCAAAAGTGGATTGGGGTTTTGGGGGGTGGGGGGGTGGGGTAAAACAGATAACTTAGCTTGGATATATTCTTGATTGATGAAAGTAGTTAGGATCATGCAATTCCTGTTAAAGGTTTGGTGAAATTTCAATCATTTGGTTTGAATGTTTGACTTTTTCTATTTTCATAAGATTGGTATGTATTCTAAGAAAGTTTGAATAGTCTGTCCACACTATACTCATTTTCTATTTATTTCAAATGATTTACATAACATGCATATATAGCCACTAATTAATCTGAAGTATTAATAAAACTATAGAACATAATATTTAGTATTTAATACGTTTTATGCAATTCGGTAACATGCCCAAATATTGTGACGCATTAATTCTATAGTCCATTTTTATGATAATAAATATATGAGAAACTAGTAAAGATGTGTGGTTAATTACTACAACAAAAATGTTATGACAAGATTTTAATTTGAATAATATTCATACGTTTGTCATGATATTTCATATTTGGTGTATCATCGCAAGAGTAAATTTATGACAATGTATTAGTTATTCTCTCTCTCTCAAATTAATTATCATTTTAGTAATAAAAAAAATGTTACGATAATTCTTTTTCTATGCCAAAAACGGAAGCTATCAAATCAAATAAATCAAAAGGAGAAAAATCGAATTATATCGAATTTAATCAGGTATGAGAGAAAAGAATTATTGGTGAGACTATAACGCGGAACTTTAATTGAAAGCTTCGTAGTTGCGTGTTTAGGTAGGATGAAGCTGCTGCAATTCCCTTCCAAGTAATTAGTGATCGACATAAAAAATTGAACATATTTAAGTTATCGGTCAATCACATGACAAATTAAAGGCTACAGTATTGAAATCTTAATAATTTAATTGATCGGTTATCTAAATATATATTCACCACATTGGTGAGGGTTTAATTTTTCACTGTTCAATTTTCTCACCTTTTTCATCATCCCAAACCCCAATTTTTGATGAATTAAAGGCTACACCACCAAATAATTACCTTTAAAGGGGTAGACAGATTAAAGAATAATACTCCCTATGTCCAACAATAGCTGTCCATTATAGGAGAAATAGTTGTCCAACAATACTTGTCCAGTTTATATAGAAAATCAAGAGATAATTTACCTTTTGTGTCTATTTTACCTTTGTTATTAAATACTATTTATCATCTAACACATTTTTCAAAGCATTAAATTTAATAAAGTCAAAGGATAATACAGTAATATTACCCCTATTATTTATTGTTTCTTAAGAGATGTGCAAAGTCAATAGTAGACAACTATTGTTGGACAGAGAGAGAGTATGTAACAAATTGAAAGTGTTTTGACGAAATTCGAGTAATATTTAAAGTCTAACAATATTCCATATTTAAGTGTTAGTTGGGAGAGAATTAGTATTTTAAGACCATTTACAATTATTATTTTTTATTTTATGGTTTTTTTTACACATAAGATATCAGGAAAAAAAATGTTTCTTCTACTCAAGTTGTAAATGGTCAAAAAATCTCATTTTCTTGTTAATTAGTTGGAGTGGGTAATACGAAGTTAGAACTTAAAATTATTGTATAAAAAATAACTTATGTCCATAAGTGAGAAATTAAAAGTCATTTTCCCTCATGTCATACCAATTATCATAAACTAATCTACTAGTGACTACTACTAATAAAAAATATTGAAATACTATCTTTGGTCTCTTAGCTAGTTATGATTAAATTTTAATTTTCATCCTTATGATATATGTCTTATTATCACCATAATACATTTGAATTTATCTGAAGATTCATTATATGCCACCTTCATCATCCGAGTATCTAATGGTCACAACATATGCGCCTCTAAACTATGTGTAAAGATAGTAATTGTTAAGGCATTGCGCCTATTTCAGAATTGAAATTGTAGTTCAAATGATTGTAAAATCAATTCATATTTTTTCTACAACTTTGCTTTAACTTATTATCATTCATTGTTCACGAGTGGATATATTCCAAGAATTAAAAAGAGAAAAGGACAAAATAGGTAGGCCCATTTGTATCATTAAATTAAAGTGATATTGACTATACCATATATATTAAAAATTACAGAGTAAATTAAATTAAAGAACCGAGTATTTAGACCCACACCGTGTTGGCCCAAAGAGCGCAATTACTGAATTACAGGTCATTTGAACTTTTGCGCCCCTATTTTGTGCTAGTCTTTAATTTTTCTCACTCAAGGTAAATAGTTTTTTTGAGGGAGACGCTACATTTTTTGAACTTAAGCGCTGCTAAGCAAAAATTCGATTGCTAAGAGTAAAAACTAAAGACCGACTCATTAGAAGGATAAGAATTAAAGATATCAACACATTTGAAAGACAAACCGTGTAATTAGTAAAAGAACAGGAATTATTCACATGAGAGAGAGATTCATTATTTAAACTTTATGAATATAATAGTTTAAGACAACAACCTAAAAGTGCTTATAATTGGATTCAAATCTTAATATTTATACATCTTTTGTGATAAAACCATTGAATTCCGCCAACATGAGTGGAGCTAGCTTTGGTTCAAATTATGTATTTCCGTTTAAAAGTTTACTTAACATGTAAAAATAACTTATCAAAAACATAATAAGTCGTATTTTCTAAAATTCAGAATTTATAAACTTAAAATTCTAATTCCGCGCTTCTGATATCTTACCTTGAGAATCCTCCAAATACTAGTATACGTGTAAACAACTGGATATATTAAAGAGGAATGGGGAACAAACATATATAGTATGCTACTAGAATATAAAAAAAAACTCAGTTGACTAGATACTTCTTTTTTGTATTATACTATATTGCCATGCACTTGCTTTTAATGTTCGTTAGTTCATTAACATTAACATGATTCATTGGTACTAGACTTGTACATTTGTTTCAAATTGTTTATCCCTTTTTCCCAAATATAGAAATCATCGAAACAGTGAACTCAGAAAAAAGAGACAAATCTATCTATTTCCATTATGGTTTTGATATGGTAGCACAGACCATGTATGCAATATTATATTATTTTCCTTGTCCATTTTTGGAAGTTAAATTGGTAGGCCATCTTTATATATAATGACTTATATATCCATTTGAAATAATTCCATGCAGGTACGAGCGACAGGTAGAATGAAGATAGTATAAACTATAGAGTTAAAAGTGATTTATAAGAACATTTTTAATACGGTGTAATATAATATTATCCGTTTTATGTCAACTTTGTACATTTTTGTTACCTCACATTATAAGTAGACCCTTTTTTTCTTTTCAGCTATCAATATGAGATTTTATTCGCACGCCCAACATATAGTATCGAGTTTAGTCCATCGGAGAAAACTTGTGAATAATTGAACAACATATTTCAACGTCCATTTTTTAAGTTAAATTGGTCGGCCATGTTTATAGTGAGTTTTTTTCGGTTTCCCATCCGATGTCTGGTACCCACATTGGAGTTTGACTAAATCCGAATTCGCACCGAGAAGTCCCACATTGGGGGTAAAGCGCTTCCTAACAAAAGCGACTCCGTATCAAGGGGGACTCGAACCCGACCTCTTGGTTAAGGATGAATATTTTGAGTTAACGACAAAAACTATACAGTTCTTTTTCACATTGCATTGATGTTGTACTTTACTCAAAAAAATATAATATCATCTGATGTGTTAAAAAATCTATACTGTCAATGAGCCAGCAGTCATTTCGCGTACTTTACGCGTTGCTTAAGTTCTTGACTAGTTCAAAAAGAAACAGGTGAAGTGTGTAGATGAGCTTTAAATGAGAGTTGATATTTATTATGGTTCGACGATAAATAAAATTCTGAACTATTTATCTTTGGAAATATGTTATTTTTCAAAGTTTACCTTACATTGTTAGATGAAAAGAAAAAGGCTTGAAGATATAATTAATTAACACTTTTATCTCCACATTTTTTCTTTTTCCTTCGCCTCGTGGAGGCAGAGAGGTGTAAGGGAGTTTATTTGTGCTCCCTTCGTTGAAATATGAAACTATGACAATAGTAAAATTGATTTTTTTAATATATATATGAATTGACACATGCAAGATTTTTCCGTCAAAAAAAAATAATTCAACAAGATAAATAGAATAAACTAATAGTATTAAATTGTGACCGCCCAGTATATAAACTTATAAATAGTTGATAAATACATACGAGATTTGTCATGCACTTGCTTTTGATGTTCGTTAGCTCATGAAGATGATGCATTGGTACTAGACTTATATATACACTGTTTCTTTAAATGTCCTTTTAATTTTGAGGATATCTTTTCTATTTTTTTTTCATTTGGTGTTCGAAGTTTATATTGAAACTCTGATTAAATTCGAATCCAGCACCGCAGGGTTCATTTGGGGATGACATTCCCAATAGGACTTGAATTCCGAGACCACTGATTAAGATGGAGCAGTCTCCCACTATACCATAACGTTGATAATTTTGAGGATATCTAAGAGTGAACATTTTTTAAAGAAGTTCTGGACAAGAGATTGAGGTGATCATATGTCCTTTTTAGAATATCTAGGTCTATTTTTCCATTATGGTTGTGATAAGGTGGCACAGACCATGCAATAATGTCTTCCATGATCCATTTTTGGAAGTTAAATTGGTAGGCCGTCTATCTTTATAATGAATTTTATAAGTGTGAGCAAGCATAAAGTGATGGAGTCAAAAAATTTTACTAAGAAATGTTAATTTATATATATATATATATAGAAAAAAAAAGTAGACACATACAAAATTAAGGGGTCGTTTGGTAGAGTGTATAAGAATAATACAAAATATAGTATATTAGTAATATTTGTATTAGTTATGCTGAGATTTTTCTTATGCAGTGTTCGGTTTGGTGTACTAAAAATATTATGCATTGTATAACTTTTTTAAAAGAAATAATTTTTTACAAAAATACCCTCCCCAAATATAGTGGAAAGGATATGAAAAAGTTTTTGAGGGACAATTTTGTCTTTAATGATGCTAATGCATGCATTAAAATCCATTGCATTACTAATGCATAGAAATCTATGGTATTAGTAATACACTCTTCAATACACAATAGAGTGTATTACTAATGCAAGCATTAGTTATGCATATGTTAGAAAAGTATATCAAACAAGGTATTAGTAATACATCTAGCTAATGTAAGCATTATTTTCTCTAATACACTCTACCAAACGACCCCTAAGTGAAGTCAACCTATAGTACTAATCAATCAATTAGATTATTTGATTGAATATAATTTGAATTCGAATTCGAAAAGTTTGTCTTCTTCCCAATACTTTAAATTAGTGTCGAAATATTTTTTTATTTATAGGCATAATACATAAATATGTTCTCTAATTTAGTGTACGTCTCAGTTGTCATTTATGCCCTCTAATTTTGGATGCGCATAAGTAGACGCTGCAGTGCGCGATCTGAATTTAGTCAAAGCTCCAATGTGATCACCGAACATATGGTAGAAAACCAAAAAAAAAAAGTAAACACTTAAACTTGTAAAAAGTTGAACAAGTAGACGCCAAAACTATGTCTGGTGGATGGTATCTACTTGTTCAACTCTATATAAGTTTAAGTATCTATCTGTGCACAACCAAAATTGAAAAATATAAATATCATATATAAAACCAAGATAGAAAACATTTCTATGTATTATTTCCTATTCATAACCCAACTCTCAAAGGTCACTAATTAAAAATCCCATTCACACCAAAAATACAATAATTTGTGCAAATTAAACTATAGGTCCAGCTACCAGAGATAAAACTTTTCCTTCATTCCCTACCATGTCGACAGGAATTAAAGTCCTACCAATTTTATTAGATGTCAAAAAAACTGTACAGCTCAACTTAGCAACTAGCATCATATTATCCCGTCTCAATTTAACTGTCTTAATTTGACTGGAGATAAAATATAAAAATAAAAAGAGATTTTTATTTTGATAATCCTAAATTAAAGATATGTGTAGTCTTTTAACTTTTGTGATGTTAAACTCGTTATGTATAATGTTAGAATTTAAAAACATATTAGATATAGAAAAGGACACTTTTTTTAGACGGACAAAAAATATGTAAGACACTTAAATTAGGACGGACAAAGTATATATTATGACTAATTATGACTAAAGTAGTACCGTTTGATTTGCCAAGGAAATAATCCATTTTGTCAAAGGGACGAGCTTGACTAGTTCTAAAAGTAATTAAATGATTGGAGTATATCAATTGACTTTAAATAAGAGTTGAATGATTATTATCCAAAATATCAACCATAATTAAAATTTTGGACTAGTTGAATCATGTTTGTTGGGAAAGTATTACTTTTCAAAACTTTACGTTACATTAAAGAAGGTGAGAAAGGGCTTGAAGAAATAACGATTGCTCCTTTGTTTCAATTTTATATGATAACGTTCAATTGGACAATAATTTTTTTTTAAAAAAAGTCTTTTGAAATTTATGAATTATGATTTTTGATATTCGTTAACTATAAATTATCTTATTAAAATAAAGGAAGTATAAATTAAGTAATCATATGAGAAATCAACTATGAGATATTAATGTCATTTGCATTGGTACTAGCTAGACAGCGTGACCATGATCATTTCATCTAAAAACTTAAACTATTAAAAGAAAAAAAAGACAGTTGAGATATTAATGTTATACCCATTGGTACCAGACTATGTGACCATGATTACCTCATCTAAAAACTTAAGTTATTAGAAGAAGAAAAATATTTTTATTATTTAATTATATTATCAACATCACACTTTTATTATTTAATTATATTATCAACATCACACTTTTATGATTTAATTATATTATCAACATCCGTAAGATAGAAATCACCGAAACAAAAAACTCAGAGAAGACACAATTCTATTTCCATAATAGTTGTGATATGGTACTTGCAAATGACCATGCACTATATATGTTTTCTATGTCCATTTTTGGAAGTTAAATTGGTAGGTCATCTTTAAAATGAACTTATCCCACTTGCAATGATATATAGCTAGCCTTTCATGTACGATTATTTTCTCTAAACGTCGAAAATAATATACCTTCATTGAAATATATCGCGATATTTCAAAATTTCAACGAGCGATGCAAGGGGAAAAGATTTATGAAAAAATCATAGATAACCCCCTCCCTATGATGTTGACAGGGGAGAGTCCTACCAGGGACAACAAATTTAATTTATGAGATGTCACAAAAACTATGAAGTTCAATTTGGCAAGTGGAACCATATGTAATTATGAATGTTGTGTCAAGTTACATATTATGTTGTACTTTTACTCAAACTATGATTATTGTTTTGGCAATTGGGAAATAATATTTGATGTGCTATTGTCAAAGGGGTCATCAGTCTCTATTTGTCTTTTGACTACATGTTTGACTAGTTCAAACTAAGAAGTTTGGAGTATAGTGGCTATACATGGATTTTAAAAAAGAGTAAAATATCAATGATTATTAAAATTTTGGATTAGTTGTAAGTAGTATTTTTAATCTGTGCACATCCCTTAACAAAACTACTCATTTATGAAAAGTAAGAGATGTAGCTATTTAGTAATTTTTTGATTAGGTAAAACTCTCTTTATTTAAATAAGGATAAAATTGAAAGATTTTCATTAATATTTTTTTGATTAGGTGAAACACCACTTATTTGTTTAGAGTATTATAGAAAGGGAAAGGGACTTGAAGAGATAGCAGATCCCTTCTTGCTTTAAATTGCTTTAAAAATTTGTGGCAAAACTTGTTAATACTTAAATAAGATTAGTAGAATGAAGATAGTCTCACCTACTAAATTTTAGCCTCTGTCAAAAATTGTGATCAATTGAACAACACAGGCAAGATTTGCTTATATGGTAAAATTCGTTCACAGTTTAAAAAGATATGTAAAATAAAGATAGTACCAAATTGTGTCACCCAACAAACTTGTGAATAATTAAGCAACACCCAAGATTTGTCCATCCGGCTAAACTTGTGGCTATTTCAATAAATATATAAAGGAAACCTTTCGCAAATAGCCACTATAGTAAACATAATTATGCTCCATAACTATTGTTTGCATATTTACGGATTGTAACTACAGTTTAAACTGCCTCGTTTGTATAATTCACAGGTTAGTTTGTATAATTCGAGGGGACATTTGCATAATTCAGCCATTTTTGTATAAACTCGAAATAACGAATTTATACAAACACAAATATTTGAACTTTAAACAGTTATACAAATTATATTATACAAATTCTGAATTATAAAAACGTGCGAATTATACAAAACTAAAAAATTGACCCGCGTAATTATAGCTAAAAGTAGGTTGCAAATTGTAATTAAGGCAAACTGTAGCTATGTTAACTAATTAACTAGTATATATTTGCTTATCCGCATAATTTTCCCATATAAAATAGGGCAAACTACATAAATCCCACTAGTTTAGGTTCTAATTACTAAAATTCCCGTTAGTTTTAAATATTACTTCATCTGCCATATTTCATGCTTAGGATACATGCATATGAATCCGCGAGATACATGTATCTGCAGAATTTTAAAATCGAGATACATATTTTATTTATTTAAATTAATTGGTTGTAACTGGTTTCCTTAATTAGAGGAGTAATTGAGGATTTTCAGAATATATGGACAATTAATTTGAAATTCAAATTCCTTAATGTAAGGCGGAAATCAAGGAGTGTATCTATGTTTAATAATTTCATTTTATTATTCTTTGAAATAATAAATTCATGAATATTATTAATAAAAGACAAAAACATGTATTAATTTGATTTATTTTATTTTATTACTCTTAAAATAATAAATTCATTAATTTGATGTATCTATTATCAATATATGATGTATCAACAAACTAAACACTTAGATACATGAGTATCATACAATGACATTCATATGTATCATAGAAGTATCTAATATTAATTTCTTGTATTTGTTATATGTGTCTAGTATTAATTTCATGTATCTATTTATATGATATAATACTAATTTCATGTATCTATTCATATGATCTAATTTTAATTTCATGTATCTTTTATATGTATCTAGTATTAATTTGGCGTACCTTTTATATGTATCTAGTATTAATTTGATGTATCAAGTATCAATTTCATACATTATATTCAAAAATATGTATCTCGGATACATAGTGAGCATATACATATAATTATGAGTATCTAAATATGGAATGTAACTGAAACACACAAATTTAGGAACAAATCACGACCGTAGAGTATCTGTTTATCATTAATCCAAAAAAAAGTAAAAAAAATTCAAAATTCTTCCTTTTTTAGGATCTGCAATTATTTCGTATTTGTTCTGTTAATTAAACTTGGAGAACATTATGAACTTTAACTCAGATATTAAATCAAGATACATGAGAATAATAAAACAATAGAAACAAAATCAAAGATACACTATGGAAACTCTGATTAACTAAAAAAAAAACTTACATTACCTCTATTGCTTATGTAGATTAAGCTATAAGCACATGCAATAACGAATTGAGTTAGGTTAGTGAAGAAGGAGGTAATGGTGGATGAAGAAGGGGGTAATTCGTGAGAAATTGTGTGGATGAAGAAAGGGTTAATATGTTTAGATACAAAGAATAAGAGGGTTGGGGGATGGAAACGGCTGAAGTTGGTTTTGGATACAGAGAAAACATGGGATTGGGAAGGGAAACGGCTGAATTGGATAAGAGAGAAAAGTGTTTGAATTGTAAAAGTTTCATTAATTAAGGAGTTATAATATAAAGATAATTATTAATAACCATAATTAATGGGATTGTGTATCTCATGTAACCTTTTAAAATATATGGTATATTAAATAAAAAATGGTATTATAAGTAATATTTTTAAACTAGTGGTAAAATATGTATTTATGGTATAGAAGTATGTCTAAATAGGTAGTTTAGCCTATAAAAATAGTATAACATTTATTCGTGCGAATCTCACGAAGGGAAGCCTTCTCAGTTTGGGCTTTTTGTTTCACCGCATAATAGAACCTGACATCACATATGGACTCATTGTGATATGGGCAGTTGGGCTTTCCATTTTTATCGCAAATGGGCCTTGTGAGTTGTGGACTAGAGGCCTCATTACCTCTTTCGTTTGTTCGATATAATATACACACATAAAATATGTCACGTATAATATCTATATATGTTACACGCGCGCACATATACATACACATTATATATATAATGTATTGGTGGTGCCCCTTCAAATCCTGCAAGATTGAAGGTGCCCTACCAAATAGTTTTTGGTGGATGCTTCTCTTTAAGTTATATATGTTATTTATCTAAATAATTTTTAATACATTCAGATCATTCGAAAGATATCTATAAATAAGTTTCATTAAAACAATAGTAATTTTTTTGTAATATTGAATGTACGACAGATTAATTGCTATAACAAGTAACGATAATATAATAATATTAAAATTTCATACATAACTTAAATTGTTTCTATACATAATGTGGTAAAATGAATAAAGGAAATATCATTTTGTAAGCTTCTTTGTTTTGCTTGTTTGTTAAAATAAAGGTAGTTAGCTTTTTGATATAAAGATATGATATTCTTAGCAAAGAATCAATTCTATATTCCAATAAGAGAAAGTAAAATTTGCGGATATAATAAAAAGATGAGTTCAATCTGTGTCACAGAATATTGTCAATTTCAAATATGATGAATTAAAGTAAGAAAGTTTTAGTACGTTAATTATTAATTTTAAAAATATTATGAAGTAATTTTCTTTACAAATTAGTCAATGGATAGTTGACTAATTGAATTAATGTGAATATTGTGCAGAAGAAAGTGGCTTTGCTTTATTATTTATAAAAGAAAAAAGATTTCAAAAATGTTTGATAAGTAGGAACTGAAAAATATCTTTTTAGGAAATGACTTTCGGGGTAGGGAATAGAGAAAAATAAGTTTCATAAATAGCATTGCACGATGATTATTTTCTCTCCGCCCCAACATTCCACCCAAACCTCCGACCCAACCCCCACTCCATCGAATTCATCCACACCGCCCTCTAAAATATATCCATTCTCATAGTGTTTGCTTAAATTATATATAAATATATGATTTTTTTTGTGCTTTTTTTATCAAATACCAAAAATCTTTCTATCCCGTAATAATTACTATTATTTTTCACTTCTCAAAATTCAAATTACATAAATCTTGACCAATATTTTAAGAAGTACCTTTTGTCATATTAATATGAGAACATTACATCCCCACCTCCGACCCAACCCACACTCCACGCAATTCATCCACACTCATCCTCCAAAATATATCCATTCTCATATTAAAATTATATATAAATATATGACTTTTTTCGTTTTTTTTAATCAAATACCAAAAAATCTCTCTCGTAATTGTCATTTTTCGCTTCTCGTAATGGTTTATTATCAATATTTTAAAAAGTATTTTGTCATATTATTATAAGAACATCATAATTTATACAATCTTTTTTTTTTCGTGATTCTCAAATATCTAAATTTTTATTTTAAAATATTAATTTAATTTCAAATATTATTCAAATTAAACTTTCCAAAAAAAGTACTAACATATTTTAGAATGGACCAAGTATTTTTTTTTTTAGAAAAATATTTTTCATAAAAATAAAAAATTCTTTCGTACCAAACACTCTCAATTAATAAAACAAGAGGGCAGCAAAATCCACGCCAAAAACACCTACTTTAAATAAGCAGCAGATAGTGCGCGGGACTGTTGCCGGCTAAAGTGAGAAAAAAGCTCAATTAGGCAGAAAGTCGCCGGCGCCGGACTGTTACTTTTCCAATGGAGAACGGTACGTTAACGAAGAAGCAAGTGCTTCTGTACTACTGTATTGAAATGGAGGATCTTGCTCGCAAAATCGCTTCTGATTCTGACTGCATTCACCTACATTCCATTAACTGGAGGTAAACAAAAACAAAATTTGCCTTTCATTTCTTCTTGTCACTCAGCTGAACTGTGCTATGTCATTTATAAAAGCTTAAACAGTTAGGGAGATCAATTTATTTAGTTATTTGTTGCACGTTTATTCAGAGACAGAGGAAGTATTCCTGTTTTTACATAGATTTGGAAGTTGAAAATTGAAAATTTGAGTTTTTGAAGTTCGTGATTTTTGGAATTTGAAATTGCGTTTGCATTTTGCGGTTTAAAATAAATTGAAATTTTGTGAGCGGAAGTTCCGAAAGCCAAAAAAATTGGTTTGAACCAGTTTTTGGGAACTCGAGTATAAAATTTCATGGCCAAACAATCCAAAATCTATGTACAAACACTAGCTTAATTTGTGTGAACTCAATATGATTCATCTAGTAATTGTTTTATTAGAATTCTTCCACGTACCTACAGTTCAAATCTATATTTCATACAATTTGCTTAAGGATTATGTGATAGAGGAAATGGAATTAAAATTCTCCATTTTTGTGTTTGAAGCTACTCTTTGGTGACTAGAATACGATTTTTGTTGACATAGAAGACGTTGTCGTATTAAATGTTGTTTGGAATCGTCATCTTGACTAAAGAATAATCTTTATCACTTCTAAACAATGCTGGAAAAGTGAAAGTTAATTTTTCCAATTACATTTTCCTAATCAAACATTGACGCATTGACTAGTAAACCTTGAGAAGTATCTTAGCAAGATTTGGGGAAAACAACTTTGATGAGATCTTTCAATATAATGTACATCAACTATGCCTCAGTCCCAAATTAGTATGTGAGAAGTGTTCTTTTACTTTGTTTTAGTCTTACCTGTTGCTTCATTGGTTGTGTCTATCTTGTCTCTTTGCTACTGGTATTTTTTCTAACGGCTAGATAGGGGCAAGGTATGCGTACATCCAACCATCCCCCGACTCCACTTGTGGGATTACACTGGTTATGTTGTTGTTAGGCTTAGGCTATATGAATCCTCTACATATGTTCAGCTCTATTTACATCTCATTTATTCCAGAGAATTCAGCATTGTTAGCCTATTCTACAGTAGCCGTCAATCTACCTTGACACTCCTTAATATGAATTTAAAACTGCCCAAGTTTGCTAACATCAGTGGAGTTTGTGTGTATCTTTGAGGGAAGAAAGGTAGTTGTTTATTGTTTACAAAGGTAATTTAAAACTTCACTTCCTACCTACTTAGTTACTGAGGCCAAACAAAGATACTTTCAATTGGCAATGCGTATGCTTACGAACTTATCTACCTTGTTTACTGATGGATCAACAAATGATGTTGATACTTGTAAAATAGTTTGGGTTGATTCTTTTTGGGTCAAAGCTAACAAATATTTGTGCATGTTCCAGGAGTTTCGATGATGGTTTTCCAAATCTCTTCATAAACAATGCACACAATATCCATGGGCAGCATGTTGCTTTTCTGGCATCTTTCAGCTCACCAGCAGTCATCTTTGAACAACTTTCTGTGATTTTTGCTCTTCCGAGGCTGTTTGTCGCGTCTTTTACACTTGTGTTGCCATTCTTTCCAACGGGATCCTTTGAACGGATGGAAGAGGAAGGAGATGTGGCTACTGCATTCACCATGGCTAGAATACTATCAAACATTCCAATCTCAAGAGGTGGTCCAACCAGTGTAGTTGTCTATGACATCCATGCATTGCAGGTTAATTTCACTTCTTTCACGTATTTTAGGTCATCTGTGCTCTGTGTTCACATGGTTGCTTAGGCTACTTGTATCTCGGATCCTTTAACTGACCGTTGCAAGAGATAGTGTCTTTCAGCTAGTTTGCTTTTCTATGTTTCCCGATACTTCCAAAATTAGGCTGACAAGACCAACTGTCCTCGTAATGTGTTCTTAGCTCAAATGCTTCTCAAGATGTTTTTGTTCATGTATCTATGTTTCTGCAGGAGAGGTTTTATTTTGGAGACCACGTTCTGCCTCTGTTTGAGACTGGAATCCCGTTGTTGAAGCAACGACTTCAGCAACTTCCAGAATCTGAGAAGGTGGACAGATTTCATGTTAAACATATTTATCCTAATTTTTTCAAGATGAGGACTTACCACATAAAATATGACTATTTGTCCAGTAAGTAGTCACGTCCTAACATTTTTTTAATCCAGATAGTGATAGCCTTTCCTGATGATGGAGCTTGGAAACGGTTCTACAAGCAATTGGGCCACTATCCTGCTGTTAGTAAATAATAGAAACTCATTTCCTTTGGTTTCTCTCTACTACCTTATATCATCTCGAACTTAGCAGATTTTCTTCTCCTAGGTAATTTGCACTAAAGTCCGGGAGGATGATAAGAGAATAGTCAGGCTTAAAGAGGGTGATCCTGCCGGCTGTCATGTGGTCATTGTTGATGACTTGGTCCAATCTGGAGGTACCCTGATTGAATGCCAGGTAATCCTGTTTCTTGAATGTACAAATGTTCTGATTATTGTGTCTGAGTCCTCAAATTTGCATCACTTGAACCTTATGATGATTTAAATTCTTACTGTTTGTCCGCTGTCTATCTTCTTTAGTTCTGGGGTTGTGAAGCAGTCGTATAGAACTCTGGTTCTTCCTTCCCTTATTTTATATTTACAGAAATGTTTGAAGAGGTGTTATTATGTTCATTGAATAAATTTTCTGATTGTTTCTTGTCCTTGATACCTGATTTTGTTTAGCAGTAGGGAATATGTTTTTGTTTGTTCAAATTCTGTGTACATGCTAATTTATGTTTGTTTAGCTAGCATCCCATGTTTTCTGTACCCACTTCATTTTTGGGTTTATTTATCCTTCTCAGCATGTGAAGTTAAGCCAACCATTTGTTTCTCCAGGACGTGTCAACTTACGATTTTCAGCTGCAACATCTTATAAATAGACATGTTGATAAATATTCCTCAACAGTTATGGGACTAATTGTTTAAGGGTAAAGTGTATGACAAGCATCACTAATTGATCAAGGCAATCTTGAAGCTCTCAACATGTCCGACCACAAGGGGGGTAGGTAGAGAGTGAGTGTGTGTGTGCACGCTTTTTTAGATTCTCGGGATTCTCTTGTGATGTGATAACACCCTCATGACTGTCTTTTGAGATCAGCTAGTCCAATTAACTCATTCTGAGTAGTTTAAAAATTGGATTTCACATCTTAAACAACTAGATGAGCGCATTGTGTTTACTTTTTACTTATATCAGTATTTCTGGCACCACTAATGCTTTGTTTCTTTGACCCTTTTGGTTCTCCAGAAAGTTTTGGCAGCTCATGGTGCAGCAAAGGTTAGTGCATACGTGACCCACGGAGTTTTTCCAAAGCGATCATGGGAGCAATTTTTGCACAAGAATGATGGTAATTAACTTCTTTTATTTCTCTCTATCTTTAGTTCTCTCCTTTTCTATTACCTAGTTTTCTTACTCTTTCCAATACGCTCTTCGAGTTCAGGCTTAGAAAAGGCATTCACATACTTTTGGATCACAGATTCTTGTCCCGTCACAGTGAAAGCCATAGCTAATAAAGCTCCTTTTGAAGTTATCAGCTTGGCAGGATCAATAGCTGATGCACTTCAAACCTGAGATCATTGTCAGCTATATCACCATATGACTCTTAAAAAATTGTGCAAGCATTCACCCTTGTAAGGGAAACTTCTAATATGCTGAGTCCCATTGTAATAACATTTTCAATATGTTAACTAATGTACTAAAACACGACCACAACTTGCATTCACTAGTTTCTTGCACATATTATATATCTAACATGTGTGGTCTTGTCCAAAGGGAGTATAATGAGTTGTATCAAGCTCCTCAAACCACAATATTATATGGCAGAATACTTTCAAGTTAAAGGGTTAAATGAAATAAGTAGCATAAATTCAAACTGCACATTCAAGTTATACAAAAGTGCAGGGTCTGTATTCCATATTATACACTTGGAAACAGTACCATTACACTCAAAACATGTATACTATGGGGTAAAACAAACCCACCACAAGTGTACATGACAACCAAACAAGTAAAAAAGGAGGTTCTATACAATTATAGCAGCAAAACATTATCAACAGCAGAGAGACTTCACATGTTGCCTGAATGCTTCACTTTATCAAACTCTCCTTGGATAAAACATCATTTCTCATCACTCAAGGTACAAACAAAATGCTCTCTGCCTTGGTAACATTTTGTCATCCGCATGCTGTGGAGTGTCGGTTGTTCAAAAAGCAAGACACTGCCCAGCACACACAAGATTATATGGGATGTCTGGCTTAATACGTTATTATGTACTACTATTCCTATTCACAGTTAGAACTCACTGCCACCATGTATCATGAATAAGAGTCAGTTGATCTCTCGGTGCATGTAGAGCTTCTCATCTAGATCACCATTTGGACTATCCAGAGAATCTCCAGAATAGGATCCATCAGGCAGACGAACACAAATGTTCAGATTGTTGGTTGGCAACGGTTCCTAGACAAAATAAAAAACAAGACATCATTTTGAATGATCACACAACATAATAGAGAATAATTTTGGCAAAGGGGATAAACATTATATTTTAGCTGGGGTTTCAACCCAACAAAGCTGATTTAACTCGAGAGTATGTACTCATTTCTTTAAAGATTCAATACCTGGTCAGCTGTTTCTTGGCCCTCGGACCGGAAAAGAATTGGCCGGCACCGCTTGTCTTCGTTCATTAAGCTTGAGTTCTGGAAATGAGCAACCAAGGCTACCTTCCCTTGGATACGTGCATAAGCCAAGGAGGCAACCTTTTCACTGTTGAATTTTTCCCACTTCTTCCCATTGATTACCTGCACAAGTATCTCAGACCAAGTCATTTCAACAAATAACTATGACAAAGCAATTTTTTTAGCAAGTAAAAACCACATTTAGTTTATGAAGATGGTTACTGATCGTCCACCACACAAACTTTAGGCTGGTACAGCATGTACTCTTTTTCTTTCATTAATACAAAATGTACTATACACACCGCAAAAATCCAAAACCACCCAGGATAGTGGTATTCTATGACAAAACTAACCTCATAAAAGGAGATGATATGTGAAGGAGACACCATGTTGATGAAGGCATAACCAACATTACATTTGTTCTGAAGCAGCAAAACCATAGAAATAAGTTCTGGCCTTCAAATATAATTTTTTCCAGAAGATGTGAAGACATAATAAAGAAATATACGATACTACCTTGAAGTCAATGGGCAAGTAGAGGAAATCATATGTATTCTTATGAGTCTCGTCAATTGCTGTGAGTAGCATCCTTGAGGTATACCTAAAACAAATGGAAGAACATGAATCATTGAGCATTGAATAATCACACGAACTCAAAATTTGCTAATTCAGAATTTATATGGCTCTTACTTGTTTGGAATGTTTTTAATCATTAAAGTAGTCCTAGCATCTTCTCCACTCGTGATCTTCTCCAAATCAAGCAGATATTGTTTTTTGTTGTCTATCTCATTTCCACTCTCAACTCTTCGACTTCGAACTTGTTCCGTTATTCCTTCATTGTTAGTCATTCCTATTCCTCCGTATGAGCCATTTCCAAAAAATATAGGCCCGTTCCTAGGCAGTGGGATCATTCTAGAGATAGGAGAACCACCTTCAGTAAAGTTCCGAGCAAGAGAACCAGCCATGTTCATTGCCCCAAGGCGACCTATACTCATACCATGACTATGACTAGAACCTGTACTACCATATGCAACTTGGTTCATATATGAGGTTTCAGGAGACTCAGAGAAAAAACCCAAACGCCTATCCAGAGGAATTCCTGATGGAGCAGATCCCGCATGATGTGATCCGAGGAACAAGCCTTGTCGACGGGAATATGGATAGCCTTGCCCTTGTTCATTTGATGCAAACGGATGTGCCAATGACGAATTAGACCAGACAGAAGAGTCAGTACGCTCTGACTGAATAGGGGGGCTTCCCCATAGAAATTGTGGGCCAGAAAGTGTCCCAATCCCAGATGACTTAGGCTCACCAAGCGACATAGATCCAAAGTTCAAATGTGGTTTATGCTCAGGAACTGAATAAGATTGCTGATAACCCACTCCTTGCACTGACTTGGGACTAGTAATTGCATGATTCAGAGAGCCAAATCGTCCTGGATCTTTACCAATGGGTGCAATCTTAGGACTTGAAAAATGGCCAGGAAGAATAGCAGCCAGCCCTGGCATATGGTTGCCATTTACAGGGCTGAGATTTCTCATATCAGGTGATTGATTATAACCTAGCAATGAGCTGTGCTCAACAGGACTGCCAAAGTTTGACCAGCTGCCTGTTGGATGAAACATCAATTTTAGCTCATCACATGAACTCTCCGTGATTAGCATCAGTCATTTATGAAAAATGAAATTACCTGGGGGAGAGGCGATTGGAGAACCAACCGAGTGCCTAAATGTTCGAACTTCTTCATGTTCATAGTCTTGACTAAGTTGCTGTATCAAGCTATACATTGGATGCAAAACCATCAATATTTCTTCTTAAAGTTAATCAAAATTGCATCGTAATCCACACAAATGACTGAGCATCTATAGATAAAGAGCAATAATAATAAGAAGTTTCTAAGGAGAAGGGCATGGATTGATTTACACTGACTGACACGTTAACGAGGAATTCAACCAAGCTTCTCACAATGATTTCATCAACAAGCATCACCTATTTGCAATTACATAGCAAAGATAAAGAAAGAGAGCCCAAATAGCAGCAAAGAACAACGCCCTCACCTAGTAGCCCTCTAATAGGGAAATACAATTCATGTATAAAACCTTGTCTACCATGTGACATAAAGGAAAAAAACCGAATACAACAGAAAATTCTACCAAACATTGACCATTACAAATAGAGACTCGTAATTAGAGGCATCAAAAGCCAACAGTCTGATAAATACTAACAGAAGAACGTAAAAAAACAATCAAATTTTACTCACCAATCAACACACACAAAGATCCATAAAATCCTACCATGGGAGTACTTTTTCCTTTTTCTCCCTTAATGTTCCACTTCTTCTGTTCTTCTATTTATTTTTGGCACGTATTAATGTCCACAAGCAACAGTACAGGGTAATTTAGCTAATAAATTTCATCAAAAGGTTCAATTAAGAGAAGATCAAGGACATACCTTCGCCGGGCTCCACCTGGTCGGCTGGGTTCAAGCTTGATCCGCTTACCAGCTATGTCACTCCTATTTAAAGCCTTGAGGGCAGCCTCAGCTGCTCTAACGTCGTAAAACTCGATGAATTTATGATGGCGCTTATGCGGTGTCTCCCTTATCTACATTTGCCATAACCAAGTTCGTCATAACCACATTCAATGTTGCATATAAACACAAAACATCAAAGTGAATAGTTTGGCAAAGTTGTACCTCCTTCACTTCCCCATAATTCCCAAATATTTGGAGGAGATCCTCGTTGGATACTGAAGGATCCAAGTTGAAAATGACCAGTGTTCCTTGGTTAATATCTTTCTCCGATGGATTTTCCTGGATGCAGAAATAAATGATAATAGTTAAAAATTGGCCTATAAATATTGGCATGTCTAACAGTTAAGAATGAACATTGTCTTTTTTCTGACCTTAGGAATTGAAAAATGAATGTCTAGCTTTCTTCGCCTTAGAGGCTTATGTTGAAGCACACGCATTGCGCTTCGAGCAGCTCGGATATCATAGTAAGATATCATCACGAAACCCCTATGCTTGCATGAAGTGTACAAAGTTCTGATATCACCATATTGCTTCAAGGAAAAAGCAATTATATAGAAGGTCAGTATTACTTCTAGACAAAGTGTATACTATGTACAATGTTCAAGCATATAATGTTGGCCAAATTTCCCTCGGGAACAAACAGAATCAGTAGTGACTAGTGACTATATTAACAGCAATAAGGGAGACCACAGAAGGGATAGCTAATAACAGACGTGACCATAAAGAATACATGTAGTTAAAATATAACCTCAAAGAGAGATCGCAGCTCGGAGTCCTCTACATTGCTGTTAATATTCCGAACAAACAGTGTCCTAGAAGGATGCTCTCCGTACGGGTGTTCTCCCGTAACAGTTCCAACACCGTTTGGGAAGACATGATGTCCAACAATACTTCCAAGAATACCATCAGACATGCTTAATTTTGCAAAACCATTAAGTGAATTATCAAGAGTGTCAGATTCCAATTCTAGTCCTCCGCCACTGCCAAAAAAATCATCTTCCAAGCCCTCCAGTTGAGTTGGCAACCCACTAAGATCAAAATCATCCATTAGGCCTGCTAGTAGCTCATCTTCATCCCCAGGGAGAAAACACCCATCTGGACTTGGTTCCTCTTCCAGTGGATCTTTAATTTCACCTTCTAAATGAAGTTTGCCTAAGCTAGGTGAGCTATCATCAATGGAGTGATCGTAGTTCTCAGATTCAGCGAAGTTTACTGCAAATTAGACAAATGAGTTAAAAGGGATTTCTCTAATTGAATGAAGATACTAAGCTTAAAGAAGAAACATAAACATACATTTTGCATGTGGCAGAACAGGCAGCGAGCTAGAAAACAAGGTTGCATCAGTTGATGCATGATGTGCAGCTGTTCCGAGGGGAATTTTCCAAGCATTCCTCTCTGTACCAGAAGTCTTTGCTGATGGAACTATTTAGATATGCAAAAGATTGAAACATATCAACTTGTTGAGAACACAAGAACTTTAGGGTAAAAACAGGTTTCTGTTTTTATAAGCTAATAGGAATAACTTTACCTTCAGAATCAACTGAAATGAGTTTCTTTAGAGGCTTCTCCATCTAGTCAGTTTCTGCAGATATGAAGAAAATGAGACTTCCTGAGAGGCTTATTTCACGAAGGGAAGTCGTAATTGTGAAACTGTCAATAATTTTACGCTCATGCAGTTAATAACACAATCCAGGCAAATTCCAATTGGATAGAAATCTTTTCATCAACTCAGCAAGGTATAACACTTGATCAAGAACAATATAGTTGCCAACCAATAGTAATGAATAAGAGCAGCAGCACTTAATCTTAGTATGTTCAAAAAGAATCCCGGCTAGTGCTAAATTTTAACAAACTGTTCAATGTTTCGAGGAACCCACAACATAATTTAAACAGTTCCAGACAAATGAAAAAAAAATAGTTTATGCAATTTACTTTTCAGTATGGTCAACTCTACTCACAGCAGATATCAAATTTCATAGGCATATAAACAAAGAAAACCTAAAGAAACAAATAATTGACATCACAATCATTACCTTCCCTGAGAAATAAAATAAACCAAAGCCCAAAAAGATCACAACTTTAGCATTAGGAACAAAGAAAATCACAAACCCAAAAAGATAATGAGTAAGAATTCGTACACTAACTAACTTTTAAAAAGAACAAACAATCATTACCTCCCCTGGATAATAAGTTAATCAAAACCCAAAAAGATCACAACTTTAACACTAATACCAAACAAACTTACAAATCCACAAGCAACACAGGGGCTATTCAGCAAGAACTTCAACATCCATTAAGATTTTCAGGAAAACTAAATAAATAAAGAATTGAAATCACCATCATTACTTCCCCTGTAAACTAAACCAACCAAAACCCAAAAAGATCACAACTTTATCATTAGGACCAAAGAAAATCACAAACCCACAAGCAAACCAGGTGATTTTCAGCAAGAATTTGAACACCCATTAAGTTTTTCCATATAATCAAAGCAATAAAGAATTAACATCACTATCATTACTTCCCCTGTAAAAACTAAACCAACCAAAACCCCAAAAAGATCACAACTTTACCATCAGGAGCAAAGAAAATCACAAACCCACAAGCAAACCAAGTGATTTTCAGCAAGAATTTGAACACCCATTAAGTTTTTCCACAAAAATCAAAGCAATCAAGAATGGACATCACCATCATTACTTCCCCTGTAAAAACTAAACCAACCAAAACCCCAAAAAGATCACAACTTCACCATCAGGACCAAAGAAAACCACAAACCCACTAGCAAACCAGGTAACATTCAGCAAGAACTTAAACACCCATTAAGATTTTCCATAAAAACCAAAGCAACAAAGAATTAACCTCACCATCATTACTTCCCCTGTAAACTAAACCAACCCAAACCCCAAAAAGATCACAACTTTAACACCAAAACCCAAAGAAAATCCCAAACCCACTTGCCAAAAAGGCTCTATTCAGCAAATTCCTGATCACCCACAAAAAATTTCAACAAACTAACAACAGAAACCCAGGAAAAATGGCCAAAAGAGAAAATAAAAAGGCAAAGGGAAAAGTACCTCATAGATAATGAAAAGGTGATTAAAGTTGGGAAAATCACAAACTGCCAAAAGAACACTGCACAGAGAAGAAAAAAGAGAGATTGTTGGAGCAGAAAGCACAAGGAGAAGAAGAAAGAAATTTAAAAAAATGTTTCTTAGAAGCAGAGGAATAGCTTTCGTCTACTCTTACACTTCCTTCTCTCCCGGCGGGACACTAGTGAAGAGAGAGAGAAAAATGGCACGAAACCCCACCAATTACACAACCAAAAAAGGTCCAAAACACAACACACAGTCACACGCGGTAGATAGAGAGTATGAATTGATTGGAGGGAAAGAACTCATAAAGTATATGTACAGTATATCTCTGTATTTATACTAGGAAAATATATTAAGTCCCTCTAATAATAATGATGAAGTAATTACAACAATCACAAAAGATAAGAACAAAGTAGTGTCTTTTTTTCCTTTTTTAACCACAAGAAGATAGCCAGGTAGATATAATCTCACGAGTAAATTTTGAAAATAATAAAAATGTATAAAATATTTATTTTTATTCTAAATTCTCGATTCAAGTAGCGTATATTAAAACAGAAAGAAAAATGGGCATACATATATAAAAATGACGTAATTAATAAAAAAATATCATATAGTGTTCGAATTTCTTTTAGTGATAATCAAAGCATAAGAAATAACATATAGAAATAAAAAATAAAGGACAAGGAATTAAAAAATACTATTGTTATAAATAATATGAAAGGAGAAATAAGTATGGTGCGTCAAACTTCCACCAAGCTTATTCCGCAAGCAAGTGAGACAATCCTCCACTAACTACTAATCTTTTATGTTAATATACAACTTTCGTAACATCTGGTATGATGTCATGTATGTGTAAGTTTAAAATGTAACATATATGTCTACTCAACTATCTTCCAATACTTCTTCGACCTACCTTTAACTCCTTTTAAACCCATCAGTGCCAGCCTTCACACACCTCGTTACGAGGGCATTTGTGTGATCTCTTCTCGTATGTCGAATCATCTTAAATTCGATTTTGTCATTTTGTCCACTACAAAGACCATTCTCAAATTGTCTTAGACATTCTCATTTTTAATTTTCTCTCTCCTAATAGTCCTACATATCTACTTCATCATTCTCATTTCCGCCACTCTCACATTTTGTACGTGAGATATCTTAATTGGTAAACGCTTTTTTCTTTTTCCAAATGAAAAGAAATAAACAATTAATAAAATTATGATATCATTAATTAAAAATTCCAAAATTTGAACAATAAAATCATTTTTAATTAAAAACACTTTCCTTCTCAATATAAAATATTAATATCGACAATGGAGCACAATAAACTCACGTTACCATATGAAATGAACTTAGAACTTCAACCTTATCTTAATAATATAATAAAATAATCACCAAGCCAATTATCTAAATCCTCATATAAATTATACTAATAAAATAATGATTTTTTCTTGAAAATTAAGAAATATTATTTAATTTGTATTTGGCTTGGCGTCCGTTGATACAGTGTAGATAAGTGCAACCGTGGGGCTTTAAAAGACCAGAATGCCCTCAACTTCAGTATGAAGCTTTCGGATTGCCACTGGTTTGAGGAGGAAAATATTTCCCTTTTCCTATTTTCTACTAAAATTAGAATAATTATACGATTACTTATAGAAGCAAATTCACTTTTACGAGTCATTGTTTGTTTTTCCTATTGGAGAGAATACCAAATACAACAATTTATCCAAATAAGTCGGAATTGATTATATAAATTTTCATTAATCATGTTACTTTATTTGAATTTATTTTAAAATAGGAGTATATATAAATACAAAGAAAATATAAATATAAGTTCTTTATATTTTTTAAATGTAAAAATCTCCAAGATACTAATCACTCTTATAACCATAAATATTATTGTTGGATTAAAATAGATCAGTTTTTTCATCCAAAATATTAGAGTTTTGGTGAAACAATTGATGACTTCATCGTGTAGCGGATGAGGTTATTGCTATCTTAATTAGAGATTTTAGATTCGAGTCTTGAGTATGAAAATATCTTTGGTAAAGACTAAAGAATGTTTTTTTTTTCTGAAATGGGACTCTACGTAGCACGAATTCGAATTAGTTAAACTTCAATATAGAAATAAATAAATAAATGAAAAAGAAAGACTTGAGGTGTGCCCACAAGATAAGGAGGGGCTGAGATTCATGAGAATCTAATTTTTTTTGCTTCTTTATTTTTTTTCTTTGGGTAGAATGATTTGAGTGAATCTATATACTTATCAATTATTGAGTTCTTAGTGGCCACTTGCATCTTTTTTATATTAATAAATAATTTTATTTTTTTCCGGCGATGGAGGCTCGACATGATTAGAAAAAAAAGTGTTTGGTAGAAGATGACATTTTACATTTTATGGTGAGTGTTTTTATTTTTTAAAGCAAAGATTTTCAATTGTATTTTTGATCTATTTTTAGTTCAAATTTCAAATTTTTAATTAAAGATAGAGGGATCTCGAAGCATACTTCACCACATGTACTCCTCCGTCTATATTATTTGTCCAATTTTTCTTTTACGTGTCGTTTAAAAAGTCATAAATAAGAAGGTGTACTTTTATTAATTTATTAACTCTTTTTAATATATGTGTCTCATTTATCAACATCAAGATTAACAACAATACAAGAAGATTTTTTCTAACTTTACAATAATTATACTTTTAAGATGAGTTAATTTAAAGGGCAAATAAGATTAATTCTATCTTAATTTTATTATAAAGTAAAATAAATAATTTAAATATATATATATTTTTAATAATACGAACAAATAATATAAGAAATAACAAATAGTAAAAATTAATGAAAGTAGAGTAAGTGCTTCTCCCAAATTTATTATGCATTTGTTTATGTGATGCTTTTGAAATTCAATATCTTGAAAATCTTGAAACATGATCAAATCAATGAATGCTCAATATTTTCATGCAATTAATAATACAAATAAATATGGAAGTGCAGGTGCTTTTATTGTGGTTTTTAATTAGCCTTTGACCTTTTCCTTGCAAGAGCAAAATTTACAAACTAGGGCAAGTTTGTCTGGTCAGTCAAATATCTATTGCAAATAATTTCTTTATCATATAAAAATAAAAATAAAATCCGTATACAATTTATAATCGATTTGATTATGTTTTTGGAAGGTTAAAAGTTTTTTATCTTCTTCAAAAACTACTTATTTTAGAAAAATAATGTGTTAAGCCAAGTTGTTTTGTGGAAAAAACATGTATATTTGAGAGTAGTATAAGTTATTCTTCAATATGTATTATTTTTTTTAATACATCCTAACAAACGATCGTCTAGAGTTCTATCATATATGAAAACAAAATATTTATTACATCAAAATTAGGTCATAAATGTCAAAAGGGGACCATTAATGTACACATATAATGACAAAAATGGCTACATATCTTTGTCAAAGTTTTAGGAAGAAAGCAACACAATAATAAATTAAGGACTCAACATACGTCACATATGAGAACTCGGAATTTATTTTGCCTTCATATGTATCTATCTCAAGTTTTATTTTATATTCAGATAATCACTAACATCAATGTTAAGCAGTGTTTGTATTTGTATTGAAATTTCGATTAATTTAAATTTGTGTCGCGTAAAATCAACAAACATAAAAGTGTATAACATAAGATTTCAACTCAATATATTTAACTAAAGACACGAGAAATATTATCCATCCCGCCACAATCTTTGATAATTTTATGATTTGCTTCTTATGGACTTTGGCTTATTTATGTCTTATATGGTAAGATTATTTGTCCTCCAATTCAAGATTTCGTTGAAATTAGCTTTAAGTCTCCAATATTGGACCAATTCTTTATGTTTCATATGCTCTATTTTGGCTATTTGCTTTAGCAAGAAAGATCACTTGTAGTTGGTGGTTATTTGTTTATTGAAGGAAAAATAATAATATGACATTAGCATTTGATTTTTTTTTTGTTTGTTTCCTAAAGAGATCCTATTACAAAAGATTAAAAAAAAGATAGTTACGTCCTTTTTCCGTTTACGTCTTTGGTCAATTCCTTTTTCCATAAATCAATAGAGACATGTGAGTTTTTAATGAGGAAATTTCTGAAATAATACTCCCTCCGTCCAACAATAGTTGTCCACTATACTATTTTGGGATGTCCAACAATACTTGTCCACTTTGTGAAATCAATGGATAATTTTACATCTAGATCCTAATTTACCCTTATCATTAATAAAGACGATAAAAGAAGTGTGCAAAGTCAATAGTGGACAAATATTGTTGGACAGATGAAGTAGTAATTTGAGCCTTAATTATCAATCATTGTGATAATTTGGCTAATTACCAAATAAAGCAATAATTTACTTTTAAAAGATTGAACAACATACTGATTCGCTCAGTGTATCAATAATTTGCTATGTACTAAAGCGAGCAAATACAGAATGAATTGATACACTGATATAGAGCGAATCAATACAGCTCCAAGCGAGCAGATAGGCATGTCAATTGATACACTGATATAGAGTGAACAAATATAGAGTGAATTGATATACTGATATAGAGCGAATAAATATCAATTTTGAATTGATACACTTTTAAAGTTATTGAAAACTTTGTTTGGATACAATTCCTTTTATTGGGCCTGCTAACTCAAAGTGCAATTGACATAGCCCAATGGAGAAATGGTCCAGATGACCCAAATTTGTCTCCAAGAACATGGGTTTTACTTTGATCCAATATCCAGGGTATGGGCCATAATTTAGCTACTAACGTACATTTCTAGTTTCTAGCTAAATAATTAGTATTTTCCCCTTCTTTTATTGTCTTTTAGCGGTCGTTTGATTGAGAACAAGTTATTCCGGAATTAATAATTTCACGTTATCCACTATGTATATGAGATAACTTATTATATCACTATGATAAAAATGGTGGGATTATATAAAGAATCCAAGGACTACGTAATACCTTCAAGTCTTCAACCAACGCAGAATAAAATAATTCTTCATTTAATCCAGGAATTATTATACATTATACCTTACGCCAAATGACTCTTTAAAATCAAATAACTCGGATAAACCAGCTTTACACTTTGAACAAATATGAAAAAAAAAATTAATGCGTGAGAGCGTACGTGTTTTTCCTCCCGGGTCATAATTATGATTTGTGATAGTTGAGAGAGTATTATTTTCTAAATATTATATTAATAATGTTCTTCGACCAGCTACTTGTAGACGAAAATCTCGACTATTCCACTAAGTATCCGTGACATTTTTAGATTGCACTTGCATTAAGAAATTAAGTAACTTTACCCTTCTACCCTTATTTAATGTTTTCTTAAGTCAACTTTTCAATAAATGATGAATATGCTAGATTTCAAAAATTAAAATGCATTTGAATGACTATTTAAATTTTTGAGTTTATTTTTTGAGCCAATTGATCTAAGATTTTAAAAAATTTGTTAAAGCTTCAACTTTCAAGATTATTTTTTATTTTTTCTCCATCTTTTATTTTTAATCTGTTTGTTGAGATTTCTTTTTCAAAATAAGATTTTATAGAATAGTGAATGGAGAGAGTAATTAATCAATGTATGAAGTACTCCAATGAATATTAATTACTTATTAATTTTCCTAGGTTGGTCAAATTATATATTTTCAAGACTAATTAACTATTCTATCAAGGGTGAAATTGGAAGAATATGGTAACTTATGCATTGATTTTATGAAATGACAAGTATTATGGACCATCTATTTATAGAAAGGGATGACATCTAAAAAGGAACGGAGGGAGTATTTAGTAAAGTCAAATTAGGTAATGACAATTCAACTTTCGGTAGGAATAAAATCATGTTGTTGACACTTAGCCAAACAGTTGTACCAAAAATAAAAAAAACTTATCCAAACTCTAAAATAATAATTATTATTATTATTGATTGAGCATGTGATCTTCCAAATTGGGGGTTTCGGGGTTCGAAACTCCTTGCATGTTTTTTCAGTCGATTTCATTGCACGCGAGACTTATCTAGTGCAGTTTACCTCTCCAATATAGTTTATGAACTATTATATTCAAGTGGAATTTATCTTATGCGCAACGTTTATAGTTCACTTGTCAACAAAAAAAAAACAATCTTTTTCTATGGTTGCAATGTTTTCACTCAACACGATCTTTTTACCAGAAGCTCCGATAAAAAAAAAAAGTGCAATATTTTGTGGTTTGTTCCTACGATTTTTAAGCTTTCATTTGTCCAAACTTAAAGAAACAGAAAGCACATTTTTTTAATGAAAAAAAAAAGTTGGGGTTTCAAAAAGGTTTTAAAAAAAAAGTGGGAAGGAGGAAAGAATTAAAGAAGCAAAGTAAGTGAAAGGTCAAATTACTAAATTTTGAGGCAACAAGAAATGATTCAACCTCCACAATTTAAAAGCAAATGATTTTTTTTTTATTATCATTATTATCGTAGTGTACGGATCAATTTTCGTATACTTAGATTAATTTGACAAAATATATAAGAAATAACACATCTTTCACAATTTAAAGTAAATGAATCTTTTTTATTTTATAGCCGTAGTTAGGGGTGTTCACGAATTGGTTTGGATCGGTTGTTGGTCAAAATCAAAATTAAACCAACGTAATCGGTTTTAAAATTATCAAAATCAAATCAAACCAAATATAATATATATATATTGGTTTGATTGTTATCGGTTTTGGTTCGGTTATTTGATTATTAACCATCCACAAAACTAAAAGAAACAATTCATTCAAAATGTGAAAAAAGTGTCAACAATCCATTCAAAATGAAAAATAGTTAGAATGACTGACATTACAAAACTTTTGATCACTGAATTTACTATGAATAAAGCTTCAAAATCACTATTTTGGCTTAAAAGGAAGAGACAGTGACACTCACAGTCCCACAAAGAATTTTCATAGACACTCATGTACATGAAACCGAATAAGATAAATGTTCTCATCTTAAGCATTTTTGCTTTCATAAGTAAATTATAAATAAATTTTGATGAAAACATATATAAGATCATTAAAATTGTTTATAAAAATAATATAGAGGATATTATGTATGTATAATAATAAAATATATGTATATATTTTGTAGGTTCGGTTCGATTATTTATTCATTTTTTTCGAACAAAATCATAACCAAATCAAATATCATCGATTTTTAAAAATCTAAAATCAAACCAAACCTAAATAAAATCAATTTATTTAATCGGATTGGTTCGATTTGAATCGATTTTTATCCAAAACGTGAACACCCCTAGCCATAGTGTTCAGATCAGATTCCTTGTCTATCAATTAATTTCACAAGGTATCAATTAAAAATACTTTTAAAAAAATAGAAACCAAGAAATGATTGATCATCTATTTTCATTTGATATTTTAACTTAAATTTCTTGACTTCTCAATACTCAATTCATTTTTTATTTTTAATGAATTAATGCGTTTTTATAGCCTCATATTTAATAATGTTTAAACTCTTTTTTAATTTTTTTGTATAGTGAATCATTGAAATAAACAACAATATTATTTTGATAAAAAGAATATCATTTACTAATATTTTAATTGAAATTTCTGAACAAGATATTACTTTAATTTTGACTTCTTAAATTGAATATAATAAAATAATGAACTTATTTCTTCACTTTTTTGAAACAAATATATATTTTTTATAATTGTATTGTTCGAATTAGCTTATATGTACTAAATAAAATAATTACTAGATCTTTAGGCAACAAGAAAATAAATGATTCAGCTTCCACAATTTAAAGGAAATGAGCCTTTTAGATAATTCAACTTCCATCCTACTTTTTTAGCACATGGTTTTGTTTCTCTTTAAAATAATAAAATTCCAACCTTTTGTGACTTGGTGTCAATGGTTGTACCATTCATTCTACCACGACAAAAGCTTAGTGATTGGAGCAAAAACTTATATTTTTATGTCAAACTTTTCGCGAATTTATTTTAAGTTGGATACTTAGATCTCAATTATATTCAGATTCATATAATGTAGGATTCATTTATTTCTAGCAGTAAAAGCACTTTTAAAGATTTATTTTTATTCTCAAAATTCAAACATGAGACTTCTGATACTTCTGACTAAGAATAAAGATATTCTAATCATCTCACCGTCGCTCGTGACTAATTAATTGTTCCGTAATTTTGGTAGGTTGCTTTATTAAAGTTGGTTGTGGGTTTCTATCTTTGCTAGGAAGTAAGTAACTATCCAATAATTTTTTAGGGGGTTATAACTTATGATAACACTTTTGGTTCCTTAATTATGATTTCAATTCATATAATATTTAATTAAATATATGTAATTTTTAAGTAATTAAAATGTGCAAATTTGATTCCTTTATTTGTAAATATTAACAACTTTATCATAACTATATAAAGTACTATATATCAATTGTGTTATGTGAAAGGGACATGGAATCTGCTTTTTGTGCTTAATCAATAATTAGCCCATAAACACTTGATTAATTTAGCAAATTGCATGCATATGTATCTATTGCTACAATAGAATTATACAGTAACTTTACTTTTAGAACAAATTGATGACCAAAATCAATTTATTAATTACTAATTAACACACGTTTTGTGCATAGGGGACCAAGAAAATTCCTATCATTTCACGTTAATTAAGGAGTATGAAAATTATCATAATTTTGTTTGTATCAGTCTTAAGTGCTTTTCACTATTTGTGTAATCATGTAATTTTAAAGTCAATATTTCATTTGATTTAATTACCGCATTATTTATTGTTGCAATACTTTGTTTTTGCTGTATTTCTTTTTCATATGTGTTTTAATATGTTTTATTTGAGCTGAAGGGCTATTAGAAACAAAAATTTTATCTGTACAAGATATGAATAAGGTCGTATACACATCACCCTATTAGGACCTCACTTATGAGACTACACTATATTTATTGTTGTTTGTTTTGTGAATGGATAAGGAGAAAAAGGAAAAAAATGGCGGTGAGGTGGCATGCCATGTGACGTTCACCTCACCCAAATGTTAGGCCACATGGCTAAAGAGGAGTGTTTTAGTTAACTTTGATAACGATAGGGATATATTTGACCGTACAATATAAATAGGAATAAACTTAACTGATACATGAAAATAAAAAAAATATTTTAAATAATTTTCTCTTAATTAATTTGACGAAAAGAAAGACTTCACTTTCACACCAACCCCTTTTAATTTGCTGCTTTTAATATTGATTTAAGCAACTGATTAAAAAGCTAGCTACTAATATTGACAAACTCCATAATGTTGCTAATTACAATGATTAATTAGAGTACTGTGTTGTGACTTGACAACTCTCTAATGACGCTTTTTAATAGCCAGCTGGAAAATTAATTAAGCCCCATCATATAATTGGTTAAAATCCAATTTTCTTGACATGTTAGATGTCAAAAGAACTTGATTAGGACCTTATAATAGTGGTAATTTATTTTGAAGTAGTAATCTTGTGAAGGCACGTTTTTTTAATTAATTTTAATGACATAGATGAAAATTGAATATGAAAACAGAGTAGCAGTTAGTCTTTTACAAGTAAGCTTTTTTTCTTTTTTCAAAGAAGGTGTAGTCGATATCTCCGGATATACACGGAACAAACTTTATTTCGCTATAATAGTTCTTAAGTTGTACTTAAGAGATATATTGTACAAGCCAAACCTCATGCGATAAGTTCAACTAAAAAATACATAAAATATTTTGAACATACAATTCTCATCTGGTCAATCAACTCAAAAATAAATTAAATATATATATATATATATATATTAAAATACCAAATAGTAGTAACTTGTTTTAAATCTAGTGGATTTTCGTTGAAAACAAATTGATTTGAATATAGTGGGGCTTGCAGCAAATCATGTCGATAACAACATGGAAATTGTAAAAATTAATTAGTTTCAAAATATATATTTCGAACCGACAAAAAAATTAATATTACCAAACAAATTAGAATATAGTTCTTATTACTTAACTATTAGATCTACTAGATTATTTCATCCATTATCGAATATTCAATGGAACACAACAGGAATAATCAAGAAATTAACGTCAGCACACTTGCAACTCCAATCAATCTTTCAAATTGTCATATTTTTTTTTGTTTCCACCCGATACCATATCTGCATCGCAGCTCAACTATTTTAGATTCGTTTCGCGTAGAGTTCTTTTGGGTGGAAACACTCTTTATCAAGATTTTTTTAATATGCTGGGCTAAAACCCAAAATCTATGATTAAGAAATGAGTAACTTTATCAACTATACCACATCCTTTGATGGTTAAATAATCATTCTATTAAATATGTTTTAAGAATTTAACTTTTCCTGCTTTTTTTTGGTAATAAAATACAAAGCAACACCAACAGTCATATTTTCGATATAAATTCAAATTAATTACAATTTAAAATTTAAAAAGATACAGAAAATATTAACAATGTAAGTAAAAAATGATAGTACAATTTTTTAAAGTAAAAAATAAAAGCACATATGAAGAAACAAACCGGCCGAGAATCTTAAAAACAGAGAGATAAACTTATTGGAACCGACACATTATATAAGTACAAAAAATACTGATAGTTGGCAGGTTGCTGCCACTCATTTTTCTCATCACTGTACCAAATTGTGATGGGAATAATAATATGTATGGATGCCGACGAAAATTGTGGTGGGATAGATACGATCCTTTATTTCAGATTTCAAATTTGAACTTTGAAGATGAAAAAAATTATATTAAGAAATAATTCTTCTTAAATGAATTTAACATGATACAAATTTCAATTAATTAAAACTTCAATATAAATATTAAACATCGAGTAAAAAATTTCTTCTCTGTGAAGTGATGTGGCACCAGCTCTGTTTTTTCACCCAATTTTAACATGTTTATTCCATGTTTGTTTTACTCTTATCTTATTTCAACGATTGCCCTTTATACTAGCATGAGTTGTGGTGCACTGGTGAGAGTGCTTCACTCTTAATCCTGTTGGGAGCGCCACCCCCGAATGGGCCCTGTAGTGTGCGATCCGAATTTAGTCGAAGCTCCAATGTGGACTCCGGACACGGAGTGGAAAAAAAAAACACCCTTTATGTGTTCCCTAATTTCATGGCACTGTCACTGCTTCTGAAATTTTGTCTTTGTTTACATAATTAAATTGGAATAAAAGAAGTTATTGCAAGGTTTTTTGATGTCGGGAAACTTTTCGATAGTTATTTGCTTGAGTTATTATCAATTGTCTGTTTAATTGTAAATTTTTTTCGGAAAGTTATTTGCTTAAATTATGTTTAATACAATTTTTTTCTTCATAATAATGTATATTCTAACTTAAGATTTCAATTACTAATGTTTTGTTTACCTAATTAAATTGGATTAGACAAAAAGAAACTCAACTAGACAACATTGTGGTTTGAATGTGACATCTTGATCGATAGATTATTCGTTAGTAACTCTTATTATACAAATAGTTTTTTTTCTTCATAATAATGTGTATTCTCACTTCAATTTAATATAATTATTTGTCATAATTAACTAATTACATTTTTGTTTATATCATTCATTAAAATTGTCTAATCAATTGAAAAATGTTGAAAATAATTATTTAATCTCTTTATTAACATACCAAAATAGTGTATTGCCGCAAATGCCAATCTTTAATTGTTGTATAAAAAAATTCCAATAGCATAACGCAACGCCAAAATATTATTTAACCTTGTGCAATAAATAAAACATATGAGATGCATAAAAATAAAATCCGCGTATATTATCATGATTATTGGTGGTAGACCAAGTTGAAAGATGCATGCAACCACAATATTACTCAACTTTCCAAACTAGTAACATAACAACCAATTTTGTGGTGCTCTTTTAAGCACCGATTCCTTTCATCATCACGGATAATTAGGTTTTCCTTACAAGATATCAAAGGGAGAACATAGATATTTTTGAAATAAAAATATTTATTAAAATAATTAATTTTAATATAATTTATTTTCAAATCAAACGATCATAAGTTGTCATTAAAGTTTAACGTGAAAGTATTGGGTAAACACTCATTTAATGCAAAAAAAAAATTAGTTATTAGCACTAATTATAATTTATTTATTACATCAAAATGAATCAAATTTATGTTCTTTTTTGTTAAACAAACTTTTAACTATAATTAGCGGAATAATAATAATTTTATATTTATTTACTTCTCAAAGTAATTAACATAAATTAATATAAAAATATCAAATATAATTATTTTTTTTACTTTTTTCTCTTTTGCGTGTGTTAAATGCATAACGCCGCTTGGGTGTCACTAATGTATTGTATCCAGATAAGATACACTCACATCACATGCACCTAAAATATAATACCTAAAGTACTTTATATTATAGTAATATTATATTATTATTATCAATGCATAATATATAAATGTGTTTTAACCTAGTTTTATCTGACATCTATGTAATCAAACTTTTCGTGTGTATAAATAAATTTACGTGGCGTTCTACGCATTATGACACGCAGAATATATTTGTATCCCAATTTGATGATTATGTTTTGAATATCGAACTTCGGATGAGAAACTAAAAATAAATATAGGTCCTCTATATTTGTATTGTATTTCTCCTTTCTCTTTCTCTTTCTCTTTCTAACCCTACCACCCCACAGTCCCAAACCCACCTCAAAATTGTCGGTGTCAGATCTCTCTCTTCCCCACCAGCTAGGGTTTCTTCAGATCCACCTATCTCCTCGATTTCATACTCCATTATTAATTATCCCCTCCCGGAGTTCTTGCAATTTTGAATTTTGAGATTTAGGGTTTTGTTTTAGGAGGTATTTTGTGGAAATGTTGAACCCATTTCTATGATTCCTGTTGAGGGAGAGTTTATGAAGGATCAGGATAACGGGTTAATAATAATACCAGTTTTGGACAATTTGAAAAGGATTAGGTGGGACTGGGACTGTTCTTTCGCCATTCGTAGCAGAGGACGTTGGGGTAAATGCGGCTGAATTTCTGAATTATAGACTGTTGTGTATTTGGATCACTCGATTCGGATTTATAGCTGGGTTTGTGGGGTTTCTGGAATTATTCAGAAAAATGCAGCCTGATCACCGAAAGAAAGTGAGATTTTTCTTCCATTTTGGAAATTTAGCTATATCGCGTATTGTTTGTGAATTTTTTTTTCTGATTTCAATGGTTATTTGTTGGTGAATTCTATTTTCTTGTGATTTTGGGATTAGGATTTGTTAGGTTCTTGGTGAATTTGTTGGTGAATTAGTAATTTTTATTAGGTGGATTTGAAATGATTAGGTGGGTTACAATGTCATTCTTGAGTGATAGCTGAAAAGAGTTGATAATTGATACCTTCCACCATTCCCATTTTTTGTCTCCGTCAGAATCTGGTTCTTTTGCGTCAAGTGGGTATTTTTGTTTATTTCTATCTTTGTTTTTAGTTGTAAATTTGTGTAGATGGATTTATCTGAGTTGTTCTTTGAATGGATCAATCATCATTCTTTAACCATGTTAATGATTTTGTAGTTAAAATTATCCTCCTTTCTGACACTTAACAATTCAGAAGATGGATGGATTATTTCCTGCATTGGTTATTGTATTTACTATGAGTGAATTCATTTAATATGCATTATAGACAATTAAAAAGGTATATGCAATTCCACTCCTGAAAACATGCAGGGATCCAATGTTTTACTTGCTTTTAAACTAGGTAATATTTTTTTATGTACTTTATTGTATTCTGGTTATCCTCTCAATTAACTTGATAAAAGAACGGTATTTTGCAACATTCAGGTTTCGGCTGTTCTATAATGTTGGATCATATTTCGGAAGGTTGACTTTTGTTTGTTAAATTCTCTATTTGTACAAATGTTAGTAAATGACATGTCTACTAGTTGTGATCTTGTGCATTTTCTGCTGAAGTGTTGCGAAACTCAATAGAATGGATGAAATATGACAATTATTTACTAGGGATTCTCTTGGATGCTGCTTTTAGCTGGGGATGAACAATGTTGAATGCTTGTCTATTTTATCTGAAATGAATAATCTGAGTTTATGTACCATGTTGCAGAGTTCAGCAGAGATGGACTTCTTCTCTGAATATGGTGATGCAAATAGATACAAAATTCAGGAAGTCATAGGGAAAGGAAGCTATGGTGTCGTTTGCTCAGCCATTGACACACACACTGGTGAAAAAGTGGCAATTAAAAAAATTCATGACATCTTTGAACACATATCTGATGCGGCACGGATCCTCCGGGAGATAAAGCTTTTGCGACTTCTGCGCCATCCCGATATAGTTGAGATCAAGCATATTATGTTGCCACCTTCAAGGAGGGATTTTAAAGATATTTATGTTGTTTTTGAGCTCATGGAGTCAGATCTACACCAAGTTATCAAGGCTAATGATGACTTGACTCGGGAACATTATCAGTTTTTCCTTTATCAGTTGCTTCGTGCCCTAAAATATATACACACAGGTAAATCAGTCAGGTCTTCTTGCTGCATCTTTTGATCCCATAGAGTTTTAAGCGCTTTTAATATTATACATAATCTATTTCCCCTTTATTTTCAAATTTAGGAGAGGAGTATGTTTGTATGTGTCTTAATGGGGCACTGATCAGCCCTGTTGGCATCAATAAGTGGATTAGTCATTTCATGTGGTTTATCATAATCTTGATGATTCTTGTTTTGCTGCAGCTAATGTGTACCATAGAGATTTAAAGCCGAAAAATATCTTGGCAAATGCGAATTGTAAGCTCAAGATCTGTGATTTTGGATTGGCCAGAGTTGCATTCAACGATACACCTACCACAATATTTTGGACGGTAGGTGATACTGAAAGTTAAATATGTTCACATATTTCTTCCTCCACCATTCCCCCCCTTATCTGTTGAATGCATTCTATATTACCAACATGTTAAATTCATCTTTACTGGTTTTCTCTCTTGTAGTAACTTCACTGGTGAAAATTGCAGGATTATGTAGCTACTAGATGGTATAGAGCTCCTGAGTTATGCGGTTCATTTTACTCCAAGGTATAGTTAGGATCTCCTTGAAACTCCTTTCATCAATATAATATATTGATCACGCCTTTGTCAGTTTGCAGTGGATAAAGGTCACGGAAGTATGTGAATTCTTCTATTAAAGAGGATTATAGAAATAACAATCGATTTAAAGCGATAGAAATAGGAATACAACTTCTTCTTGTTTGTTTTTTTCTCTCTAATCCAACTCTTTTTCATTGTACTTTTGGTAAACAAAAAGTTTCATGTCCTAGAAAACTAACATGTGATCAATGCATTGGTTAGTAGGTTGAAATGTTGTATGTTAGGTGCTGTCACAAGCTAGAAGCATTTCTCTCTTTCAACCCATTGATTTGTTTCCTGTTATGGTTAATAGCACCCAAGGGTGTGGCCTAGTGGTCAATGAAGTGGGTGAGCACACCATGAGGTCTCAAGTTCAAATCCCAACAAAGGCAAAAAACACTAGGCGATTTCTTCCCATCTGTCCTATCCATGGTGGAAAGAGTTACCTGGTACCTATTGTTGGCGGGAGGTGACAAGTATCCCGTGGAATTAGTTGAGGTGCGCGCAAGCTAACCCGGACACCACGGTTATAAAAAAGAAAACAAAGTCTTGCAGTTGGCATCTACTTCCCTAGTCCTTTAATACATTCAACTTAGGTGGCATTGGCCTTGAACATGGGATACATCATATATGTGCACGCCTCCTGTGATATTTCTGATTGTACAGCTTTCTTATTCATGGATCAGAATTATTGTTTACATACTGCACAATTTGCATTTCACCTTTTATATATATAGTATTGCTGATTCTTTTGTGTATTATGGATATTTTGCACTGTTGCAAGGTCAGTCACCCTTTTTAGTCGGGTGTCAATTTTCCTGGACTTTGTTCATAATCACTGCACTGCATGTAGTTCTCACTATACGAGTTTTGATGGTTTTCTGCTTGCAGTATACCCCTGCAATTGATATATGGAGCATAGGCTGTATCTTTGCTGAGGTTCTCACTGGGAAGCCGCTTTTTCCTGGGAAAAATGTAGTTCACCAACTGGATTTAATGACTGATCTGCTTGGAACGCCTTCAATGGATACAATTTCTCGTGTATGAACGTGTCTGTGAATTCATATTAACATTACATTTTGACAATTTTTTCATCAAAATTTCTGTTTCTCATTAGTTCTTTTTGTGTGTTGCAGGTGCGTAATGACAAGGCTAGGAGATACCTAACTAGCATGAGAAAGAAGCAGCCTGTTTCTTTTGCTCAGAAATTTCCAAATGCTGATCCTTTGTCCCTTAAACTTCTTGAAAGGTTACTTGCTTTCGACCCCAAGGACCGACCCACTGCTGAAGAGGTTCGTGGTATCATGCTGATCATACTATTCGAACTTATCTTTTGGATGTTTTAGTATAATTTGTTCTCTTGCATGGTAATTACTAATACCCCCGTCCCAACTTATCAGGCACTAGCTGATCCTTATTTTAAGGGCCTGGCTAAATCTGAAAGGGAACCATCATGCAAGTCAATTTCAAAGATGGAGTTTGAATTTGAGAGGCGAAGAGTGACGAAGGAGGACCTCAGGGAATTAATATTCCGGGAGATACTAGAATATCATCCTCAGCTGAGGAAGGATTACTTGAATGGTGTAGAAAGGACTAATTTTCTGTATCCGAGGTTTGTGTCTTTTTTCTTGACATCTGTTCACCGGCTTACCCATCTAAACAAATGTTTGTTAACTGACTAGATATTGTTTTTCCTTCCAGTGCTGTTGATCAATTCAGGAAACAGTTTGCTCACCTGGAAGAGAATGGTGGTAATGGTGTTCCAGTGGTTCCGATGGACAGGAAGCATGTCTCTCTTCCAAGGTGATTATGAGTCCTGATGCTCAAATTTCATCCTCTATAGTATTGTCTCGGAATAATTTGCTTTTATATGACAACTTGGTATAAAGCATTTGAGTTGACTGGGTTGTTGGTTTGCTATTAAGGGAACCAATTGATGTTCGGCTTGGGACGTCTCCTGCATACACTTATGTTGCAATTCTGTGTTAATTGCATCTTTCGATATATTTACGTAGTATGTTTAATCAGGCCGTCGCTAGTTCAGATATTCAAATACTAGCTTGCTTATTAAATTCATGCTTTATATGCATCTTAATTTTGGCTTCAGATGTAAATGTATGCAATCATACAATATTTGTCGGCCTTCTGTTTGCACTTTTTAAGATGAATGAATAGAAAGTATATTGTATAAACTTGTTTGTTGGTGTTATTTTAAGTTAGAGATGATAAAACTGTGATTCTTTTGCAGGTCTACAGTTGTACATTCAAATCCAAACCCCCCAAAGGAACAACAGTCTATTGCTGCCAATATGAGAGACCGGCAAAATGGTGAAGAGTCTTGCAGTAGAAACTGCAGAGATTCTGAAGGCCTTGCAAGTAGTCTAACAAGAACCCTACAGGCTCAGCGAAGAAATGCACTAGGTATTTTCCGTCAATCATGAATTTCTTTGCTAGTTTGGCTTTCTATAATAATGTGATCTTTCTATTGATGCTCATCTGGTTCACAATCTTCTATTTAAATCCAACAGCCAAACCAGGAAAGGTTGTTGGTCCAGGTTTGGCTTATGATTCAGGAAATAAAGAAAAATATGATCCTAGACCTCAAGTCAGGAATGCAGTAGGGCCCTCTCAGATTATGCCTTCAGCGTACAGTTACGACAGAAGTGGGGTGGTGAAGCAAGAAAGGCCTGTTGAAACACAGAGGGATATGAATTCTCATGCAAAGCCAATGGCACCATGTGGCATGGCTGCCAAGTTAGCCCCAGATATTGCTATAAATATTGATAGCAACCCATTCTATATGATGCGAGCTGGAGTTACAAAACCAGATTGTGTTGATGACCGAATTACCATAGACACAAACTTATTGCAAGCGAAATCTCAATATGGTGGAATTGGAGTCGCAGCGGCAGCAGCTACTACTGGTGCAGCTCATAGGAAAGTAGGGACTGTTCAGTATGGTATGTCCAGGATGTACTAGAAAATACCTCCCAGTGGTGAAATGGTCGTTATGATTTTTTGAGATGAATACATGTTGGGTGGGGGAGAAGTCCTTCTGAGGAATGGTGGCAGAAACTCTGGGACAAAAGGGTATGGTGGTTGGTTGTACAGGCAGGGGAATCTGCAGGGATCTAGTCCTATTTTCTAATTGTCAATTTTTCCTAGTTGTTGTCACATAAAGACTAAATGATTTTTTCATCATGAAATTCATGTTGGTGAAATCAAACCTTGATTGCCTGATGGTAATGTGTGTGCCTATACCCCCACCCCCTTTCGCAGCAGCATATTGCGAGTGGTAAGGGTTAAAAAATCTTCATTGACGATTGAAAGTACCTTCCCCCCGTCCTACGTTTCTGAAGTGAGAAATGTCCCTCGCGAACTATTTGATCAAGTTTTCTTTTTTCGATCACAGGTTAACAATCATAATTTGTTAAAATACTAAATGGAGTTGAAAAATGCTAACTTTTGACCAATTTAGAAGAACAGATTTGCCCTAGATTATATTTAAGGAACCACTTTAACTACCCAAATACTATAATGTACCTTTTCTGGTTCATCTCGAAACATATACCAACTAAAATCATAAAAGAAACAATAGGATTAAATGAGAACTTTCTGTCGTTAGTTCAACCAATTAATAACTTTGAGTACGAGAATATCTATAGAAAAATCAGCAAATCAAAACTAATTTAATATGTTTTGGTAGCCAAATCTCATCTACATATTGATCTCCCTATTAAATATGTGTGGAATATGCTTATACACTTGGGTTTGTCTAACTATGGGGTTCTCGTTACAAAAATAACATACTCAGTGTAATACAAATGAGATTCGATTACACATATCTTAACTTTATCTTTGTGAGATAGAGAAGTTGTTTTCGATAAACCTTTAACTCAAAAAATATATAATCAAAGCATAATAGAAAAAAAAAAATCAACAACAAAATAGCTAGACAGATCAAACAAATGAAATTACAGATTATAGTAAAAGTTAGGTGAATAAGATATTACACGTATACTAATTAATACTACAAAACTTGACCACCTATTACTCTTTAATCCTTATCCTCGACCTTCAAATCTTACTGGTACCCATAGCAAGATGTTTAGTCAAATCTATGCATGATGGAAAATCTATGCATGATGGAAAATGTAAGAAAATTAAAGTGTACAATATTCTGATTTTGATGATTCTTGTGTCAGTATGTAACATGACTTGATATGTTAGAATTATTTTTTAATGATTGCAATTTTATAATGTATCACTTAGGTGCAGAATTCTAATTTAACCATAAACACCTCAATTAAGTTCCCTTCTCTCACCACTCATGTATCAACCTCACCTCAAAAAGCTAAAACAAAAACAAGACCATTCTTTTGGTTAAATTATGAGTATTTGGCTGGTTTGCACGCAACTCGTCTACTATCTGCTATCTTTTATCAATATAAATATTGAATAAAGAAAAAATCACTTCCCAGCCAATAGTATATATATTATATGCATTGGGGGTGGGGACAAGGCACATAATTTCATGGAAATTGCATAGCATGTGTTTCTCCTCATAGCCATGATTATTCAAATATCCTTTTTTCAGCCTGCTATACACATTACACAGTATCCATAATGTGTGTTGTGTGCATTGTCTCAATAGAAACCCCACATTGTTTCAGTGTCTTTTTTACCCACTTGCTCCTGTCAATACCTTACATACATATAGTTGACTAACGAAAGGAGAGTCTTAACGTAACTGATAAAATTGATGTCACATAATCAGGAGGTCACAAGTTCAAACTGTACAATAAAGTAAAACAAAGAAGAACTTAATGCTCAAGAAACTATAGAGTTATTGTTGTACTGTTGGAATTCAAAATGTCTTTTCAAATGACCGGAACAAATTAAACTATTTATAGGTTACAATAGTGAGACACTAGCTAATAGAAATGTTCTAGTTTCTCCCTGAAGTAGTAAGATCAATAAATAAAGTCTGAGTGTGGAGATGTTGTTAGTGATGCCAACGTAACTAATATTCTTGTAGCCCTTAGATCCATACGAGCTCGTCCGTGCACCTGAGCCTTCTGATATCTTGTCTCCCTTTGTTTCTTTGTCTATATCATTAGCGTCCGAACCTTCTAAAAAAGTATTTTCGCTTTCCCTTTATCGATAGTGTCTATTTGAGAAATCGACTTTCTCAGTTTCTCTTCGTTCTTTCTCTCGAGTGTCATGTGTATTCAATAAATTCTCACCCTATACAACATATAATAGACTTTTGTGGTCAGTCTTTTTTCTGAACCCTGCATATTGCAAAAGCTTATTATATCAATCTACCCTTTTTATTCAGCCTTGAATAATGAATATAATCATCTATATAATAATTCAATATTTTAAGTTAGTAAATTTTGATGGATATCATATATATATATATAATTCATTTGCAAAAAATCATGTTAGCATTAGAAAAACTTTTAATGTATCTCACATATTAGCTAGATACTAATTAATTAATCATGGTTGAATTTTCATCATTTCCAATTTGAATAATAATAGTTTTGAAAAAGGTACATTATGTGCTAACTAGATCTGTATTTATATTCTATTTTCAACAAACAAGAAATTCATGAAGCTTTACCTAATTAGCTTTACTTTTTTTCTTACTTGAAAGAAAAATTAGTGCGGTTGATTTGATATTAATTAGAAATTTCCTTATAAATTAGTCCCACCAAGACTTTGTCCTAGCACAATCTCAGTAATTGAGATTAAGAATTAATTAAGATACTTGACAGGTGGATTAGATTTGGATCAATGAACTAATTAATTAGTGGGATCAACTCATGAATAAATATGTATGTTGGTGGGATGAACGTAGTCACATGCTTTCTACTACAAGGCAATTTGTCCAATTATTATATAATTAATGTTTCATTTATTTACTATTTCCTTCTTAATTGTCATGTTCTTTTCATTCTCAGTCGAAAGTTCTTTAAAAATAATCTCTTTTTTTTTCATGAGATTGTTGGAATAAAATTTACATATACTCTACCCTTCCCAGCAAGGGTGGAACCATGTAGAGCCTTCGGTGAAAAATATATTATTTATATATGATTTAAATGTTATATATATATATGCTCCCTCTATAGCTGCATGTATATTGCCTGTTATCTATCTTTGGAGGTATTTTATTGTTCAGCATATGCTCATTAATTGTTATTGATTGTGATAGGTAGGTTGCCAATTGGGATTAATTAAAAGACCAAATTATTAACTTTATAATGAGGATTTAACTTAGTCATACTTCAAAATAGATATATCATATGTATCTACTCATGTCTCAGTGTGGAAATAGAAACAATTAACGATAGAGCGAAAATTAATAACATATTTAATGTAGTTCTCTCACAAGTAAATTTTGGGAAGGCAGTCTTAAGGCCTGTACACAATTTATCTCTTACTTTATGAAGGTAATGAATTTGTTTATGATAGATCGCTCAAATAAATCATATAAAAACAAAGAATGTAAAGCAGATATAATAGTGGAAAAGTCATGATGAAAACAATAAAGAAGAGAATAATAACAACGAAAAAATAATACGATAATTAAAACAAATACAATATTAAGTAATACTAAAGTCGAAAAATGAACAATAGGAGATTTAGCAATTACAATACTGAAATAGTAACTTAACAACACTCAACTTGCTAACTTCCTACCATAATCCTCGACCTCCGTAAATAATCTATTGTTCCTTTTTCACTCTTTCCTATTCACGGCCCACTCACACCAAAAGAAAAAAAAAGTAACATGTTAAAAAAGGTTTAGTTATATCTACCAAGTTAATAAAATTGAAACGTGTATAACTACAACCAGTAAAATAAGATCAAAGTTAGATCTTACTTTTGTACAATAAATCTAGTTGTCACATGATTTCAAAATTGACAGTACAAAATTTAGAATTTTTAAAAGTAAAAAAGTAATTAAAAGTGAGATGTAGGGAATCAACCTGACTAAATATGAGTTGTAGTTGGATCACGTTCAAGAACTTAAATATTGCAAGTGATCCAAGAAAATTTTTGTACTTCCCAACGTACACTATATTACAAAAATTGAGACAATAAATAAATTAAACAAATAAATAAATAGTATGGAGTATAAAATGTAGATATACTGTATAAACATGTAATGCTTGAAGGTAACAAAACTTTTGGCAGCTCTGATCACATGAAATCCCAATTCCCCTACAAACTAGTAAATCTCACCCACCCCCACCCCCACCCCCATAAAATCAGTATATCATTAAATTATATATATATTGACTATTGCAATAAATATACTATTTAGTTTATGTAACAAATTATAAAATGAATATTATCTCTAGTTCATATTAAGTGAATTATTGAATATAGTACATTTTCTTAAGAAAAATATTTAAAGACATAAATTAAAAGCTATTTTTTGCTATTAGTCTTTTAATTATTTTCAAATTGATTTTACTAGAAAATGCAAAGTAATTTAGAACCTCAAATAAAGGGTAAATATGGAGAAAAGAAAAGTCTCAAGAATTCTCTTGAATTATGAAAAAAGTCTCAATAATTCAGTTAATATGAACTAGAGGAAGTAACATTTTTGGTCCTCCATTTATTAGTATTCTGATTTTTCTCTCCTATGATATCTGATTTAGCATATTTAGTTATATCAATTCAAATTAGACAAACAACTTAAAATGAAAAAAAATAAAATATTATATGAGATGTCATTACATGTGACAACTCCTCTAACCTTATCTTGCAATCTTCATCCCAAAGCAAGCAGATATATCACAAGTAGATATGACGTTAAGATTTCAATTTTATGAATTCTGAATGTCCACACTAGGGGCGGAATGATACAAATTATATTAGAATGAAATAATAAATAATTACGCCGACTGATGTCTCCTTGTTGGAAACATGACTAGTCTCCAAAATTAGTGAGCCACGTCATCAGATTAAAGAAAAGGATTGTTGTGTTGTGTGGTGGGGCTCAAGGGGGTAAGGTAGGGCCCGCAATTAAAGATTGACACGTGGATCCAGAGCACATGGGATGGTGTTTCCTTCGAGAATTTCATGTGATCACATGTGCTTTTACTTTGTTTTTTCCTCTTATTATGGGCCCCACATCTGCGTCCTTATCCTGTTTTTCCTATACTCTCATGCACTCGATCATAACGAACCTCTCCGTTCTCACTCTCTAGTTTCACGGACGTGGGATTCACTTGCGCTTTTTTAGATAGAAGTAAAATAAATCATTTTTTTGTTTGATTAATTTAGATTTTACTCGATTCTGGATAAGATAATGGAGGCGAGGGTGAGATAGTTTGAATATGTGAAGATGAGATGTGTAGACACGCGTATTAGTGAGAAGGTGTGAGAGATTGGTTATAGAGGGTACAAAGAGATAAAAGTAGGTCGAAGAAGTATAAACGAAAGAGGATGTAATACATATTTAGGTTACTGAGGATATGACCCTAGATAGGAGGGTGAGGAGGACATGAATTAGGGTTAAGGTTAGTAGATAGTGTAGTGTTGTCTTGCTTAGGGTGGATCGTGTTTGCAATGGTACTAGTTGTATTATTGTAGTTCTTGTTTTTTTTTAATCATTGTTTTTTAATAATCTATCCTAATAGGTTGTTTATGGATTCGATTATCACATGATTTTATTGTTATTTTGATCTTTTGGCTCATCTCGGCAGACTTTTGCACTGTTTTCTTGCTATTTACTATATTCTCTTCATTGTCTCATTTTTTCTTATATCGGAATTTGTTGCTCTTGAGTCGAGAGTCTTTTAAAAACAGTCTCTTTACTTTCACGAGATAGTAATAAAATTTGTTTACATTTTATCCTCCCCAGATCTGAGTTATGAAATTTCACTAGATATATTGTTATTATTATTGTTCATAGTGTAAACTTTATAGCAATATATTTTAGAGTTGATGATCAAAAATACATCTATAATCTCATTTTCTTTTCATGAGTTTTAGTTTTTTTTTTTTTATCTAAAGTATAATTACTTTATATCAAAATATACCTCAATTATGAGTTGTTTTTCGTTCTATCATCATCATTCATGTAAGAAAAATGAACAACTAATACTCGAGTAGATAAACTCGTTATGGCATGTGATGCGTGGGAGTTAATCGCGGTGACAAATCAATAGCCATCAGGGGCTTCACTATAAACCCAAAAGCCCAAAAAACTAAAAAAAATTAGGCCCAGGTTCGTTGGCATTGACATTTCTATAACACAACAATAATTTAACAGTCCACCACCACCACTTTCACCCTATAACCATTCTTCTCTTCCCTTCCTCCCCTTCAAAAAAAAACCCAAAAATTCCATGGAGAGTACTTGTAATAGTGAAGAATCAAGTGCAATAGTAGCCACATTTTCAAGAAAAGATAAGAGAATGACACAAAATGTGTCTAAAAGGGAAAAAAGAAGGAGAGAAAGTGGCTATATTGTTAATAATAATGAAGAAGAAGAAGATGAGAAGGAAGAAGTGGAAGAGAAGATCTTGGCATTGCAAAAAATAGTACCAGGAGGTGAAACACTTGGAGTTGATATGTTGTTTGAAGAAACTGCTGGCTATATTTTGCAATTGCAATGTCAAGTTAAAGCACTCAAAGTTCTTGCTAGCTTTGTTGAAGGAAATGAGAAAGAAAGGATGAAGCTTGGAGGTTAAAAATGTCTTCTTTTTTTTAATTTTTTGTTTTGGTACATTTTGGTTAGTAATCAAAGACCAAGTTTAGTTTTTTTTTTGGGTTGTTTTTTTGTTTTGTTTTGGAGCTAAGAAGAAGGGCTAGTGAAAATTAATGCTTGCACCTTTATTCAATTGTTTGGTTCTCTTCATTTCTGTCCTTTTTCTTCTGTTGGGGTTTGGGGGGAGAGGGGTAGAGAGATCTTAGAGATTTCAAATAGGGATTAATTTTATTTTTAATTGAATCTATCATAATAATATTCATTTCTTAAGTATTACTTTGAATGAATAACTAATAGGATATGTATGAATTTATGGAGATTTGGGGATTATTTAGTAAATGAAGATATATATAATCTCTTGTTATGGTGATAGATAAGATTTCTTTATGTAGAGGTTTTGGATTTGAGTTATTGAAATGAAATCGTTTTGGTAGTTTTTTCTACAATAATTTTATATGATGCAAATTTGGGTAGGGGGTGGAATTAAGTTTAAGGAATTAATTTTGATCTAAAATTTGTACTTGTTTTTAATTTTTATATACTTTAAATTTCAAACTTAATAGCTTAAAACGACTAAAATTTCAAATCTATAAGTTTCAATTTCTAACTTTGCTTCTAAATCAATAACAATAATAACATAATCAATGAAATTTGAGAAGAATATAATGTATACAGATCTTATCTATAGAAAAAAATATCTCATAAAAAATAAAAAAGTTATTTTCAAAGAACTCGATTCAATTAATATATATCAAAATAGATTCAAAATAAGATATCGAACATGTAGTAGGAATGTTCTTGGATCATGTAGTAGAAATGTGATGATTTGGAGGTATCTCCAATTCTCTTTACCAAGAAAAATGGTCCTCAGTTTGTCTCCCATTCCCATGCTTTATCCAAAAAAAAAAATGACATTATAAAATTAGAAAAAAGAAAATCTATAATATTAGAGAAATTAAATAAAATGATATGGATAAATATAACTAGCCTCAGTTTTGGATTTAAGTGCAGTGATGTTTATGGTATTTACATGAATGTGGGGTTGAAACCTATAAATCATGTGGTGCACCAGCAGTCAATTTCCCAAAATAGACAGGTAATATATATACATACAATATGAGGTACAACACAGTATCCAATGTCTGACAGCTTGTACCCATTTAGTACAATAGCGTTATTTTTCGACGTGGACTCTTTTACTACACAGAGCAAACTATATAATTGAGGAACTTCTTGAATCGATAATCATCTTTCGATGTGACTCTTGATACTCAGGATGAACTATATAATTGAAGAAATTATTTTTCGTAGAAATAATTAGTGCCTATGTTTTGATGAATATAGATGGACCTTAATTGTTCATGTGGGGTTACTGGGCTTTCTGATCCATTTCACTAGTGGGGCTTTCTTTGAGGCCCAAATAGTTATGTTATATGAAATTTCATGGGAGTTGATTTTTGTAGCACTTCTTAGTTTTGGTCGAGTAGGATTAAAACAGAGTACATGAAGTGTAAGTTTAGTGTAGTATAATAGGAGGTGGATGGAGAAATGAGAATTGATATACAAGTCACTTCCAAAAAAGGAAGTTTCAAGTATCTTATCTTGAGGTCTATAATTCAAGAAAATGAAGAAATGTCGTATTGAGCAAGACGGATGAAATGGAGGTTCATATTTGGTGTCGTATGTGATAAGAATATGTCACCATGACTTAAAAGATAAATTCTATTAAACAATTATAATATCTACTATATCACTCTCATCCTTACGTTATCATATCATCCCTAACCAAATATCACGAACTCCTATAGGCTATAAACCGTTGTTTCCATTGGATTCACCCACAAATGAGGCAAATTTAATAAAAGAATAGTGAGATGTGTGACACTAAAGTAACAACAATAACTTACCAGTGTGATCGAATAAGTAAGGTGTGAAAAGAATAAAGTGTATGCCATTTCATTCTATTTTGTAAAAGTAGAAGATTATTTTCGATAAAATCTCTACTCAAGTAAATTATATAAAAAATCATTAGAAAATACAAATACAATAATAGAAAGATCATGGTGGACCCAAGATCTTCACTGATTCAAAATCTGAAGAAATAAACACCCAAACTAGTAGAATTATGTTCAATATCTACTATATATAGATAAAAAATTATTTAAACCATATATAAATAGTAAAGTTTTTCGTCGAAGAAGGTTCCAATGACTCCCAGAGCATAAGGTGACTCCACTCCTGGAAAAGACTATGCTAAAAATAAAGAAGAATAAAATAATAATAACAAATAATAAGATAATAGAAACATGTGTAGCACTAGAGTGATTATGACAAACAAATAATGTCACAAAAGATTGTTATCTTGATATAATATTGAGAAAATTATTGTCAAAAACAAATAATTTCAACAAAATTTGTCTCCTCATAGCTTGGACTTGATGGGCAGCCCAATTCACAATCATGGCCCAATAGTTATACAGCACCTATAAACTCAATAGCTTGTGGAAATGGATTAATATACACCGTTCGATTCACAATAATAACACGTGTTCTCCATCGGACCCAAAAGTGATATTTCATTTTATTCTTTTTTTTCTTTTCCGACAAGATTTGATATTCCACAAAGAGTTATCTTTTCTAATTATTCTCATTTTCTACAATCAAAAACCCTAATTTTGGCTGCTTTGAAGTTCATTGAAGCTCAATTTTTTGATTAATCGGTTTACTGTTTATCTGATTATTTTCAGGTTTGATTATGGCGGATGATACCGTTACCAACGGCGAGGTTTTCGACGACGCGCCGGTGGAGATCGCCGTTGACGAAACTTCCGATGCTGCATCGAAGACATCTGCACTGAAACAGAAGATAGCTGCGCTTGAGCAAGAGAAAACTCAGCTTCTTCTTGAGAATGATGTGATCAAAAAAAGAATCGAGAAGCTCAAGAGTTCAATCGAGGAATCTCAGAATGAAAAGGAGGAGTTGCTGAAGAAGGTGGAGAATTTCGAGTCGGAGAACAAGGCGTTAGGATCAGTAGCCGCTAGAGCTGCTCAGCTGGAAGGGGAGGTATCTCAGCTGCAACATGATCTCATCACTGCTATGAATGATCTACAAGGTTCAAATTCTGAGTTGTCAGTGGTGAAATCGGCATTGGAGGGATTGAAGAATACTGATAATGAGAAGAGTGTGAAGCTGGATGCTGTTGAGAGTGAAAGGAATCTGTTGTTGTCGAAATTGGAGAAGCTAGAAGCCAGTGGAAACAATCAGAAAGAAGAAGTTGAAGGGAAGGATGAAGAAATTAGGGGTTTAAAGAAGCATATTGAGGGATTGGAGGGTACTGTTTTGAACAATGAGGAATGGGAAAAGGAGAAGAAGGAGCTTCATTTGGTGAAGGAGGAATTAGAGAAGAGGGTTAAGGAGATGATTGAGAAAGCTGCAGAGTTGGAGAAGAAATTGATGGAGAAGGAAAGGGTTATTGCTGAAAGATTTGTTGCGAGGTATATCAATGGCATTCCTGTTGGTGATGATAAAGTTGGTTTTCTTGGTGGTGATGTAAATTTGCCAGTGGTTGCTGCATCATCAGTCGTTGCAGTTGCAGTGGTTGGCGTTATTTGCTATCTTCGATACGGACGAAAAGCGTAAACCCTTAGCTTGATCTTCAATAAGTTTTAGTCTTTTTGGTTTTGTGCTGATCAAGCTATGGAATTTACAGTTTTGATAGTTGTTTGGTTATGTCGGATTATTAGTTAACTTTTTTGATCTTAATCAGATAATATATTACACTATCATGGTGCTGAAATATGTTTGTTTTCTAAGCTGGAGATAGTTGACATACTTGTACTAGTGCTTCTTTCTCATTTCCAGGATTATGATTACAATGGTTTTTGTAGTTTTTCCCTTGTGATGTAATTGCTTAAAGAGTTTCTGAAGCTGTATGTAATAATGTGTTTTCGTCGAATGATTGATTTGCTTAAACACTTTAGTGATTGTTTCGGCTTTATTAATTGTTGGAGCTATATCACTGTGAAGCAGGGTCGTTGCTATGGTAATCACATGACAACATTTTCGTAGTTTTCTTTCTGGTTCGATTAATAATTGATGCCCCTTCCTACCATTAGCTGCGTTGCAGTGGAAAAAACTAGAAAGATGATCCCTAATTTGGTAGTACGTTCTCAATTGCCATGAACTTGCTACTCTAGTTTCTTTAGATGATGTTTTTCTTATGAAATGGTAGGTTTCTATTCATAAACAACACTAAGATTGTGCAATGTACATTATGCCAAAAGTGGGAAGACTCAGGTATAGCCCTCTATCTAAATCTATAGGAATTCTAGGAGTTCTAAGATAAATTAAGCTTCATTTGCAAGTTCCATGCTACACCAAAAGTAAAACAAAAAATGTTGTTGGCTTTTATCTTCTGGATGTGATTGTCCTTATCTGTAAAGCATCTCAAGTTCCTCTTTTTCCAATCTGTCCACCATCTACAAACTGGTATAGTGTTCCACCATGTTATCTTTCTTCTGTCTGAACCTGCCCTGATCCAGCTTCTCAGAAATTCAGCAGTGTTGTTTGGCACTCTCAGAAAGTTCCAAAATAATTGCCAAATCTGATGTGTAATTGGACTGTGAAGAAAAAGATGCTTGTTGCCTTTTTGCGTCTCTTCACGTAAGTAGCATCTACTGCAGAGCAAAATACCTCTTTTCTATAGGTTGTCGTGGGTTAAAAGAGATGCTTCCGCAACCAGCCATCATGAGTTATTACCATCAGCTTGTGTACATTGGCACCTACAACTCCCTGTTTTGGTTCTTTTTTTCAATGTGGATTGGGGCTGGCTGTTTTAATGATTCATACCTCAGTATTTTAACTGTATATTAGTCCGAAAAGTACTAACCATGACTTTTTATGTAGGTGGTTATGAGACGTGATGATTCTCAACCCACTTCATTATATATAGCTTGATAATTCACTGTATCTACCTGGTTTATGCAAGGTTATCCATCATTTTTCTCATTATTAGTTGTTGACGCTGACCGTTTTTTCTTATTTTCCTATATACTCCATCACTTTTGGCTCTTAGATGTGTGGTCTCACATTTTCAACATTACCAGTTGTTAGCTCTGTTGCCTTTGAAAACTACCCTAGCTACAGCTTTGGCCTCTGTTGGGAAGTTATCTTATCTCATTCTTGTGGTTATACTATAACCTCCTCTACTATCAATGATGTGGTCTACTGATCACTTCAGGGTTCAAATCTCACCAGACAAAAGAATGTTGAATGATATCTTTTCATTTGTCTAAGTTTTGGTGCACGATGTTACCTCGATATTATATTGACCATATTTATTTGCTAGTGTCCAATTATACCTTCTTATTTTAGTTTTAGAAACTGATCAATTCATTAAGATCATGAAAGTGACCAATTTGTGTTGACCTACATATGTGAGCCAAATCTTATTTTCATCAAACGCAGCAACAACATGCTCAATGTAATTCTATATGTGAGGTTCTGGGCAGGATAATGTGTATGCAAACCTTGTACTTGTGTTGAGAAACTAAAAAGAAATTGCATATAATTTTACAAGTATATAATTTGTGCTACATACATCATGAATCCTAGATTAATGTACACTAATGTATGCGATTTGAGCTACGTATATTTACATTTAAAATACAAATAGTGCATATAGTTTTTTTTTTTTTTTGGTTTTTCATCCGGTATCCGGAACCCACATTGGAGTCCCGACTAAAAAACAATTTACTTGTCGCATTTTTTGATCTTCAAGTTCCGTTCCTTAAAAAATTATATGTTTTAATAATCATACACTTATTTATTATTTTTAATTATTTATCAGAATGTTAATCTCCTTTCATTAAATAAAGAAGCTGTTAACGCAGATGATGAGTTTGTTAAAAAATAAAAATGAAGAGATTGAAATTATAATATTGATATATGTGTGTATAAATATAGTTATTTAGTCAAAATATTTTTTTGGTTTCTTATGATAATAATTATTTTAGACCATTTATTTTTAATAACACGACAAATAAAATTAGTAACTAAAACAAAAGAGTTTGGAGAATGTAAATAAACAAACCTCTTCCTCGTAAATCTTGCAAATGTGAAAACCCCTTGTTAAACCCACAGAAAAATAGAGAGCATTGTGCTCTTTAGACAAAAGAAGAGCCTTCTTCTTCTCTGAATTCTCTGTGAAAATGCAAATTTCTCACTGATTGTGAAACTGTGGATTAGGGTTTGTATCATCAGGGCCATGGCATTGCTACTACATTTTCATCCAAGGTATTCTTTTCTTCCCTTTAGGTTAATAAAATCATTAATTGAGCTTTTCTTGTTGTTTTACTTTAGCAAATTTTCATATGGGTCTCTTTGTTTTGCTCTTAAGTTTCTGAAAAATGATTCTTTTGCTTATATCCCAATTCATTTTTGACAGAGGTGAAACCAGAATTAAGAGTTTGGGATTCTAAACCGTCAATCAATTTTGTTAAGGGATCACAAGTTAATATACATATATATTTATTTAATTTTCTAGTACAAATATAGGGTGTATGGGAAAGCTACTGGGTTTGTCCGAACCCCCCTAGCTCCGCCTCTGATTCTTGATATCACTCACTTCAATCCATACGGAAAGATTGTTTTTTAACCTGTAGTCTGCAGAATCAGAGTTAAAAATAGTATCTTTACATTATTCTACTTGTTTATTGATTCAAAAAAGTAGTCTTTTTCCCATGGAGAACATTTTCTAAAGTAACAAATGCTCTGTGTGTCGTTTTTTTCCGTTTGATCATCCTGCTAATTTCGTTATGCTTTTTTTTGTAAATGGAGAATTTTAGGAGCTCATGTTCAATTTTCAACATTGATTTTCTTATGTTTTGTGTGTTTTCCAATTATAATTCCTGTAGAGCATATGCTTGGATGAACTTATAACCAATGGCTTATAAGCTAAAAGCCATAAGTTAGGATTTCTATCTTATTGCTTTTGGCTTATTTTTGGATTAAAAACAAGTGCTTAAAATATAGTAAAACTTTGAGTCTTTTCTTAAGAAACATAATGTGACACATATATTAGGATGGAGGAAATAGATGCATAATATAATTGATATGGTTCGGAGATCCTTCTGATAGAAGTATAAGTAGTAATATATTGGAGAATCCTGTTTTGTTGTTTTCTTCACGATTCATTTTGGTGAGGAGAAGTGGAGAACTATGGAGGGAGTAGATGCATCATATAAAAGAGATGGTTGGGAAGTTATATGCAAAGCATAGCTTGTCTATTAGAGATTTCTTTTTCTTTTCCTCCTTCTCTATTCATCTTGAAGAGGAACATGATCCAATAAGAGATGGTGTTAGATCCTACGGGTCTTACATACAACTTAAAGCCAAAGGCAAATGGCCGTGTTTCATATTTTCATTTGATCTAAAAAATATCATGTAAGATTATTGTTGGCTTTTCAGTAGGAGGAACCTGGAAAACTGGGGAGTGATTTTTACCAAGTTAAGATGACGCTATGAACTAGTTATACCGTCGATAGCTTATCCTGCAATGGATTGTAGACCAGTGTACTTTCTAGATGCTTGATCAAATTTGTATGTGTAATTTGAAAATGAAGTGTGTCTTTCTCAAATGTCCATATCCCTATCGTGTTTGGACCTGATGTCATTCCTCATTTGTTTTCTACTTCTGCAGGCCAAGTATAGAAGTAGGATTAAAGCTTTGCTCTAGGAGTTTTGAGTTGTTCAACAGCAAAACCAGGTTGAATTTACTGGTCCTTTTGCTTTACTGGAACATGTGAACCCTGAACTCGTAAGTACATTGTACTTAAGTCGGGAATGAAGCCATCGGTCCGCATAGCATATCAATCTTTGTATTATATTGACAAAATCCATTGTGGGATTCATAGAGAGGAAAATTTCTTTTGCATATTAAATCCATCTCGTTTAATCTTTTTCTGAATTTTGTCCTGTCTATTCAAATTCGATCGAGAATCAATGCTCAATTAGTTTTCCGGTGTGTGATCAGTGCGAAAGCGTAGTTTGGTATTTTACATTCATCTCGCTTACTGTCTGATAGTTCTTCTTTTCACTTCATTCTAGATTTGGTTTCTCCTACGAGAAATCTGATTGAAATGAAAAGCATTGTTGTTTCTATTTCATGATTACAAAAAGGATAAAGAATATATTGCTTACACAAATAATTACACTATGTTCTTCTCTCCCATGATATCCCAGAGCAAAATTTAAGAATAGAAAAGTGAAACAAAGATAATTTTACATTCATAGACTATATCCTTAGAACCTTGAACGTTTGCATTCTGGAGAAAAGCCTTGAGAGAATCTATTAGCATCCGCACAGTAATTGTAGATCATGTACTTCTGCTGAACCCATCTAAGCCTATTTCTGCCATTAGCGTTCAGTTGTTGGGTTTGCCATGTCTGATCATTGTTTACTGACTCGGTCTTAGAGCCTCCACAAGACGAAGTAGACGTAGCAGCTGACCAAACACAAGCATTTGTATTGAAATTCCTGTAAGAAGCTGTAAACGGAGCCATAGACCAATCCGTCTTCACCCTCCCTCCTTGTGTTGCCCAGTCATCAGCATTCCATAGACTTGCGTAAACTCTCATTGCTTGATTCTTTGGGAATGCAACACCAAGTGCTTCGTGGTTATTGAACACTCTTATTGGGCTATTATCCACCAAAAATCTGGACAGTTAGAAAAAACCAACATGTCAGACATGAACACTAAGTAACTATTTGTTTATTTTTGTAACGTACATGATGCGTTGAGAGTTCCAAACAATAGAGTAAGTGTGGAACGACGAGGTGGGATCAAACCAGAGACGAAATTGTTGTTCTTTGTTGCCTTTTCCTTGAGAGTAAACATTGGTGTGAACCGTGTAAGGTTGTCCTTTTGGGTTATTGGTGTCTAATAGCTGTCCCCACCCACCATACTTCCGGAACCGCAGCCCCTTCATATCTCCAAACAACCGCGTTACATTTCAGTTCTTTCAATTCACAGCTATTTTGCTTCATTTTATTTTATTCGCCTTCTTCCTCCCACTATCAAATTCTACCTTATATATAATATCCTCCTTTCTGGGAAATTCACTTAACTTCTAATATCCGGTATATTTAAGATTACAAAATTTAAAAATATTTTAGTAAATTATATAGTTACATTCAAGTTTAGTTTAACATCATAAAATTTAAAACTATTAGTTACTTTATAATATTTCGTGTCTAGTCAAATTAGCAAAGGGTGTCAACTGCCGTGCATGGACTATGGTCTAATAGCCTGGTCATTTTCTCGCTTTGAAAAGACAGGCAACTTGTTACAATGAATTGTTCGATAGCCAGAGCAGTTATATGAGTATTAGTAAAATAAGAATTAGTTATAAAAATGTCTATATATTAATTTATGTAGCTTTTTGTAATATAAGCATTTAGTTATTTCACTTTTTAGTCTATATAAAAAAATATTTAATAACTTATACATGTATTAATTATATGCAGATTTCTAAATTGCAAATCAAATATTATATTAATTTTATACAAGAATAACTTAATTTCAAATCAATTACCAAACATGACAATATTATTTATAGAGATGTACTGAAAATACCACTGAACTTGGTGCAAATTATAAGTTTCATCTCTGAACTATTGAAAGCCTTAAAAACACTCCTCTACTTGACTAACTAAACCTGGATACACCCCCAATACACCCCCGATCTACCACATGACATAGCAAGTGCGCTCAAATTTTTGTAGGAGCATGAGACACTTAATAAAAAATGAGAGAAATGTCGAAAACACGCTTAAACTTTAACGAGAATTTTGACATGTATTTCACTCATATCTTAAGATTGGAACAAAGTTTAATACTAGCATAACTCATCTTAGAACACACTGCGAAAACAATAATACAAAAAGGAGAAGGCAGCTGTACAATGCGGACCATTAGTTGTCAAGTGGACTACAAACTGAACACGTTACAACGATATGCTCTTATTAACAATTTAACCCCTATATATTGACTCACCCAAATTTATATTCTAGCACACAACTCTCTAAATTACTCTTTCTCTATATATAATATTCACTTCTTTGTTTTCTCCTACTTCTCGACTTGAGAATATTTATATTACTTTGCAGAAATGGCCAAAATTGCAAGAGTGCAATTAAAGTCAGTTGCTACAGAAGTTGCTCCTCCAAGATTTGTACATGTAATCAAACGTCCAACTATTAAAGTTTTGGCCACAATCAATGAAGAAGAGGCTTGTTACTGAAGTTTTTTTTTCATAGTTTTTTTGTGGTTACATTTTTTCCACCCCATTTTTTGAAATTATCATCTGGGGTGGATATGTATTTATATTTTCAAAGTTAGAGTAAAATGTCTGCCCTTGCCGCCATTTAATTTCTTGTCACCTATTATTGGTTAGTTAAATGTTGGTATAATAGAGATAAATTCAGTATTTAAAATTTATGAATTACTGTAGTATTTTCCCCTATTACTTATTACAAAATCCTTTTAGACGTTGTAGTATTCATCGATGTGATTGTTTATTGTTTGAGCCTTCATTTATTGTTTTTCTACGTTTTGTCTGAATCATTTATACAATAATAATATATTCAACCTAATTTCATAGGTAAAATCTGGAAAAAATATAGATCTAAACCATTTATATTAAATATTTAAAAGAAAGAAGATGTTTAATTAATATATACTAAATAAACCTATTCTTCAAACGTTGGTTAATCTGGATAAATAAAGTTTTTGCTAAAACCTTTAATCAAATAGAGCTAGTAAGAAAAATGGAAAACGTCAAGAAAAGATATATATATTTATCATTATATCAACAAAAAGATATTGCAATATTCTTGTAATTGTTTACATTTTCTACAAATTCTGCAATTTAACTAACCTCAATAGTTTTTGTTCCTAATCCACATTAGGTTAGGTCGCATGCTTAGGGTATCTAGCATAAGATACGTGACCCATGTCTGCAAGAAGCCATGGATGCATAAAAGGTGGTGGATAATGTAATATCACCGATTATTGATTTTGTTTTTTTTCGAACTTTGCCAATTGATCTGCGCAGTTGTTACCTTGTCTCAACGTATGAATTAGACAAGTCTCGATCTCAGACAACAGAATCCTGCACTTTTCTATCACGTCATAATCAGGGTGATTTTTGGCTACTTCTTTGACACGAATTAGCAACATCAAGGCCTCATTTGAGTCGGTTTCAATAATCACTTTTTTCTGGTTGCAAATTTTCACCTCTGTTAGGGCAGTGTGTATAGCCCACAATTCTGGTGTCAGACTTGACATTGCTTTCACATTAAGTAGACCATAGAATCCACCTAGCCACATTCCTTTGTCATCGCGTGCAATGCCTCCGAATCCTGCTTCTCCTTAGTTAGGCATGACGTACCCTGAAGGAGGAAAACACCAACTAACGAAGAAAGGGGGAAAACACCAACTAACGAAGAAAGGGGAATTTTGTTGTTGGATTGTTGATTGAAAGAGGGGAATTAAGAAAGGGGAATTTTGTTGTTGGATTGTTGATTGAAAAAGGGGAATTTTGTTGTTGGATTGTTGATTGAAGGTGAAAATGTCGAGTAGTATTTTGTGTTGTGGGAATGGGAATATGTTGTACGTTAAAACTAGGCATAAACAGTGCCATGGTTATTAGATTTGGAGTTACTTACTACTAAAATTTACTTGAATGAAAATATGGAATAAAAAAATTCTAAGCTCAAGTATTATATAGAGTATTAACCCAAATCCTAAATTGTTTAGGAATAAACAAATTAAATTGGAATCGTGTAAATAATTTTGGAATATTTAACAACAATCCTTGGTTTGAGTGTACTACTAACCAATTTTTGAAATAAATAATCATAACCTTAAAAGTTTTAGAGTTCAGGATTAACCAATTTTGAAAATAAATAATCATAACCTTAAAAGGTTTAGGGTTCAGGATTTTAAATAGAAGTGAACTTATACGGTAACACGATAACTAGTATACTAATTTACAAAATATGAAAATAATTGATTTTTTAGTTGATAATCATGGTCAATGCAGTAAGAGGGCTAATTATTTCATAACTAAGGGATAATTGTAATTAGGCATGAATGATCGTCCTGTTTTACTTGTCTAAATTTGCTAATTTACTTTATCCAATACAGAATGTTACTGAGAAGAACATTGTTTGTGCCTTTTTCTTCTTTGTTTGGACTACGGAGGATTCACCTTACTCTTAAACATGTCAGGTGGAAAACTGAAATTAGAGAATTGCCAAAAAAAGAAGAAGATGAAAGAGTCATTCTTTTTTAAAAAGACTATAAAAAAAGTTAAATAAATAAATTAAAACAAAGAAATAATAGATATGAACCCATAATTTTAAAATTTAGATATAACATTATAATAACGGGTAATATGAAAAAGTTAAAGAAATTTTGTGCCGATGCAGAATCATTTTTATCATTTCAGATAGGGGTGTTAAATGGGCGGATTTGGTTGAAATTGGAGATATTAAAATGGGTTGAAATAGAAATCGGGTTGGGTCCTAACCGGCCCAATTAGTTTACTTTGGTCTCAAATGGGCTAAAAAGTGGGTTGAGTCTTGACCCGTTTAATCTCAATAATTTTAGCATATTGATATTTAACTTTTATAACCACAAATTGAATTTTAACTCAAGAATTTTTTTTTAAAAAAAGTTACAAATGGATAGATAAATCCTAAAAGATATTAAATAGACAATAATCCATACCTTCAATATAGGAGCATACATTATATCAGTGCAAATAAAGAGTCTTCAAACGGAGTGAAATTGGAGATTGAATTGGGCTAAATTGAGAATTCTCTTAAAATGGGTTAAGACTTGAATGAGTTGAGATTGTATCCAACTCAAATTATCATGATCCCAACCCTTAAAATTATGGACGGTTGGGCAGGTTACCTATGTTTGGGTTCATTTTTGACACCTCTAGTTTCAGAATTGACCACATCGTCGGTGATATGGGGGTACGGTCTTCCCCTACAACAATTTCTATCTATAGCATGCATCTCACATTTTCTTAGTACGGATCGTTTTACCTCCTTTAATCAGTGTACCCTGGGCAAATTTTGATTGATCTGTATTCGGTCTTTCAATTGCCCTGACTCTTTAAGTTATAGAGGTCAAGAGCTAACCTTATATTCCCACCGTCTCAAATTAAGTGTCCCTTTAGAAATTCAAGACAAAAACTTGTATGTTTTTCCATGAAGGGCAGATTTATAGTGTTGATTATGTGTAAATTCAATAATTTATGCTTAGAGAGGCATTGTCATATCCTGAATTTGTACAATAGAACAATTTTTTATTCTTCTGCCATATTCACTTTCAGTGGATCACTGCACAATGGTGTAGAAGTACATAATACTTAGGTACAAGTGGGAGAAAAACAACGTCGTTGGTTAGATATATGGATCAATATATGTGCACTTCATAGTTGATAGTTCAAAGTCTCTATACGTATGAAATAGCCTTTGTTAGGAAGTGTTTTACCTCCAATGTGGGACTTGCCACGCGTGAATCTGGATTTAGTCAAACTCCAATGTGAGTACTGGACACCAAATAAAAAAAAAGTGTTAGAACTGTTCCATATCGGTGGGCTGGGAAGTAATTTGTTTTCTTTTGTTTTAGACAATCCACACGTTTTGCACTAATTATTGGTGTTAATTAAGTTAGAATTAAGATGTATTGTTTATTATGATATCTGAATCAAACACACTCGGTTTCTGTTTCACTTGATGCTGAACTCCTATATTATCCATGTCGTGCATGTAAGGTGGGATAGTGTTTGAATTGTCCCACATGAGTGTGCAATTTGTCTTCTTATATGATTTTGAAGAATCCACATATCTTTAGCTAATCTTTTAGGTTCAAGATCTATTTCTTCATGCGAGAAAGAGCAACATCACGCTTGTGGTAGTGCAGTGGTGAAATCTTATTACTTTCACCAACAAGGGTTGTGGTGGAGAAGTAAGTACTCATTCATCCTTAACCAAATGTTTCGAGTTCAAGTCCCATAAGATACATAGACGCCTTTATTAGGGAGTGCTTTACCCCTAATGTAGGACTTTCCGGCGTAAATTCAAATTTAGTCTGGCTCCAATATAGGTACTGAAGTGGGAAGCAAAAAAAAATATTTTTTTTAGTACATTCTACCCTCTTGCATAACAACCTAAGAACCTAACTATGGTAGTTCAACTAGCTCTCAACTCTCATGGAAGAAGCTACATTTGAAGCAAGCCTGACACACATTCAGGGATTTCTCAAAAGTCAAGAATGATGTACTGATTTTGGAATTTACCTATACAGTTTCCGAAAATATTTCTATTAGTCGATCGTAAATTTTTTTTTTAAAAAAAATCTGTTTAAAGAAGAATATTAATTTAATATCTAATTACTCCTTTAACTTCTAATATCCCATATGTATATTTAAGTTTATAAAATTTAAAAACATTTTAGAATATTATATAATTACATTCATTTTAAATTTAAGACTATAAGATTTAAAATTCTTCGTTGCTTTTGTTTTTATATATAAGGAAAAAGGTTCATAAATACCCATTATCTATGGGAAAAGGCTCATAAATACCTCTCTTCCACTTTTTGGTCCATAAATATCCTCAATCTAATTTTTTTTTTAGCTTAAGAATACCCCTAACCAGTAACCTATTGAAAATGGCTCAAAAATACTCTTCTTCCACCTTTTGGTCTAAAAATACCATCAACCTTTATTTTTGGTTCAAGAATACTCCTCCTTCCACCTTTTAATTTAAAAATACCATCACCCCAAATGTAATTTAATTAAATTCTTTTACTAATTAGTTATTTTTTTATTTGTTCTAAAAGACAAATTTTATTTATTCAAATTCATTTTTTTAATTTGTTCTAACATACTGACTATTAGTAATACTTCGAGGACATTAGCATTATCAGAAGCGAACATAATAAGATCTAACAAATTATGTGATGCGTTATCATTATTCTAGATTTCTAGTATTTCTAACTTTTTTTGCTTTATATTACTGGTATTTCTTTTTTTCCATTACTCAATTTATGTTACTGAAATGCAAGCAAAATTTAAAAATCAAGGGAGAATGGATATAGGCTAGCATATTGTATCGGTAAACAGATTGAGTAAGCATTATTTACCTGATTCTAATGTTCACTGTTTTAATTAATTTATCATGTTAACTCAGACTTAAAACTGTTGATTATTTCAAATAAAGAATTTTCAGAACTAAATTTTTCAAAGTTTAAGCTTTATAAATCAAATTATTTTGTAGGCCAAATTTTCTAGTTTCTTTTAGTAATTTTTTGTTTGAAAGGACATTATTTTAATATAGTTAGACTTAAATATTTTAAATATTTTGGGATGGGTTAATATTAAGAATTTGAATAAATAAAAATTGTCTTTTCAAATTAATAAAAGAATTAACTAATTAGTTTTAAAAAATCAATTTAATTAAATTTAGATTGATGATATTTTTAGACTAAAAGGTGGAAGGAGGGTATTCTTGAACCAAAAATAAAGATTGAGGGTATTTTTAGACCAATAGGTGAAATAAGGGTATTTTTGAGCCATTTCCAATAGGTTAAGGATATTCTTGAGACAAAAAAATAAATTAAGGATATTAATGGACCAAAGGTGGAAGAGACATATTTATGAGCCTTTTTCCATAGGTAAAAAGTATTCATGAGCCTTTTCCCTTATTATATGCATGAATTACTAGAAAATGTAAATTAACGACGGATAAATTATATAAATTGTAATTCATATACAAAATTTAATACTAGAGTGACTCACCTCCAAACTCACTGCCAAACAATAGTACAAAAAGGAGAAGGCAGCAGTACAATGAGGACCATTAGTTGTCATATGGACTACAAACTGAGCACGCTACAACGATATGCTCTTATTAACAATTTAACCCCTATATATTCACTCACCCAAATTTATATTCTAGCAATCAACTCTCTAAATTACTATTTCCCTATATATATATATATATTCACTTCTTTGTTTTCTGCTCCTTGTTGACATGAGAATATTCATATTACTTTGCAGAAATGGCCAAAATTGCAAGAGTGCTATTAAAATCAGTTGCCACAGAAGTTGCTCCTCCAAGATTTGCACATGTAATCAAATGCCCATTTATTAAAGTTTTGGCCACAATCAATGAAGAAGAGGCTTATGCCTGAATTTTCTTTTCATAGTTTTTTGTGATGACATTTTTTGAGACTAGTATACAATTCCACCCCATTTTTTGAAATTATCAACCGGGGTGGACAATATGTATTTTTAAAGTTAGAGTAAATGTCTGTCCTTGCCACAATTAAATTTACATAAATCTCATAGTGTTAAGAGCTAATTACATTATTTTACTAATCTTTTTCAAATTACAAAAATCCTTAAAATTAAAGGATTTTAGATACATCAACAGACAGGTGGATACATCAGCAAACATGCAGATACATCGGGGAGAGATGTATCAGAGAGGGGATAGGGGATATATTAGAGAGGGGATAAAGATGTATCAGAGAGTGGAGGGATGTACCCGAAAGGGAAGGGATGGTGTATCCGAGAGGGGATAGGGATGTATCAGCGAGAGCGGAGGGATGTATCCAAGAGGGAATTTTGTAATTTTCTTAAGTGGTAGAGAATTTTAAAAATTATAGTAAAATAAAATGTTTATTTAAGTAATTTTTCCTTAATTTTTTGTCACCTACTTTTGGTTAGCTAAATGTTGGTATAATAGAGGGAAATTCAATATTTAAAATTTATGAATTATTGTAACAATCTTATCAAGTTTAAATATTCTATATTTTCCCCTATTACTTAATACAAAATCCTTTTAGTCGTTGTAGTATTCATGGATGTGATTGTTTATTGTTTAAGCCTCCATTGAGTGTTTTTCTACGCTGTGTCTAAATCATATAATAATATATTCAATAATATTTCATAGGTAAAATCTGAAAGAAAAAAAAATTTATATATATATAACCATTTACATTAAATATTTAAAAGAAACAACATGTTTAACCAATATATATAGTACTAAATAAACTAATTCTTTAAAACGTTGGTTAAACTGAGATAAATAAAGTTTCTACTAAAACCTTTAATCAAATAGAGCAAAGTAAGGAAAATATCAAGAAATTATATATATATATATATATATATATATATATATATATATATATATATATCATCATCATCACATCAAAAAAAGATATTGCAATATTCTTGTAATTCTTTACATTTTCTACAAATTTAACAATTTAACTTATACTAATACTTTTTGTTCCTAATCCACATTAGGTTGCATATGGTACCTAGCATAAGCTACGTGACCCATGTATGCAAGAAGTCATTGATGCATAAAAGGCGGTGGATAATGTAATATCACCGACTCTTGATTTTGTTTTCTTCCAAACTTTGCCAACTGATCTGCACAGTTGTTACCTTGTCTCAACGTATGAATTAGACAAGTCTCCACCTCAGACAACAAAATCCTCCACTTTTCTATCACGTCATAATCAGGGTGATTTTTGGCTACTTCTTTGACACGAATTAGCAACATAAAGGCCTCATTTGAGTCGGTTTCAATAATTACTTTTTTCAGGTTGCAAATTTTCACCTTTGTTAGGGCAGCGTGTATAGCCCACAATTCTAGTGTCAGACTTGACGTTGCTTTCATATTAGGTCGACCATAGAATCCACCTAGCCACATTCCTTTAGCCACATTCCTTTGTCGTCGCGCTCAATGCCTCCGTATCCTACTTCTCCTGAGTTAGGCATAAAACTGCCATCTGTGTTGATTTTGACGTAACCTGAAAGAGGAAAAGACCAACTAACGAGAAGAAGGGGGAATTTCGAGTTCGATTGTTGATTGAAGGTGACAATGTCGAGTTGTATTTTGTGTGTTGTGGGAATGGGAATATTTTGTACGTTATAACTAGGCATGAACAGTGCCATCGTTATTAGGTTTGGCCTTACTTACTACTACAATTTACAAAAATGAAAATTTGGAATAAAACTCTAAGCAACTACCTACAATATTATATAGAGTATTGGGTTCCAAATCCTAAAAGGATTATTAAACCATTTATGGAAACAAATAATATCAAACCTAAAGGGATTAGGATTAAACAAACTGGAATCGGTGTAAACAATTTTTTAAAAATATTTCCTAAATGGATTAGTAAACCATTATTGGAAACAAATAATACTAATACTAAAAGGTTTAGGAATAAACAAAATGGAACGTAAACAGTTTTTGGAAATATTCAGTATTTTTAATTTTAAATAAAAAGTGAACATACACGGTAACAGGGTAAGTAGTATATTAATTTGCATAACGAATTTGAAAAATATCTATCTAAACTTTGGTGAACTGAATTATTTGGTACTTACTAGATACTTATGTTGATGGAAGTATGCCACACAAAAATATACTAAACAATTTATTTACATCTGCCTAAATTAAGGGAACATAAAATTTGACAAACCAAAAGAATTCGGCATCGTTTGACTTGACACAAAATTTAAGAAAAATATAGAGAAAAAGCTCAAATATGCCATCGAACTTTCAGAAAAGGCTTATTTATGTCATCCGTTAAAAGTTTGGTTCATCTATGTCATTGCCGTTTAAGAAAAGGCTCATCCATGCCATTATTTTTTAATTCCGGTTTTGCAAAACCATTTTTTACACCCAAACAATTTTTAACACTTTTTAATTGAGGTTTTTAAAATCAAATGTACTATTTTTCCTTCTTTCTTGAGAAGACCAAGAACACATAAAGAATATTAACAATTCTCAAATTCCAAACTTCTTCAATTCTTCACGAAATCACTTCAAATTTCAAGAGTAGCTTCCCTTCGAGCTAGATATCAAAACTCAATATTTTTTTAGCTCGGATTCAACCTAACTCAACAAGAGCTGCTTGAAATTTCTTCAAAGTTTCAAAACTTCAACAATCTTTAATAGTAGAATTTTCTTCACAACTTCAAATCATTTAAAATATTGAACATAGACTCAAAAAACACTAGCGAACAAATATCTAAGATCAAAAACAACAACAAACACATGAAACAAAACAGATTTTTGAAATTTTGGGACTGATTTTCATTTTTTGGAATGTTTTTTTTAAAAATAGGGGTGAATTTTTTAAACTCCACAAATGATTTAGAATTTTGTTTTTTTTTTAAATTAATGATGTGGCCGTAATTTGAGGTGATTTAGCGAAGAATTGAAGATATTGAAAATTTCGGAGTTGTTGATGTTCTTCATATGTTCTTGGTGTTTTGATCCAAAACTCTAATTAATTGAAAATTTTAAAAATTGTTTGGGGTGTAAAAAATGGTTTTGCAAAATCGAAGTTAAAAATAATGGCTTAAATGGGCCTTTTCTTAAACGGCAATGGCATAGATGAACCTTTTCTGAAAGTTCGATGGCATATTTAAGCCTTTTCCCAAAAATATATATAATATAATTTTAGATAAATTACTTTATTAGACATATATATGAACCATATATACTAATCATATTTATACTTTTAAATAGTTACATATATTCACTAATTAAGAATTTTATATTATTTTTAGTTAGATATAGTGAGATACACCATTCCCTAAAAACTATCCTAGATTAGGGAAATTAAATATTTGAACAGATTTTGTATCCCACAATTAACACATTCATCCTAATCAACTCTCTCTCTCTCGTAAATCTCCCATCCACGTTCATCACCTCCATTCTCTCTGCCTTCACATGATTTCTTCCATTAAACCATAAAATTCCGAATGTATTTATCATAGAATTTTAATAGACATTGTTGGTCGAATCCATATGGCTGGAGATGAAAGAGAGACGGTGGTCAAAATATGTATCTAACAAAATATAAACTTGTATCTAATTAAAAGTTCATGTATATGATAAAGTGTACATGTATCTGAGTTAAAAATTAAGATTATTGAATCTCTGAGAGAAAATTTTTGATGCTTGAAAGAAATTTGAAATTTTTCAGAAGAAATTCAAAAATTCAGGGAAGAACACGTGATTTACTCCTGAATTGATGCGTTTCAGTTACCTTCCATATTTAGATGCACATAACTAGATGTATCTGCTTAACATGTATCTGTGGACCAATAAGTGGTATGAATTGTAATATCGAAAACTAACAAAAAAATTAACAAGTAATTAACTCCTAATTAACTAGTGAGATTTATGTAAGTTTTCTTATAATTATCTGTATGAAAAATATAATTTTTTGATGAAGCAACAACTACTTTTGAACAACATACACAAGATTTTTGGCTCTTTCTGTGGTCCAACATCTTCCCTATTCTTTCCATTGTTAATATACATACGTCCATTTGAATAAATAGACTGATCAATTGAAGTATAAGCAAGATAATATCCTTTAGACTTTTCTTTTCTGAATTTACGAAATTAAATTGAGAACAGTTTAATTGAAGCCTATTGGGTTGAAAATGAACACTCTTAATCATTGCACCAAAGGAAGAACTTATGTGAAGGGTATTTAATATTAAATATATATCTTTAAAGCCAGAATTTGACCTACATATATGCTGTAATTTTCCGGCGAAGGATGGTCAGTTGGCTGTTGCTCCTCCACCCATGGTAAGGTGAGTTGTTGAACTGTCCCGTATATGATCTTGAACAATATTCATCTCTTAAACTAATTTTTTTAGGCTCAAGATCTATTTCTTCCTGCGAAAAAAGCAGCATCACGCTTGTAGTAGTGCAGTCGTGAAGTCTTATTACGTTTACTAACAAGGGTTGTGGTGGAATGGTATTTACTCCTTCATTCTTAATCAACGGTCTTATGTTCAAGTCTTGTTGGGTACGTAGTCGCCTTCGAAGCATTTCCCCGACTTTTCAACGCGAATTCAAATTCAGTCAGGCTCCAATGTAGGTATCGAATACTATGTGAGAATCGAAAACAATTTAAAAATTTTAGTACGTTCTGCCCTCTTGCTAAACAGCCTAAGAACCTAACCATGTATACATTTGGTGCCTGGCACACATTCGGGAATTACTAAAAAGTCAAGAATGATGTACGGATATTGGAATTTTTTTTACTTGGAAAAGTACTATAGAATGAAGTACTCTATAAACTTAGAATATTTTAGCACCTTATATAATTACATTCATCTTTAGTTTAACATCATAAAATTTAAAACTCTTTCTTCTGTTTCTTATATTTCATGTCTAGTCAAATTAGCAAAGGGTGCCAACTGCCATGCATGGATTATGGCGGGGCATATCCAGAAGGGGGTCATCGGTTTCACGTGAACCTATGTTCTCCTCCCGAAATCATATATAATAGTGTTAAATTTTTTAATTTAAAAAAAAAAATAGATATATGAACTCACACTTGAAGTATCATATAATGCGATGATGATTTGGTGCACCCCTTAAAGTGAGGTTATAAATTTGAATTTTTTATCTATCTTGTTATATTTTCTTTCTAAAATTGAGTAACACCCCTCTAAGTGGTTATTGATGGCACTTTTGACATTTTAACAAATTTGTATCTTATATCCACCTTTTTATAATAGTGCACCCGTCATCTCGAAATCTTGGAAACGCCTATGGACTATAGTCTACTTGTCTGGTCATTTTCTCGCTTTAAAAAGACAGGTAACTTGATACAATGAATTGTTCGATAGCCAAAGTAGTTAATTGAGTATTATAAAATAAGAATAAGTTATAAAAAAAATTATTTATTATTTTATGCATTTTTTGTTAGGTAAGTATTTAGTTATTTCACTTTCTACCTATATAAAAAATTTCTCATTACTTATACATCTATTAATTATATGCAGGTTTCTAAATTGCAAATCAAATCTTTTATCAATTTTATAAATGAATAACTTAATTCTAATTAGTTACCAAACATGATATTATTTATTGAGAGATGTACGGAAAACCTTTGAACTTGGTGCATATTATGAGTTTTGTCTACGAACTATTGTCACCTTAAAAACGCCTCTCTACTTGACTAACTAAACTTGAATACACACTCAATATACCATATGACATAGTGATCTCAAATTCTTGTTAGAGTATGAAAACTCTTAAGAAAAATATTGAAAACACACTAAACTTGGCGAAAATTTTGCAATAAATAGTACAAAAAGGAGACGACAGCAGTACAATGCGGAGCATTAGTTGTCAAGTGGACTACAAACTGAACACGTTACAACGATATGCTCTTATTAAGAATTTAACCCCTATATATTCACTCACCCAAATTTATATTCTAGCACACAAATCCTCTAAATTACTATTTCTCTATATATAATATTCACTTCTTTGTTTTCTGCTCCTTGTTGACTTGAGAATGTTTATATTACTTTGCAGAAATGGCCAAAATTGCAAGAGTGCTATTAAAATCAGTTGCCACAGAAGTTGCTCCTCCAAGATTTGTACATGTAATCAAACAACCATTTATTAAAGTTTTGGCGAATGTCAATTTTTTTTTTCATAGTTTTTTGTGGTTACATTTTTTGAAATTATTATCTGGGGTGAACATGTATTTGTATTTTTAAAGTTAGAGAAAATGTCTGTCATATCTTCAGTTAATACAAAATCCTTTTAGACATTGTAGTATTCATCGATGCGATTGTTTATTGTTTGAGCCTTCATCGATTGTTGTCTAAATCATTTGTATAATAATCATAATAATATATTTAATGTAATTTAATAGGTGAAATGTAAAAAAAAAATCCGTCTAAACTATTTACATTAAATATTTAAAAGGAACAAGATGTTTAATCAATATATATACTTAATAAACTAATTCTTCAAAACGTTGGTTTAAACTGCGATAAGTGAAATTTTTGCTAAAAACTTTAATCAAATAGAGAGCTAGTAAGTAAAATGGAAAATGTCAAGAAAGATATATATATATATCACTACATCAACAAAAAAATATTGCAATATTCTTGTAATTATTTACATTTTCTACAAATTTTGCAATTTAACTAACACTAATATTTTTTGTTCCTAATCCACATTGCATGCTTAGGGTATCTAGCATAAGCTACGTGACCCATGTCTGCAAGAAGCCATTGATGCATAAAAGGTGGTATAATCCACATTACATTTATCTAGCATAAGCTATGTGGCCCATCTTTGCAAGAAGCCATTGATGCATAAAAGGTGGTGGATAATGTAATATCACCGATTCTTGATTTTGTTTTTTTCCGAACTTTGCCAATTGATCTGCGCAGTTGTTACCTTGTCTCAACGTATGAATTAGACAAGTCTCCACTTCATACAACAGAGTCCTCCACTTTTCTATCACGTCATAATCAGGGTGATTTTTGACTACTTCTTTGACACGAATTGCAACATATAGGCCTCATTTGAGTCGGTTTCAATAATCACTATTTTGAGGTTGCAAATTTTCACCTCTGTTAGGGCAGTGTGTATAGCCCACAATTCTGGTGTCAGACTTGACGTTGCTTTCAAATTAAGTCGACCATAGAATCCACCTAGCCACATCCCTTTGTCATCGCGCGCAATGCCTCCGAATCCTGCTTCTCCTGAGTTAGGCATAAAACTGCCATCTGTGTTGATTTTGACGAGTTAGGCATAAAACTGCCATCTGTGTTGATTTTGACGTACACTGAAGAAGGAATTTGATTTTGACGTACACTGAAGAAGGAAAAGCCCTAAAGAAGAAAAAGACCAACTAACTAAGAAAGGGGAATTTTGTTATTGGATTGTTGATTGAAGGTGACAATGTCGAGTAGTATTTTGTGTAGTGGGAATGGGAATATGTTGTACGTTAAAACTAGGCATGAACAGTGCCATGGTTATTAGGTTTGGCGTTACTTACTACTAAATTTTAGTTGAATGAAAATATAGAATAAAAAAACTCCAAGAGTATTAACACAAATCCTAAATGGTTTAGGAATAAACAAATTAAAGTGGAATCGTGTAAATAATTTTTGGAATATTTATCAACAATACTTGGTTTAAGTGTACTAGTAAATAATTTTGGAAATAAATAATCAGGATTTTAAATAGAAGTAAACTTATATGGTAACACGATAAATAGTATACTAATTTAAAAAATATGAAAATAATTGATTTTTTAGTTGATAATCATGGTCAATGCAGTAAGAGTGTTAATTATTTCATAAATAAGGGATAATTGTAATTAGACATAAATAATTGTCCTGTTTTACTTGTCTAAATTTGCTAATTTACTTTGTCCAAAACAGAATGCTACTGGGAAGAACATTATTTGTACCTTTTTCTTCTTTGTTCGGACTTTGGATTCTTTGTTCGGACTTTGGAGGATTCACCCTTACATATTTTGTAATATTTTGCAGGATACTATATATAAATTATTGTATGTTACATAACACCACAAATATTTAGATCTCTTAATAATTGATTATAATTTTGAAAATCTTTTCAAATGAGTTAGTTATTATACAAACTTATCAAAATTATTCTAAAAGTATTTAAAAATAGAATTAAGATTTCGCCTGATTAAGCATGACAAATAAAGTATCATTTTTTATTTGTATAATATTTAAGAAAATTATAATAAATACGTAAATTATATTTTTATGGGCAAGGCATCTCACCGCAGCAGTGTTTGCTTCACCTTTTGAGTCATCAATATTGCTTGTTGCGCCTAGAATATCCGACGGGAGAAGTGACTCGAAGTTTGACGTGTGTGTTGACAAGCTGTAGAACATCCATTTTAATGGTGTCTCCCCTTGCGAGAAATAATGGTGGGTTCGTGGGGATTGATTTGAGAGTGAGAAAATCAAAGGCTAAGAGTTTAACGTGTGTGTTGACAAGCTGTAGAACATCTATTTTAATGGAATGTTTCTTCTCAGTGAATTTCGACTGATCAAGGGAAGAGGAAGAGTTAGAGTTTTACCCTAACTCATAATCCAAAGAAATTTGCTTTTAATTAAAAATGTTAATTTTGGAGTTTAAATGTAAAGATAATTAATCAATCCTTGTTTTAAGGGATGTGGGTATATGATTGTATCTTAAATAATATATGGTATAAAATATGAAAAGTGATAATATATGTAATTATTTGAAAGTAGCGTAAAAATAGTATATATGGTAGTGATGTATGCCTAATAAGTTAGTTTATCCTATTTTTATATATAACATTGGATAATTTTAAGGCCTTATTCTCTGGACCGAGCCGCCCCTCGGCGTAACTATGTCACAAAGCAAAGGCATTAGTTGGACTAAATTTAGCTAAAACTTTCCCGTTTGACGCAATGATCAGCATAACAAAGACATACTAGCGCAATATACTCACTCGTTCTAATTTACATATCGTCCTAATTAAAAATAGATGTTTGGTAACACTCCCTTCGTTCCTTTTTAGTTGTCATGGTTTCCTTTTTTAAAGTCAAACGATAAGAATTTTGATTAACATTTTACGATGTGCTTCTTCATCATATTGATATGCAAAAAAATTGCAATTTATAGTACTTTTCCTATGGTTTTTGAATATCTAAAATTTTAGTTTAAAATATCGAACTAATGTAATCTAATTTAACTTTGAAAATTAATCAAATTGACTTTTGAAAAGTGCAACATGACAACTAAAAAGGAGCCAAGGGAATACTTGTTATTTCACAAAACCAATACATAAATGATCCTATTCTTCCTATTTTATCTATAAGAATTATTAGCCATGAAAATATACATTTGACAGCAATAGGAAAATAAAGTAATTAATTCATGTTAATTGGTCAAATTAATTAATCAAAATAAAATAATTCATGTTCATTTATTAAAAACTTGACTTCAAGAGAACACTAAATAAGGATACAATGGTAAAGTTACCTAGTTTCTTAAGAGACATAAAACCTAAAATGGTGACAACTAAATAGGAACGGAGGGAGTAGTAAGTACTCTCTCCATTCCAATTCATTCGACATTGATTGATTTGACACAAAATTTAAGAAAGAAAGACTTAAAATTTGAGATGTAAAACACTACTTAATTATTTGTATGACTATAAATCATTTCATAGTTAGAACTGTTTTCAACTATAGAAAGGTGAGTAAAAAGAAAACTGTGTGCCTGAGGAAGCAATCTTATAAATAAAGGCAAAAAAAAAAAAAATAGCAGTTGAGATCCCTATAACACCTGCAAAATATGAACTCATTGCCTTTGAATTCAGTTGATAATAATGGTTTTCTCTAGCAGTATTACTTGATCTGTTGTATTTAATCGCGAAATAATCATCTGTTTTACTTGTCTAAATTTGCTAATTTACTTTGTCCAAAACTGAATGCTACTGAGAAGAACATTGTCTTCATAGTTCCAACATATTAGAAGAAAAATTGTCACTTTTCATTCAGGAACACAGAGACATAGTTTCAACAATAATGTTACAACATTTCAAAGGGATCCATAAAGTTACACAATACTAATTTCCAGTTACCTAGTAATGGATTCCGTCTTTCCAAATTTCAGACACTGATCCATGTATCCATGTATGCTATCCGGCTGTAGATATCTTCTCAATGTCTCTCACCTTTCAATAGTTTAGTTGTATTCATTCTTTACATCATTATACACCAAAATTGTATCAAAATTACCCGCTAAAATGTAAACTTCCTCAACCTGAAAACAGAATACCAAAGATGAGAAATTTTAGCTGACACTTCACCTTCATTATCAAATTTGAAGTTAACAAGTGTATGACATTCTATTGCAGCTTCCCCTCTTCTAAAAATAACTCGCGATCTTCCTCGATAAAATGTTATTTTCCGAACCATTCCCACATATAAGAAGTATGAACAAAAGATAAGCAACACTAGCAATAATGAACTCAATATTTTGGATAAAGACTGCTCTAGGGAAGAAAAGGGTTCTTTAGGGAAAGATCAAAATTTGCTGTCATGAACTACTAATCTTCATAAACAAGAGATTGTGTGGGGAGAAAGTGGTAGGAGAGACATAATCAATGCACATGGATTTTTTAGCATTCTTGATGAGAAGCTTGTAAATAGAGAGCTTATAATGTGTTTGACGCGACATAACGGTGTGCATAATTCCTGATAAACCAGAACAGAACAACAACAACACACCCCGTGTAATCCCACAAGTGGGATCTGGGGAGGGTAGAATGTACACAAACCTTGCCCCTACCTCGTAGAGGTAGAGAGGCTGTTTCCGAAAGACAAAAACCAAAACGGAAAATGGACCAATAAGTAGATCAGATCAGTCTTATTCTTCCTTTTCAGGATCCTGGAAACGGCAGCAACATATTAGAGAAGTTCCAAAGGGAATTACATGTGAAAACTTCCAATCAGTGCACAGTTTTCAGGGGCTTGAGTCATTGCAGAAGTTTTTGTCAAGAATACATATAATTAGCATCAAACTACTTGGCCCCAAAAAATATTTAAAAAGTGGTAAAGAAACACGAGTGGATGTTAAATCATGGATGCACCAGAGGGGAGGGTTTTGCTTCCTCCTTCCTCTTTTTATAGTTTGACAAATTGAAATTTGGTTCTACACTTTAAAAAATCAATTCATTTCAGCCAACAGAAATATTGACACAATGACCACATGCTTGGCTAAGAGGTCAAAGCTAAAATTTACCTCGTTTCAAGTTTTAAGAAGAAAGATTAGCAAAATTTAGTAATGCACTTTACCCTCGGATTCAAATCATTAATCACAACCAAAAGAGAGGGGTGTTTACCTGTCTCCTAATACAGTTTTCAATAGTCTATTCCACGAACTTATAAACTTAGCAGCTGGCTGTAGACTTAGCCCCTTCATTGTCTTCTCAAATGTAGGGCTCATTTCCTGTACTAGCTTGATAGATTCTGATAGCCGATTAAGTAGGTTTACCAGAGCAATCACTTCATTTCTTTGCAACTGCAGCTGTAAAACATAAAAGAAGAGAGAGACTAAGAAACATAGTTGGCTGTAAATAACATGTATTTGTTCCAGAGAGAGAGAGATCTGCAAATGAAAAAAGAATAAAGAAAACTCACATGTTGATCATGACGAGATTCACCATCAACTGAGAAGAGAATCTTTAATGCAGTTCCAAGACCAAGAACCTGGAGCTTCCCCCACAGTCGACATTTCTCACATCCTACACAATCCATGAGAGCACTGCAACATGAAAAGTGAATACCAAATTGTTCAGTCATATGGAAAAGTACATAACAACTACTACTTTTGAACAGCATACACAAGATTTTTGGCTCTTTCTGTGGTCTTAACAACAATACAACCTCACTAAAAGAACATCTTTTGAATTCTTTCCAGAGATAATATATATGCGTACATTTGAATACATAGACTGAAATATAAATGTACTGATGCAGTCGACTCAAAATAGAGTCCAAAGGGGGAATAGTGGAGCATGTATAAGCAAGATAATATCCTTTAGGCCTTCCTTTTCTGAATTTACGAAATTAAATTAAGAACAGTTTAATTGAAACCTAATATTCCTGAATTGCTTTTGAATCTGCTGCTTCAGCTCAGGTCCACTTTGGCCTTTCCACAGTTTAGCTTCGTCAAAGGGAACTGGACATGCAGCCTGCAGTTTGGGGTTGTATAGGAGCTGTCGAATAAGGGACTGTGCTTTAAGGTCTTCCTCAGGATTACCAGTATCATACTCAGCTTGCTCCAAGTAATCTTTTGCCTGTATAGCACATCAAGAAGGGAGTAGCCCAATGAATAAATCCATGCAATGTTACCATTCTAAGAGTCACCAAAATATAGACATATGTAGCGAGTACTCACTTTTGTTACAGCTCGGAGAACAAAGAGGAAAGTAAAATACAAGTTTCGGACACGTTCAGGATATTGTAGAACACGATCATTCATCAGATCTGGATTTGTACCCCACTGAAAATTGCAGCATAATAGTCAAGTTAGCTGTTAAAGTGCTCCAAAAAAAGAATAGTTCACACTTCATAATGAATTATTTTGTGGATTTAATAGGTTCGCCTTGCTGTTGTAAACTTATGCAAGTGTCATTTATCCATTTTCTGGCAAACCATAATAGAAACATGCTACATATTAAATGCAAACTAACCTGGTTTTTAGTTTCATCAAGAAGGTAACCAGCAGCTATGTGTATTGAGATTGAGGAGTGGAGACCAGATATTAGTTTGTATAAAACCTTTTTCTCCTGGCAAATCTCTCCAGATGCATCTGCCCATAAAATTGTAACTTCTGTTTTCAATTCACAATGATAATGTGTATAATAGTTGACAAAGACAATACTGCACCACAAGGGGAAGTAATTTGCATGAGTAGCAGACTATAACAAATTGAAAGGTTAGCTTAAGAGTTAAGAAGGTATTTACACATTGCAAAGGTCTCCCCTCTGAATGTAATTCTAAGAATACGACTCATAAGAAAATTGGGAAAAACAAATGGTTTCAACCAATTGAAAGGATCATTGACTCACATTTTGGACAATTCTCTGAGTATACAGCATCCCATATTCGCCTGGCTGAGGGACCAGTGTAACCAGTGTAACGCTCTGGGTTCAGCAAGAGATTGACATATGTCATCTCACCTGCAATGAAGAAGTTCAACAATTTAGTAATCTAAATAGAAACCTACAAGACGTAATGAAATCATATACGGCATTATATAAGTTTTGAACTCCCAATGCAATACAAACGTTGAGTTTAAAAACTTCAATATGATACAAATTGATAAATCCAAACTTCCAATTTGCTTCATCTTATGCTGATCATACAATTGTTCATAGGTGAACTCATAAACAAAAAGTCTGGATCACCAAGACTCCACAAATGTAGAAAGGAAAACCTCTGTGTACTGACAAAGATAGATCAATTACCATTATCTGTTTCATCATCAACTGTCCAAGGGTTATCTACCTCTATCCATCCCCTGAAAACCTTAGAGTCGAGAGTGCGGTCAACAGCTGCCTCTGGTTTTCCCTCTTGGCATTTCAGATCATCAGCAGCAAGGCCAAGTGGTGGTCTCCTAAAAGATTCGGGGAACTCAGCTTCTGGACATTCGCATACACTGCAATCTCGTAACTTACACATACCATCATCAGGCCAAAAAGGGCAGTCACACCACAGCTTAACCTGCAGCCATTAGATATATATCAAGTTGTCAAATCATCTTTTCGCGATTTCAAAGGTAGGCGTGATTGACCTTAGTTTTGGGCTTATTATAAAAATAAATGTGAACAACCTTTTCCTTAGGCTTTTTTTGGATGTCCAGCAAGTTCAGAAGTCACTTTCTTGTATATAAAGGTTTGGAAAGAAAAGGCAAGACATAAAAGGAGAAGAAACCATTTTCCTTCAATCTTCCTACACTTTTTAGCACAGTAGGATAAGTTTTAAATTGCTTTGCCCACAACTTTCCTGATAACCAAATGCCGCAAAATTCAACAGAATTAACTTTGTAACACTATCTTTTTCCTCTCTTGGCAACCTAATCAACTTTAGACAGGAATGTAGAGGAAAATTCTTAAAACCTTCAATTCAATTGAAAATATAATCATCCATTGGTTAGATTGAAGAAGTGATAATAACGAAGCCACTCTCCTCATATTGGTTAGATTTAGCACCATACCTTAAAGTATCTAAAAAAGGGAGTTGTAACAAGCCCTTGGAGTAAAGGATGTAGTACAGCCCCATTAATAGTGTCAACTGTTTCATAATCACAACAACAGTCTTCAACTATCCCAGTATATTTTCTAGAATCCTGCATTAAGGTCAAGAAGCAAACAGTCAGTGAGAATTGTATAATTCAAATAGCTAGAAACATACACAATCTTTTAAAATTCCAGTGAACATGGGATTCCTAAAAGCAAATTTCGCAGGTAGCTTAGCGAATATCCAGATTCTTGTTGATTTAAATATAGGAAGTTACTCACGAGCAGCCTTATTAAACACTTTTAGATACAAGCTAACAGCTCCATGGTTGAACCATACCAGTTTGGTACAAACAGAATCAAGCTTTAACAACCCCCACCAACCACAAGTGAGGTCTGGGAAAGGTACAATGTACGCAGACCTTACCCCACCTTTTTGTGAGGTATAGAGATTGCTTCCTATGGACCCTCGCCTCAGAAGAAGCGCAATCAAAGCAGGATTGAAAGGAGCTTTATCCACCCAACATAACAAAACAATACAATGATCAGCTCAATTTGTTCAAAAGCTCAATTCTATCATTAAAATGCTCATCTTCAACAAGAATTACTAATGCCAGAGTTTACAACATGGGCAATTGATATTTCCAGTTTTAACAACTCGTACAAACTCAAAACTTATTTCAAAATCAGAAAATCCACAATTAACCATTTAATTTATAGTTTCACAATTCATAAGATTCACCATTCTACTAGGAATTTAAACAAGTACTTCAATAAAAATCTTCACATTTCTCTAATCACACAAAAACTAAACAAGAATAAGACAAATAAACCCTAATTTTAAAAAATAAAATTGTGAATTGAGCAAAAAAAACCTGAAAACAAGGACATGATTTTCCCTTCTGTGTATACAAAAAAGTCACACCAAATGCTATCATCAACACCAAAATTGCCCCAATTGCTGATCGACCCAATTTCCATCCACTTCTCCTCTTCTCATTCTCCGTCTTCTTCAGCTCGTTAACTTCACTTTCTTCCACCATCACAACAATTCTTCCACAAAAACCCCTAAAATCTTCGACCCAAAAAAAAAAATACTAATTAAACTTTTATTTGTTGGATTATAAAACGAATTTCAGTATCAACTACTGTTAATTAGCAGAATCGAAGCCGTTATATTTGAAGACCGATGAATTTTTGGGATTTACTTTCCCTTTTTTTGGGTCTAATTTCTGAAAAAACTTTGGGAAGGTCAAACACGTCAGCACACAGATTTTAGAACAGTGGTCGTGGAGAAATGGGAAACAGCAATCGCTGTATGAGCGTTTGAATGTCACGAGATTGCCACGTGTCTATTGAGAGAAGGGAATTGGTTTGCACTCGCTGGGAGGCGAGTAGGAGTTGTTGGGAGGAATTAAATTGGAAGCCTTTACATGTAAGTGACGTTTTTTAACCAATAGGAAGCTATAGGATCTGCCTACGTGGCATATTGAATTGGAAAGTAAATTAATTTTTTACCTAATAATACCATTTGATTTATTTTTATTTTATTGAGATATTTGTAATCTTCTCATATAATTACTAATTAAGGTGAAATAAAAATAATAATTTATTTTATCTTAAACTTTTTAAAATAAAAAATTATTCCCTCTGTTTGTATTTATATGTCATCATTTTAGATTTTACGTCTCTTAAGAAACTATGTAAGTTTTCTACTGTACCCTTATTTAGTGATCTTTTGAGGTCAAGTTTTCAATATATGAATATAAATTGATTTATTTTGATTAATTAAATTAATCAATGAACATGTATTAATCATTTAGTTTTTCTATGTTAGTCAAATTCATACTTTCAAGGCTAATAATTCTCAAAGGTAAAATAGTGTCATTTATGCATTGATTTTGTGAAATGACAAATATTAAGAATCATTTATTTTTACTCCCGCTGTCCAACAATAGTTGTCCACTGTTGACTTGGCACATCTCTTAAGAAACAATAAATAATAGGGATAATATTACTATATTATCCTTTGACTTTTTAAAATTTAATGCTTTGAAAAATGTGTTAGATGATAAATAATATTTAATAACAAGGGTAAAATAGATACAAAAGTAAATTATCTCTTGATTTTCTAAATTGGATAAATATTATTAAACAACTATTTTTAGTATAGTGAACAACTATTGTTGAATCAAGGAAATAATAATGACAACATATAAATAAAAACAAAGAGAGTATTTAAGATAATTTTAGAAATCATGACATGTGAGATTGCGGAGTATGTAATTTGACCACAGTTTGAATCGGGCCATTGTTTTGAGAACTACGTGGGAACGTGTAATATTCTTTTGAATTCTGGAACTTTAATTTCTTACTACTGATAGGGTGTATTTGGGGGAGGAGAATTGATTTTCAAGAAAATGTTTTTTTAGGAGTAACTTATTTTTTTGGTGTTGATATATACGACAAATATTATTTTTGTGAAAAATATATTTTGTCCAAATTAGAAAAATGAAAAAAGTGTCCTGTTGATCCTTTTATTATTTAAAAAATTAATATTACTTTCGACATAAGTTCTATATAATTAAGTTATGTTATAATTGTATGTTTATCGCACTTTACATAAATTCGGTAGGAACGAAGTTAGAGATTAACGAACACAAATTTGATTGTATTCTTACATATTTGGTCTTTGGTGGATCAAAGTCTACTAATTCTAAAAGACACCTTTTTTGGACGTGCTGGGCTCAATCTGGGCTTTCGTTGGTGAACTTTGATTGAGCTTTCCCTAATATTGGGCTATATTTGCAATTGGAACTAATACCAATTTTTGTTGGGATCAAAATAATTGGGGATCATGCTGTAGTTAACGAGTAGGAGAAACTATCTAATTCCACGAACATTCTTATCATATTTACCAGTAATTTTTCTATAGTTTGAAATAAATTTTATATCATATACATTTACATACATGTTTTTTGCAACTAGATACGCTGAAATTTGGAGAGAGACGAACGTTAACAGAAAACGAGCGAGACTTATCTATATATCATAGATACGTGTGAATCACATGATTAGATGCATGTATCTCGTGCGATTCACATGTATCTAGGATATCATATACGCAAGCAAGATACAAAAGTGGCGAGCGAGATGGGAGGAGGGCGAGCGAGATTGTGTATGTATTCCAGATACATGCGAATCCACTTTGATACAATGCATCTAGAACAAATTACACCTAATGTTTTGACCCCATGTATCTCGAGATACATGTATCTGAACACACCAAAATCTTGTAAGATTCGTAATAATACAAACTAGCGTGAATCTAAATAATTAGCTCCTAAACTAGTGGAGTTTCTGTACCGAAACAAATATAAAGCTTGAACAATGTTAAATTAAATAACAAAAAAAGTATACTAACATAGACGTAAATATTTTAATTAATATGATTTAGTCCATTGACTAATGCTCCCCTAAAAGAAAGTATAAAAATTATTGAGAAATAATCTACTCTAAACAAGACATTTTAATGACTACAGACTACAGAGTGATCGAAGGCTATTGTATTTTTTATGAGAATTTTCTTTTTCAATTTTTAAAAATACAAAAAAGATTCTCAAAGAAAGAATTAGTCAAATGTGGAAAAGACCTTTTCCACCAAAAAATAATTCTGATTATAGAAGAAGATCAGAGAAAATCGTAACAATTTTAAATTGGGATTACAAAATACAGAAAGACAATTTAATTAAATTAATTATCCCTTTAAAGCTTCTGATCTCTTCTATGTAGGAAGAAAGAAAGAATCTAATATTTTTTCCAGAATTCGGGCTCCACACAAATTAAAGATATTTTTAGGAAAAATTATCTAAATACACAACTTATTTTACCTTATTCTTTAAAATTTTCTATCATTTGAAAAAATTTACAAAAATCCTTATTTTCCTCACTTTCTCTCCTATTCTCGGATACATCACTCTTACACGATGTGTGGGGACAAGTATGTCTTGTATCAATAAAGGTAATGTATCGGGACATTGAGTGATGTATCAGGACAGATGTATCTTGTATCAACAAATAGAATGTATCGGGACGCAATGTATCGGAACGTTGAGTGATGTATTTGAAACCTTAAATTTTAAGGGATTTTTGTAATTTGGAAAAAAGTAGAGATAGGACGTAATTAGCTCTTAACATTATGAAATTTATGTAATTTTTACATATTTTTATCATGATGTAATATTGTTCGTTTTGGACCACGTCCTCGACATTTGGTTATGTGGCAGTATGAGAACAACAATGCTGATTTTCCAGCCCATCTTCTATATATATTGATCAATGATTGGATTTTATGACATGTTGTGCCTAAGTTTACCTGAGACAAGATCAATGCTACTTCTGCTTTGTCTGTAAATAACTAACACATCATTTACATTAATTCACACAGCTCATGCAATCTTCATTACAAAATCATGTCTCTACTTATATAAATAAATCTTCCTACTGATGAAACATTGTATTTTAAAATACTTGCAAAACCCTAAGCTGTTTAAGGGTAAAATTTGTCCATGAAATTTTTATTTGTGTAAGTTTTGACTTTTGACGGTTTAATGATCTGTTCATTTAACTATTCAGTCTATTTAGGTTCGTTCGACTCAATTCATCTAAAAGTAAGGCTAGTATATATGTAACCCTAATTGATACGTGAGAATTTTTGTCAATTATATATTTTTTAAAATATGCTTCCACACAGGTGAAATATTGAGTGTGTTAATGTTGGTTATGATCTATTACATAGCCTATTTTGACTCGACCAATTTCAACGCAAGTAATTTTTGAGTGTGTTAATGATCCATCTATTTACTAACTTAGCTTATTTTCACCTGTCCAAATTAGCCTACTTGACCATTTGATACCCCTAGTTGCTTTTGACAACAACTAATAATTTCACATTTGATTACCAATCTTATATATCACAATTAAATCAAAATATTTCAATTGCCTGCATTTCCACATATCAAAATACGAGCAGTATAGTTGATTTCTCGAATAATCACTCAACTAATATTTATTATTTATTGAAAGAATTGAAATTAAGAAGAAGATTAGTGACATTTTGAAATAATAATTATTAGTTGAGTAACATCTGAGAAATCAATCGGATTCTAACACATAGTCTAAAACAATTCAGTACCTTAATGTACTTATTGAAATAACAACAATCTTTCATTTGGGAAATTTAATTTGCACCATGTGAATGTTATTTTCACTCCAAATTATTGCATCTACAACTTGTAGCAATTATGCTTTATTTCTACCCCATAGACAACACATAACACAAAAGACACTAGTCCTTTTCTTCTTCAATAAATTGAACATCATAGATAAGAGGCTCTTCTTATATAACTATAACAACTACTACATAAACTTTATACACTTGGAATTGGATGATTTTGATCTAATTAATTGTAACCTTTTTAAAACTTTAGGGACATTTATCAAAATTGATCTATTAACAATCATGGGTTACCGTCTGTTAGTTGACAATTCAATGAATCTATAATTTGGTGGGGCAACAGACAAACAGAAGCTCAAAGCCAACTGTATTTGATAGAACAAAATTAATTTGGCACAATCAATCTCTTTAGTCTCTTAAAGTCATTCCTATATCTTGAAAGAGTCCAAATATACCACCCATTAGGGTTGTGGGGAATACCTAGAATGCAATCGTAGAACCAGAATTTGAAGTTTATGAGTTCAGAATTTTAACCCTTTTAAATTATTGAATTCTTAGTTGATGATTTAGACGTATTAAATGATTTTTTAAAGACAAATATAGTGTTTGGACTAGGGTTATGTCACCTTGGGCTCTAGCTCCGCCCTGATACGATCCCTCCACCCTTGATCAGATGTTTCAAGTTCAAGCCTTAAATATGAAGAAAATTTTTTTTTGTTAAAAAGTGTTTTTACTCGAATAGACTTTACACGACATAAATTTAAATTGGTCAAAGCTCCAATATAAATATCTGACACTTTGACTGAAAACAGCAAAAGAGTTTAAATATGAGCATCTTTTGTAGTTGTGGTTGTTATTAAGGTCGTTGGTTCATTGTATTCACCCTTTTCCCTTCTACTCATTGTCTGCGCAATAATAATATAATTAAATTAGTGAGGGAACTAACCAATCATTAGGAGTTTATAAGGGATGATTAAATAAATACAAAGTTGAAAAATTTTAAGTTCTTGCATGTGGCAATGTGGGGAAGCATAAAGGGATCACAAGAAAGCTATCTTATTTTTTTTAGACATATATTAATTGAGTTTGACAGTAATGATATTGTTTACTATTTGGTGTTTAATAACATGAGTATTCTACATGTGATTAGTCTTCTCATAATTGTAAATTGATACATTGCATCAGTACAAAAGAGAGACCAAAACAGTTTTTTCCTACTATTTTTTTCAGGAGTTTTGGAGCAACAGTAAATTTATCCCTGTGTGATCTATAGGTCATGATTCAAGCAATGAAAACAGCCACTAATACTTACATTAGAGTAAATTGTCTACATTATACTTCTTGGAGTACGACTTTTCTCGAATTTTGCTAATAAAAAATATTTTGTATATCGAACTGCCATTTTCTTCTATGATACTCTTGTTTACAAAATTTCTAAGGTTTTAAAATAAAAGTTGAGCTATAGCCTATAATGCACGAAAGTCCCTTGTTTTCAAGGATTAAAAATAGCATTAGTAAACCAGAGAGTATTTTGATGATTTGGCTTTTAGTGCAAAAGATTATTAGTAATGTTTAATAACAAGTAATTAGTATAAAGCTAAACATGAAAATAATTGTAAGAAAAACAACTTTTTTTAAAAATGATTATTAAATCACATTAACACACACTACAAAGCAGTAACAACAGATGGTGGGACATAACTCGCAACAGATAGGTATTCAATTAGTTTGAAAACGGACTCGTAGTTAGAAATTACTTTCTCAACAACAACGTTTTGGATGCTTAGGTTGATTTATGCAAATGTCTCTATTTTAAGTCATCATTTAGACTTTTTTCATATTTTAAAAGTTGGGCATTTATAGCTCATTGGGACCAACAAAGTGCAAAATATCGTCTAATGTCTATAAAATTTTAGATCACGATTTAGTTATTGTCATAAAATTACTCAAAAAATAATAATAATTTACTTAACAGTTGTCCCTATCGGCCCATTTGCCAATCGTATGGGCCCAATGATTAAATCTTGATATTTACTGGTTGGCCCAATGATCTGGAGCCCATAGGGAGACATACAACGTCACATGCCTTTCATGTATATTCCTAGAGCCAACATTGTGTCATGTTTAGGTTATAATGCAAGGACACACAAGTAGGCACATGTATTTGCAACAAATAAAATGTTATTTTAGGTGGGGGTGGGGTTGTAAGGGGGTAGGGGTGGGGTGAGGAAGATAGAGATATGTTGAAACTTGGAGTGATTATATACGCAATATACATAGATATTTTTAAATAGTGACGGAGGCAGAAATTTCATGATGATATAGTAATTTTTCTAAATCTAGTACAATTTTCTTATGAAAGAAGATTCACACTAAATGTGGCTCTATCAATGATCTTTAAGGGCTCGTTTGGTATGAGAGATAAAAAATAACAAATTTCAGGACTGATTCTAGGATGAGTTTATTTCATATTTGGTTGAGACAAAATCACAGGATAACTTATCCCGAGATTGTAGTGATACTTTTATGAATCCTACGGTGAGAATATAATAACAGCTTTTAAATTACTATTTTCAAAATAACTTATTTCCTAGTCAAACGAATCGTAAGAGTTTTGATGCATACTTGGAACCTATTATACACCCTAAGATTTAACCTTTGAGAAGTTCCTTTCTTATCTTATTCACGTGTAAACTCTCGAATTGACATCACACCTAAATGTTGCAAATGTGAGAAACTATTGACTATTGAGTTATTTAATATCTCACATCGGAATATTAGAGGTTCGGTTGAATTTAATAACTTTAACTTAGATTATTTATATTTTTTGTTTCATATTATTTGACTCATGTTGACTTGACACGCTCTTTAAAAATACTTACTAAATTAACTTGATTAATAATACTTTATGTGGTTATTAAATTCTTTTAGTAAAACTCTCTTAATTTTTTAAATTGGACAAATAAAAAGAAACATCTATTTTTGATATAGGGTCTAGGGGTTAAGTAATATGAAACATAAAGAATATATGTAAATAAATCTACTAAATATATATATATATATATATATATATATAAATATTAAAAAGAATTTTAGTACTTTAATATTAAGTAATTCTTTACATCCAACGTTCGACAAGACATATTTAAAATCACAAAATTCAAAAAATATTTTAAAACATACATATAATATTATTAAAAATTATAAGATTAAAAATTCTCTTTTATTTTTTTAATATGTATTAAATTAAACTGAGATAAACGAATTGAAACCGCGAGAATAATTTGAATATCAATTGTTGGATGAGAAGTAAGGGGCCACAATTTAGACACTTTTGACTCAAATCACATTCTATTACAGTAATGTGTAAATTGAGAGGGAAACATACTGGAAAAAAAAAAAGACAGGGAAACATCAATTTTTTTATTTTTTATTTTTTGCCCAAAAAAATATTTTATTTTTATTTTCAAAAAATAAAAACTAGGACCGGCAAATTCAGGTCTCTATCACGTGCCAATGGCAGGTTGGTACATTAATCTAATTATTTAAAAAATTATTTAATAGTTTGATGAATTATTAAGCATTAACTCGATAGGTAAGGGACCATTATTATTGACGAATAATGAGTGAAACGCTATTTTATTTTAGTTTATTTTGTACTATTATTATTATTATTATTATTATTCTATTGTTTTTTAGTAGTGATAGTGTAGGGCCCAATGTTCACCACGTGGCAGACAGCATCGTATAAACTTTCCAACTGGGTCCCATCACGTGGGTCCATTAACCTGGCCACTTTCAATATCTGGGACTCTTCTCTAATTAAAAATAATTTAACTTTAAGTAGTGATTTTCTGTTAATTTAATTAATTAATGGGTTCTTAATTATATTCTGTATGGGTTAGTAGCACAAAGTCGGCTGCGTAATGACACTGCCGTTGGGTCCGGTAACTTTCGGCAATAATTTCTTAATCAATAGAAGAGGTATTTTAGGTGTCATTTGATAGAGTGTATAAGAAATAATACGGAATATAATGTATTAGTAATGACTTGATAAGATTATTTATATTAAAATTATTTCTTATTTACTGTTTGGTTTAATATATGAAGAATAGTTCTATCTTTAATCTTGCTTATAAATATATTAATAGACATTATATTATTAATATCAGAATTATACACCCTATAATAGTAAACAGTAAATAGCGTGTATTTGTTATACATAAACCTAATATCCTATCAAATAAAGGTTTAAATAGTATCATGACTACTACATATATTGGATTTTCTAATACATTCTATCAAACGATCAGTTAGAGTTTATGTTAAGTATGTACCTTTTGTAAATTTATATATACTTTTCTGTTTTAATTAATTTAATTTGTCTTATTTTTCTTTTTAATATGTATAATGATGGAGCCTTTTTTGTCGAATCAAATATAAACAAGTAAAGATAAATAAAAAGTAGTTTCTTTTCATTGGCTCAATAAAACTCGTACGAACCCTTTACATTGAAAATAAAATTATTGATATAATTAATTGTCAATTATAGAAACCCTAATTAAGATTTTATCAAGTGTTCAATGAATGATGGGGGAATCAGGAACAACTCCTAATTATAGCACCGTTCTATAAGGGATATTGTTTAGACTTTAGAGTCTATGATATAAAGGAAAAGATTTCCAAGATTTATTTGGGGGAAATGTGAAAATAATTAGCACTCACTACGATTAAATATTTTTATAATGACAACGTTTGTATAAAAAGTCTCATAATTGTTATATTGAAGTGATATTATATATGTATACCGTCCGTTATCGTTTTGAATTATTTTTTTTGCTGTTATACATAAAAGTATACAAAATTAGAAGGAATGAATATAAAAAAAGCAAATACTAGTAGCATTTTCCCGTGAAGACCATAACTGATGGACACTATTTATATACAATCTTTTACCTTTTAGTTTCTTAAATTTTACTAGGTGTATGGCATATTAGCAATGATTATTATAAATATTCTATTTTATATATAATATATTTTTAATAAAAAATTTATTATACAATATTTGAGTATGACTGTTATAGAGGAATAATTGTAACAAAGAGTGAACTGCCATAGTGAAGTTCATTATCAATATAAGTAAAATATTGTTATAGAAAAATAAAATATAATATGAATAATCAATTATGAAGAAAAAGAAACTGAAGGACGTTATAACGAACCATCGTTAGAGAGAAATTTGGCCGTATTAAAATTAAGGAGCTATAATTATATTCTATGAAAAGACCTCCTACAATTTTTTTGATTTTTCTACATTGCAAATTTAGTTTAAGATGGTGAACAACCACCATATTTCACGTGTGATTAAGATAGGATTACCACCATTGCCATATATTTTTGTTATCTTGTTTTAATGCAGCCCAAAGTCGTTAAGTAAAGCTTTTGTCCACTTGATTTAATTTGCTCCAATAATTTCTTTTTTTTACACTATTTCAAAAGTACTCCATAATTGGAAAAGATGGATCAATAATTTCATTTTTATTGTACTGGTCTGTGATGAGATAATGCTGAAAAATCAACTCTATTTTTAAGGTGTGATTAGATATGTCTGCATGACTTAGAAGAGTTTCAAACTATATGGAACTTAACTTGTCGAAAAATGACTGATAGTTGATTGTAATAGCACGTATCAATATGAGTTGTGGTGAGATGATTGAAATATTTACTATTTTTAACTAGAGATTTGTGTTCAAGTTCCTAGAAATAGAAGAAAAAAAATTGTTCGTTACCCCCTAAAATGATGGTGATGCGTGAATCCAAATTTGATCACTTACATCTAATGTGGAGTCCGGAGAAAATAATTACTCTGTTTTCAATAGTTCATGAAATCATATATAGGTTTATATCTATTTTACTTAGCTAACGATAAGAATATTACTACAACAACAACAACAACATATCCAGTGAAATTTCACTAAGTGGGATCTGGAGAGAGTAGAGTGTACACAGATTTTATCATTAACTTGTGAAGGTAGAGAGACTGTTTACGAAAGACCCTTGACTCAAGTGTATTAAACCCAAGTAAAGAAAAGAAAACAATGAAAGAACTCATATCAATTAATCTGAAAATCAATGCAGAGAGTACAAGAGAGAAACAATAACAACAACAAAATAGAGTGATATTCAAAGCACAATAAATAACATATGACAAGAACTACGACAATAAAAATATTATTGTACCAAAATGCAAACAAAGTGTATAATGACTTTATTTTCAATAATAAAAAGATATTTTTCAAAAAAAATTAATAAAATAAAGATAAAAAATCGACTAATATTTCTAGCAATCTAGGAAAATTCTGAAAGTTATCTAGAATGGTAGACATAGAACTAGAAAAAAATAATTGATTGGACAATACAAATCCCAAGATCATCTGCTTTCAACTGCATCAAATTTAATATAGTCTGAATTCAGAGAACTCATTTACTATTCTTACATATGAACAAAGCATTATTCATTTATTATAAGTTGTGGGAAGTCAGTCTTCAAAATTTATTATTTATTATCAAAAAACGAAAAGGGGCAATAATTAGAACAGTGAGAAACGTAGACTATATAGTCACACACCATGCAAAGCCAAAAAAAAAGAAAAAGTCTTTATTTTTCTTACCCACTCCATACGCTAAACGCCGTTGCCGCACGGTAGTTTCATAAATGAATATTTTTCTAAAATAATTATTTGATTGTGAAACAAATGAGGGTTTGTACGTTTTCTACTATATGTAGCCCAATTCATTGTTCTTACTTAACTTAAGAGTTAAGAGAGGAGTCGATTTTCAAACAAGTTAATGGGATCATTCAATGTTTATACAGATGATGATATCATATAATACGATGATAAAAAAAATAAATATTGACTTAAATAGTCAATGCCAGAACTCAATACCCCTTCACATATCCAAACTTGCCAGCTAGAGCGTGGATATACCATAGAATGGCCAATATCGAATAAATCAAGAATTAAGATGAATTTAATTTCAATATTATGATAAAGAAATTTACGTTGGACCTAACTTACTTCATATACTAGTTCATGAGGTAAAAATCGTTCGACGCCATATAAAAAACCATCACATTCCTAAAGAGCCAATGTGAAAACTCAACATATATATATGTGGTCTTTCTTTTGCTTTAAATTTAAGTTGCTTTTTTTGGGTGAAACTCTTAATCGAAATGATAGCGAAATCTATTTGTTATAATTAATAAGGCTATATTCATTCATTTTCTCAATTTCTTCATTTAGTAATCTAAAATGATGATAATGTTGAGCTTAATCAACCTAAAGACGTTTTAAATATAAGCTTGATATTATTCATTTTTAGCTAAATCTGTATTATTTTCTTCAAAACGTTTCACATTATTAAAAGATCTTTTGCTTTATATATAGTTTTTAATATATCTTTTCAAGTATTAATGTCTGATTTTGATCACCCACTCAATAACGACTACTTAAAACATAGTGAGTTATTAAATCCACCTTATAGTAATGCACTCTTAATGCAGAGATCCCAATGTCAGTTAGGCGGCTTACATTACCTTTCTAAATTCCTTATCACTAAGAAGCATCCTTCCAATTTATTCTCTTAATTAAATTATCTCCTTAGTACCTTATAAGTCAACTTTTCTAAAAAACCGAACTTTGTTACCACTTTCTTTCTTTCCTTTGTCTCTATCTCTCTTCTTGTTGGGTCAACCAACCACGTTATTAACATTAATTATATGTCCCCCTAACTCTCCCTCTCTCTTCATTTTGATTCTCCTTTCATATAGCGTGTTCGATAAAAAAATTACTTATCACTCCATCACAAACGTTGGCCGGTTGATTCATTTGATTCTCCTTTATAAATGTGGTGGCATTCCTCTCAGAAACTCACCAACATTTTTCCAAAAGCTATACAAACAAAAAGCACAAAGTTTTCTCTCTTGAACACAAAAATGGAAGAACTAGATGCTCTTTATCCACCGGATTCTGATCTTGATCTCAGTTTTACAAGCTGTGCTTCCATTACCACCACAACAACTGATCGTACAGTCAGTGCGAGAAGCAGTTTGGCTCGTAGTAGTCTTACACTGAGCTTCAACGATCGTCTTTCATGTACATCATCGACAAACAATCCATCTGCAGAAATCCCCAATTTTCACCGCCGTGCACACCGTCAGCATGACCCGAATTGGTCCGCTATTAAGGCGGCGACCACTCTCTCCTCCGACGGTGCTCTTCATCTCCGCCACCTTAAACTTCACCGCCTTGTTGGGTCTGGAAATCTCGGCCGGGTTTTCCTTTGCCGTCTTCGTGATTATGACCATGCTAATTTTGCCCTAAAAGTTATCGATCGGGATTCACTTACGGCGAAGAAGCTTTCTCATGTTCAAACAGAAGCTGAGATTCTCTCCTCTTTAGATCATCCTTTTCTCCCTACGCTTTACGCACATTTAGAAGTTTCACATTACACTTGCTTGTTAATCGATTTCTGCCCTAATGGTGATCTCCATTCCTTACTCCGAAAGCAACCTGGTAACCGGCTACCGGTTGAATCAGTCAGATTCTACGCAGCTGAGGTACTCATAGCTCTCGAGTATCTACATTCTCTCGGAATTGTTTACCGTGATTTGAAACCTGAGAACATACTTATTCGTGAAGATGGTCACATTATGCTTTCCGATTTTGATTTATGTTTCAAATCCGAAGTTTCCCCAATATTAGATTTCACTACACGCATTAGAAGAAGAAGAAACAGTTGTTACGGTGACCGGCAACGGGAAGAAAGGGTGACCGAGTTCGTCTCAGAGCCAACATCTGCATTTTCCAGATCATGCGTTGGGACTCATGAATACTTAGCGCCGGAGCTCATCAGTGGCGCCGGCCACGGCAACGGCGTAGACTGGTGGGCGTTTGGGGTTTTACTATACGAGTTGTTGTACGGTACGACGCCGTTTAAAGGAAACAGTAAAGAGTCCACCCTGCGCAATATAGCATCAAGCAAAGGAGTGAAGTTTTACGTAGACGAAACTCAAGGAGATGAAGCTGAAGCGAGAGACTTAATAGAGAAATTATTAGTTAAGGATCCAAGGAGGAGGCTAGGATGCGCCAGGGGTGCAACGGATATTAAACGTCACCCATTCTTCGCCGGTATAAAATGGCCGTTGATCAGAACTTACCGGCCACCGGAAGTACGGGGATTAACGATAAAAAGGACGAAGAGTAAGGCGCACGTGAGTCACGTGACTGGATTATCATCACCAAGAAGAAGGCGTTGTTTATGGAAAAAATTGGGTTATCTAATGAGGATTAAGGGATCTAAGTACAATTTAAACTCTAATCATAATTATTATTGTCATACTAATCATAAGGTTAGAAAATGTGCTTAAATCCATTTCAACCTTTTGTAAAACCATTTATATTTTCTTTTTTTCCCCTTAATTTTTTTTGTTTGGTATAAGTTTGTAAAGGAGGAGGTAGAGAACATCAATTTTGGGGGAAGATGTTCAATTTTTTTTCCTTCTTTGGTTTGTTTCCTTTTTTAAGGAAATTTCATACATATTTGTAAATGAAAAAGAAAGTTATGGAAGAAAAAGTATTTCATTAGTTATGTATCATTTGCTTCTACTTTTTTTTTTTTTTTGATTTAATCCAAATTATAACTTTATAATCTAATGATATCTATAAGCATCTTTCCCAAGATACAGGATAAAAACTTATTCGTATTGAGTACTTACATCAAGCTAATAGATACATGATATGCATTTGTACATAGAATTTTACAACAACAACAATCCATTATAGTTCCAAAACAAGGTCCGGAGAGGTGAAAGTGAATATAAATCTTACTACTATCTCGGAGAGGTAAATAGGATGTTTGTGAAAGACCCTAGCTCAAATAACAAAACATCAGAGCAGCTAATAGATGTACATAGAATTTTCACTTCATTATATTACTTTATCTATATAGTAAATTTACATGGTTTGACAAAAATATCTTTGTGTAAATATGCTTGTCTCCTTTCCTTCTATTCCCCTAATCACAATATAGTTTTTTTTAAAGAAAAGAATAAAAAAGAAAACTCCCAATTGCTTTCCAAGTTGTCATTTGTTGTAGCTGGACCAAAAATGTTCTTGTTTGGAAATTTTGTAAAATATGCCATTGAAAAGAAAAAAGGTTCCTTTATATGATATTCCTCACAAGTCACATATGCTAATGATGAGTTTGTAATATATGATATTTTAATAATTAAATGAATGATTTTTTCCCATTTCTTAAAATTGTAAACTCCTGTTAGAAGTGAATATGCTAATCATCATAATGTCTTGATATTATTGATCAATCTTTATGTTGTTGGAACTTTACTTTTGCTGGAAAACATTATTATGACACATTGACATTAAACAGATTCTTACAGTCTTTTTATCTAAAATTAATGTAAAGAAAGATCGATGCATCATATCAATTATTTTTCTTTTATATTTTACTTAGATATGTTTTATAATTATGCTACTAGTTATTCTATTGATTCTTCTCCAAATAAGATCAACAAGACGTTCAGACTTTACTCGGTAGTCTTTCAATTATCATGAAGATTTTATGATAAAAGGCTATAGATCATCGATCGTGACAATTACGAGTTATAACAAAAGACAATGAGTGATAATTAACTGTTAAACGTGGGACATCAAACTAAACAACATATGATGGCATGTGGAAGCAATAAGGTATGGAACCACAATTCATGCAAATTGCATATGGGTTTCCAAGGTTTTGACTTATAATTAGTCAGCAATATTTATTATTATTGTTAATTATTAATTACAATATAATAAGAAGCTAACTTTGGTGGATGGTAACTGGGAGAAGGGACCAAATTAATACTAGTACAATAATATATTTAGTTGTAAAATAATTTAAGAATGGATAGAAACCTAATTATTCCAGAAGGTCTCAAATTAATTATAAAGCCTATTTGCATATTAAATTAAGTTGCTAGTACAGCTCAACATCGAGCGACCACAAGAATTTTTGCAAAAAATTAAAGTTACAAGTTGCAAGACAAATAACAATGGACCCTTTATTAGAAAGTAACATTTATCATTAATGTAAATTGCACCTAAGTTTTGAATTTTAGCTTCGATCCAACCTCTTTATAATAATAGTCAATTTTTTATCGAAAGACAGATGAAAGCTAGGTCTTTATTCCTTCTTCATGAGGAAAAAAAAACCTTGTTATCATCTATATTAACGTAAAATAAAGCGTATAGAGTCCAACTAACAAGTTAATGATTGAATTCCTTTTAGTCAGAATTGAAGTATAGCCTTTAAGCAATAAATGGATTGAAGTAATTTTTTATATCATTATATCAATACATTCTTTATAAAATTACATTTCTATAATAGTATTATGCAAATATTAATTTATTTTGTCTTTCGTATTTAATGATGTTAATTCTGATACTAAATTCTCACTTTTCGTTTGAGATATAAAATTAGAAATTTTGTTTTCACATAATTTTTTCTTAGAACAACTAGATAAGATCTAATCGTCAAATGTTATTATAGGTGTATAATGACCATTTACTATAATAGCCAAAAAGATTTCAGACAAACATACTATTATAAAGAGGTCTGACCGTATATATGTTAATCGAAGCACAAAATATGTTCTTTATGGAAACCAAGAATGCCAACTCTGACTATATAATATAAGATTATTTCAGAAGTAACCAAATGATTAGTAACTGAATACCAATTAGGCAGTTAATGTGGAGACAGATCATAGAAGTAGATATAATTTAGAAGAGAAAATAGATAAGAAATGCCAACTAATAATTATTAGAGGGGAAGTATGGTATCAAAGGTAGTTGAGTGTACATGAATAATGAGATGCTTCTAACTCTATTAGAAATTTGGCAGAGCTTGAGATGAGCCACAACTTCTGCAACTTCAATTTTCTGTTTTTGGTCTATGGTTGCTTAATTAGAACCTGTAACGAACATAAAGTGGATGCATTTTAGATTCTATCGGGACGACCGTCTAAACTCTCCAAAAAAATATCATTGGATGTGTGTCGGATCCTCCAAAAGTAGTGTCTGACGATATTTTTGGAGAGTCCGCGCAACATTCTGTATTGAAATTATCAGACATGTATAGCATGAATACACAAATGCTACTAAAAAAATGTAGAAACTGGTTATTGTTAGTAAACAGACATGTATGTGATTTAGCTGATTTTCCTTTGTGAACATACATTCAATATTTGAATAATTCCTTTTAGTGGTTAACTAAATTTAGAATTGTGGACACGATAAATGAGACTTTCTTTCTTTTGGGGCTGCTAAAAACACAGGTGTCGATCGATATGTAGTTAAATGATACAGTCAAACATCTCTATAACATGTTTGTTTCAATACCTTTTAATTCCTATAGAGAAATATTGTTATAGAGAACATGTAATATAACATAACATGACATGAAAAATCAGTTCCACAGAAAACACGTTTGTTAAAGTGAAATGTTGCTTTAAAGAGGTTTGACTGTAGTGAAAAGATTGACAGTTAAGGAGGAAGTTGTTTTTATGCACCTTTATTAGCATCAGCTTCACTCAGAGGAGTTTCGGATGATGGCGATGGTGGTGAAGTGCAGACAGATTCCCGGGCTTCAATCAGCATGGTGATGACTTCTCGCATAGTAGGCCTATTGGCAGGGGATGTATTGGTGCAGAACATAGCAATCTTGAGAACTAGAGACATCTCCTCTCTTGTTCTTGCAACACTAAAATCCAGCCTTTTGTCAAAAAGCTCAGTTAGTGCCACTCCTTCATGAATTGATCTCCTCACCCAAGTCACTAAATCGCCTCCCTGATCGAGGGGTTGAACTGGAGACCTACCAGTAATCAATTCCAACACAACAACGCCATAACTATAGATGTCGCATTTCTCTGTCACTTTCATTGTGTAAGCATATTCTGAAACAAAAAAAATCAAGAACTTAGTTAGCTTCTATATGTAAGTAATGCTAATAAAGAGTATCATTTTAAGTGCCTGAACACCGGTCTTACCAGGGGCAATGTAGCCGTATGAACCAGCAACCGCGGACATGGATTTTGAGTAAGGGAAGTCAATTAGCTTTGCCAAGCCAAAGTCTCCAACATGTGCCTCGAGCAGTTCGTCCAACAAAATGTTGTTCGATTTTATATCCCTGTGAATGATATGTGGCTTACAGTCATGGTGCAAATAGCATAGACCCTCAGCAGCTCCTAAAGCAATTTTGTACCTGCTATTCCAATTTAGTAAGCTAGTTTTCTTATTCCCATGAAGTACTTCCCCGAGGCTTCCGTTTCCCATGTACTCATATAAGAGAAGATTGCAATCTTGATGGTAACAGAAACCATATAGCTTGACAATATTTCTGTGATTTATCTTACCAAGTGTAGATAATTCAGCTTGGAAGCTGCTGTCAACACTTGCGGTTTCTCCTTGTGGCTTCAGCTTTTTAACTGCAACAAACTCACCATCAGCCATATTAGCTCTGTAGACGGTGCCACAGGCTCCCCTTCCTATGATCGCGCTGTCTGAGAAATTTCCAGTAGCATCAACAAGGTCCTGATAAGTGAACCCTTTTCGTGGAAAGTAATGATCATTCAAGTCATCAGGCTTTACTTGGTTTTCCACCGACACAAAAGCCGCTTTGTGGCCTCTAATGATCATACATATAACTACAATCAATACCAAAGAGATCATCCCAACAGTCGCAGAAACAGCAGTAATTATTTTTTGCCTAGAAGAACCGTGTTTCAACCAGTTTGACTTTGGTGCAATCAAAGGGGCTGGAGGAGGATCACAATGAATGGAATCGGACGTGCATAACCCAACATTTCCAGCAAAGTTGCTCGAGTCCATCCTTTTAAAGGCAGGCGTGTTTGGTACTGATCCCACAAGGTTATTGTTAGAAAGATTGCATACTATCAGACTCATCAACTGGCCTATTGAAGTTGGAATCTCACCACTAAGCTGGTTGTCATTTAAGTACAATGTTTCAAGCATCTGCAAGTTCCCGAGGTCGCTAGGAATAGATCCATTGAGAGCATTGTGACTCAGATTGAGAGAAATCTGAAGAGTTCCAAGGTAGCCAAGCTCAATAGGAATACTACCAGAGAAGAAATTTCCTCCCATCTCCAAATCCGTTAGTCGTGCTAGTCCACCTAAGCCACCAGGTATCTGTCCACTAAACTTATTATCAGATAGCTTAAGCAGTTCCAAGTTGACTAGCCTGCCAAGTTCATCCGGGAGATTTCCAGTGAACGAGTTCTTGCTAAGATCAAGCCTCTGGAGACTTACACAATTCCCTAATTCATGAGGGATATCACCCGAGAGCCGGTTGGAGGAAACGTTAAATGCAACAAGCTTCACAAGTTTTCCAATATCAGGAGGAATTTGCCCGAAAAAATTGTTATTTGACAAGAGCAACCTCTCTAATCTTTGAAGGTTGCCTACCTCTGGTGGTAGCAATCCAGAAAATCTATTGTGAAAAAGCTCAAGAGCTGAAAGGCTCTCCAGCTTGCTAAGATCAACAGAAAAACTCCCAGTGAGCAGGTTATCTCCTAGCATTAGCTGCTCTAGGGACTTGCAAGTCTTTAGGCCATAGGGGATATTGCCCGACAACTTGTTAGAACCGAGGCTCAGGAATGTTAACTTCTGAAACTGACAAAGGTTTGAAGGTATTCTTCCTTCAAGATTATTCTTGGACAGGTCCACTACAGTGAGGTTGCTTTTGAGGCCAATAAATCGCGGAATAGGACCTTCGAGGTGATTGTCAAAAAGTTGTAAACTCTCCAAGAATGCTAGATTCTGAAACACTGATGGAATTCTACCTGTCAAATTATTTATAGACAAGTCAAATTTCTTAAGCAGCTTCAACTCTCCAAGCTCCTTTGGAATCTTCCCATGTAATCTGTTCTCGAAAAGGTGAAGCAACCGCAGATTAGAAAGTTGCCCCAAACTTTTCGGAATGCTTCCTCTCAACTGATTTTCGGATAAATCAATCTCAACTGCACTCAAACAATTTCCCATTTGCCATGGAATTGTTCCATTCAACTGATTAGTATAAATGTACAACCTTCTCAAATAAGTTAACTTTCCAATCTCTTTCGGAATTTGTCCACTGAATGAATTCTCATGCAACGCGAGTAATTCCAACTTACTGAAGTTCCCAACCTCAGGAGGAATTGCACCAGAGAAAAAGTTAGCCCAAAGAATTAAGTTGATGAGGTTCTTAAGCCTTTGTAGCTCTACTGGAAAAGACCCTTCTAGCCTATTTTCTGCTAGACCAAGCACTTGTAAACTATCACATTCACTAACTTCAGCAGGAATAGGGCCAGACAGATAGTTTCGCCCGGCCCTGATGATCCTGAGACTTTTCAATTCACCTATTGAAACAGGTATCCTTCCAGTAAGATTGTTACTATAAACAACAAATTCCTCAAGAAGTGACAAGTTTCCTATATCCTGAGGGATTTCACCAGAAATGTAATTCTCACATAAATAAAGCTGTCTAAGTGAGGTAATATTGCATAATTGGACAGGAAACTCTCCATGGAATCTATTGGTACAAAGGTTCAATTTCTCCAAACTATGACACGACGCCAAATCATCAGGAATTTGACCAGAAATGAAATTTGATGACACATTCAATACTGTCAAGTAAGGAAGTTCACAAATTCTTGAAGATAAACTACCAGACAAGTTACGATTATCGATATTGAGAGAAATCACCTGATCATTTTTGCTACACTTAACACCATCCCATTTGCAAGGATTCAAGTCTGAAGAATTCCAACTTTCAAGATTGTTATCAGGATCATTAAGGGATTTTCTGAACTCCAAAAGAATAAGTCCCTCTTCATTTAAAGATTCAGCAAAACCAGTAAAGAAAAGAAGAATCAACAGCACAAAAAACAAATGCTGTTGGATTGAAGAGTTACTATAACTTGCCATTTCCAAGGATAAAAGGGCATGAATGACATGCTGTTTAGTTTACACTGAAGTCATGTCAATATTTTTTTATGGATGAAAACTAGGAAACTTATGAGTATGGCAATGCCCAAAATTTGTAACAGAGCTAATGGCAGACCAAGAAACAGATACCATTAAGCAAGTATTGAGATTCCAGGGCCCATAACTCTCAGTATACAACTCAATCCAATTTCAAGAAGCAAAAGAAAAATGAAATCTTGAATTGTTTTAACCTTAATGACCACAAAAAACATGCCACTCAAGACATGCAAATCACCAAGATTCAACAAAATCAAGAAATGGGGTTTAGCTATAATATGAAATCTTGAATTGTTTTAACTATGTCACTCAAGACATACAAATGACAAAGATACTACAAATCAAGAAATGGGGTTTAGCTATAATATGATATCCTGGATTGTTTTAACCTTTTAATGACCACTCAAGACATGCAAAAAACTAAAGAGAAAGATTCTAAAAATCAAGAAATGAGGTTTAGCTATAATACTTGAATAAAGTGAGAAAATTAAATAAGAGGATAAAAAAGATGTGAAAACAGAGAAAATGTTTTTGGCTAAAAAGAGTTGATTGATTGATAAGGAAAGAAAATGGAAGAGGGCCACAAAGGGAGAGTCAACTAGAACTTTACAGAATGGAAGGAGTACTAGAACATGTGAGTGTGATATGTGAATGAATACAACTATATGATGATCATAAATTGTTAACCACTTGTTTTTTTTTGCTTCTTCTTTCTTAATTCTCCATCTTTTTCTTATTGTAATTCTAAACATCATGATTTCATTCTCTAGTTGGTCACAGGTAGAAGTACTCTGTTGCTTTTTACACTATGCATGTTAAGTGTTGTTGAGAAAAAGAGAGATAGAGATTGGTCATATGAAGTATTTTTTTCCTTGGAGTTATCTTTTAGCCAACTATTTCTAAGCCTAACAATATGGGATTGTTTAATGTTGAATTCTTTCCCACTAGGAATCCTGGAATTTCCAACTTCTCTAATTACCTCTTTTACTTTTTTCCAATTTTCCGGTATTCAGTAGCCACATTTTATGGTAAAAACTCTCTATTAAAGACGACTTTTACTTCTTTTTTATTTTTTCGCTTTCCACTAGATGTTTGATCTCTACTTTTTGGTCTGTTGATTTTAGAGTCAGGCCCAAGAAGTCCACTTTGACACTCGCTACCGAAGATGACTTTATTTTTCGAGCTCAAATCCTCCTTTAACTTTCTTATTTTTCACTTTTCAGCTGATATTCTGTATTCACGTTCTAATATGAGTAATTTAGATTCGAGTGAAGAAGTCTAGTTTGGAGAGTAAAACGCTCTTTACCAAATATAATTTTATTTTCACAACTCAAATCGAATTTTACTTCTTTTTTCTTTGCTTCCACCTCATGTCCAATATTTGCTTTTTGGTCCGTCTAATTCAAAAAGTTATGCCAACAAGCCCACTTTGGCACTTTCTACCGAAGACGACTTTATTTTCCGAGCTCAAATCCTCCTTTAATTTTTTTTTTCATTTTCAATCCAATGTCCGGTTTATTTACTCTCTAATCAAATTAATTTAGATTCAAGCAAAAAATTCCTATCAAAACTGATTTTATTTTCAAAATTCAAACCGAAACCTCTAATTAAAGAATCAGGAGATACTTACCACTCTATCACAAATGATTAATTGCCTCTTTAATTTTTCACTAATTTATCTTTGTCGTTTATCTTTTCCCTGTTACAAAATTGGAACTAGTCTACAAACGTCATGATATCTTTAAAGAAAATAGTCATGTTAGGGATATAGTCCATTTAGTAGTGGGTGGATGAATTGGAAAAAAGATGTAATGTTACATTGTATCCTACCACAAGCCAAACTTTCAGTAATGCGTTTGGCAGAAAAAGAATAGGTTATTTGGTAGGCACATTAATAAAAGTTCAAACAATCTTGTCTCTATCATAAATAATTTTTCAGGTAATCAGCAAATAATAGTTACATTAAAATTAAAGTTAATATAATCTTGTCTCATCTCAAATAATCTTTCACTTAGGTGCTTTCGGTACGAAAAGAAAATATTTTTCAGAAAAATAAGTGAATTTTTTTATTTTTTTGTGTGCAAGTTCGCTACGTAAGTATTTATTTGTATATAATCTAGATGAATGAAAAGTAGAGATGAGAGGTAGGTGTGTGGGTTAGTGGAGATGGGGGCTATCGGAGTAGGAGTAAATATGAGACGTGTTGGAGGGTCGTGGAACTTGTTTTCCTCATTTCCTAGAAAAAAATATCTTTCAAAAATTTTGACCAATCAAAAAAAAAAAATGTATTTCTCCATACAGAACACACCTTTAATCAATCAATAGGTAAATAGGTAGCTTGTGGTATGCTCAAAAGTTGTCGAATAAAACTGAGTCTCATCCAAAAGAAGCTAGATAATTTTATTATTTTTTTCACTTTAAATCACTCGTGGTTAATGACTTGGATGATATTTTAATCAATTAGGTATAAACTTTTTAGTTAAATATTTACTCCTTCAATTCGTTTTTATATGTTATTTAAGGATTTGACATACCTATTAAGAAAATTAGTTGAATAGTACTAATAATAAAGGGTATTTAACTAAATTACTTGTATCTCTACCTTAAATGAGTAACAAATGAATCTATGTTTTTATTTTTTTATGATAAGAAATCCGCAATTTTGAATGGATGGAGTAAATTTAAATCACGTAGAAAAGGTAAATTAAAATTGACAAGTTCCGTATAATGAACTCGATTCAGAAGGTCAATCCCCTTACTGTTACATTCAAAAATTTTCAAACTTAAGACCTTCGTTACGAAAATCTCAAGCCAAATCATCTGAGTCACCTTTGCCTAAAGGGTTAATATATGCTTTCTTAGAGTAGTAAAATTGATTTTGAATAGAACAAGAAAAAGAAGTTAATTGAGGTTGTGAAGGAATAAACATTTTTTGGTCCAAATTTTTTATATCAAAGTGACAGATAAAAATGACTGAATATTGATAAGTTAAACACATTTGGTGTAGCATTTTATTAGTTATTTTAAACTAAGTATTTTGCAATTAACATTAATTAGTTGCTTCTACAATCATTCCTAGGGCTTTATATCATATTAAATTTTTTATTTAACATATATAAATAATTTATCAAAAATTCGATAAACAAAAATAAGAGTCGTCTAGAGCCCATAAACTAAAAAAAACTTTCCTTCACCTCTTCAAAGGGTGATTAAAGTGAGTAAGAACCCAATCAGATACTCAAATAATAATATAAAAAAAAACAAGAAAATCTCCCTAACAAAATATATTATTCTTAAATTATATAAATAGTCCATGAACATTGCGGCTCTATTTTCCTCCTTCATTTGTTTCCAAAATTTTTATTTTTTTTCTTTTGCAAATTTCTTCTACTTTTTTTTTTAATATACGCAACACTATTTTAGTAGAAATTAAAATCTCACATATCTCTTTTTTTTTTTAATATACGCAACAACTTTTATTATATAAATGTTACTATTGACATAAAATATTTTCTCAAAAATGATTTTATCATACCAAATACACCTAGTAGTTACCTTTATTTTTTTTCTTTCAAATAATTAGTTAAGGTTAGAATAGACTCCAATTGCTAGAACACATCCCACTCAGCTTGAGATAGACTTTTTGCAAATTATTAGTTAGCATATAGAAGGTTTATTTTTGGGACTAACTTCATATGGTTGACTAAATTTAGCAGAAATAACATCACCGTCTATGGTACCCCGTTCACTTTTACTTATCACTTATTCCTAAAATAGATTTTTATTTTTACTTGTTTTTTTTGACTTATCAAGAAAAGACAATGATTTTTTTTCCATATTTTCCCCTCAATATTAAATACTTACTCTATTTTCCAAATCATTTTTCAAGACATCATTTAGTAGGGATAGTTTGGTAAAATACATATATCAATAATGATTTTCTTAATGGATATGCCAAGTTAAAGTGTGACAAGTAAAATTGAACCAAGGGAGTAGATATTATTGTAGGGCCTGAATTTACTCCTTGGGATTAGTGACAAAGTCAGAAATTTTGTTAAGAGTTTTCAAGATTTAATAATATATATATATATATAATTTTTCGATAAAGGGTGTCCAATTAACCACCCTAAACGAAGTGATGTTGGATATTTTGTAATATTTAGAGGTTTTAAATTGAACAGACTCAATTGTTCGTGAAAGAACATGACTGTTACGAAAAACCATTTGTTCATGAAAGAACATGACCTCTATGAAAAATCATATGTTCATGAAAGAACATGACTCTTATGAAAAGACACATCTGTTCATGAAAGAACATGACCCTTATGAAAAGTCATATGTTCATGATAGAACATGACTCTTATGAAAAATCATATGTTCATAAAAGAACATGACTCTCACTCTTAAGTTCTATAAATATAAAGGCTCTCTAGAAATAGCCTAAGAAAATTTGCATGTATAAACCAACAGCTTTGTTGTATCCTTGAAGAGAATTGTTTGTATTTACCCCAATATGTATATGGGCAATATCTCTTTAAAGAAAGTGTTTTCACGCCTCAAAGCCATCTTATTCTTCAATCATATTTCCTATTATTATTTTTCTAACAAGTGATAAGTCAAAACCCTAGGAATGAAAAGATTCTGTTGGAAGAACTTCCCCCAGAAATGGGTATGCAATGTGTGATCCAAGTTTAGTTACGCTTGAATGTCGATACCGGATATCGAGTGGTAAAAAAAAAAAAAAAGGGTCTGACATTACACACTTTTATTTATATATGCGTTATTTCAAGATTTGTATTTTACAGGACATGGGCTAAAGTATATGACCCATCACCCAAACATGAAGAACCTGTGAATTAGTTTATGGAGCAGTAGCCCATTACCAAATTTTTAGCAAGCTGTTTACGTATGTGAATTAAATTTGCCAGATGTATTTTTATAAATAAGTTGTTGTGAAGTTTTGGGGCATTGGACCTTTTGTACGCGATATTTACTCGAATAACTTATATATACTGATAGTGTAAAAGAAATTGTAGTTTTCTGTAGTCGATAATGCAATCTCTTGTCTTTATTATTTTATGACCATAAAATTAGCAGACAACAATTGTTGGACACCGATAAACTAAAATGAAACAAAGAACAGGAGAATGTCTCTGATTTATTAATATCCTTTCCAAAATAAAAATAAAAATAAAAAGATGTGAAAGTTTCTTCACATAATTGGACGAGAGTATAATTAAATAAAGGGAAGTTATACGTTTAGCTGCTCGATCAAAAATATTTACTTGCTACATGAGTATAATATGTTACGCATCACCTTAATTATATGTGACATAAAATTACATAAATTGCTCTTAAAATGATTTGATCTTTAATATTTTTTTTCTTTAAAGTAATTGTCCTTTTAACAACTGAACTTATGTGTAATAGGACATAAGTTCTTTAGAAACTGAGACATGTAAGACAACTTGATGATATTATGATACGCAAATATATACGTACGTTCCATGATTTTTTTTTTTAGCACAAACAAGGTCATAAGTACTGCAAATGACTCCTTATGTGGACTTGCATTAGGGTTTAGGGATGATGTGATCCATTTGAACTTTTGGGCCAGCATGTTTGGAGTACAAAGGAAGAGGGACTTGATGAGCCCACTTCTTTTAGAGAAGATGATAGTCCAGCCCATAAATAAAGACTTGATAGTTCGATTTAAGTTGTTATAAGTACTCGATTTTTAATAAATTTATTCATTTCAGACACGACTTATGACATGAAATAATAAAATTTGCATATGAAATTACAGATTTTTTCTCGAGCTGGAAAGTCACGATATATGACTGAAGTGCAATCATTTTTTTTGCATGCACTTAAGACGTGTATGACATAAGTGTAAGTAATGTTGATTAATTGATTATTTCTTTTGGCGATAAACAAAAAATTATTTTGAAACATAAGATTTAAGTATTATGAAGATCACAAATCCTTGTTATCAATTTATCAAAATAATAACAAATATAACAAACCTATTTTACTACAATGGTAATTTACCAATGTTTTTAAGCTTTTCCAATAACACCCTTTTAATTTAAAACTCACTTTCATATTCGAAATGCAAGGTCATTTTTTAAAAAAAAACATTATATTTTAATAGCTGTAAATTTGAGAATACTATTGTTTCTCATGCATGAATGAATAAATTAAAAGTTCAATCTTACAAACTAGGAGTATTTTATGGTAAGATTCCAAAGTGGAAAATGCCCTAAAAGTCCAAGATAATAGGTAAGCCGTAACGTAAGAAGTCCAAAATAATTATCAGTCATCTTTAATCTTTTCTCTCTCTTTTTTAAATTAAATTAAATTTATATTTGACTAAAAACTTTGATAGTTTAAATATAGTATAATTATAAAATAAAAATAAATAAAAAGTCTAGCTTGACAGTATAGTTGGAATACATACATCAAACTCTAACCATTTTTCCGTTTTAATTTAAAGCTTGTGAAAGGGACTTTGATATATTTTCTAGTAAATTAATAAACCTTAAAGAAGATACACGTATTACACCATTAGTTTAGACAATTTCCACCACATACTACATTGTCTCTTTGTAAGATATTGGTTTAAACATGTGATCTAAAGTAACATGTGAATCCGTGTATTACTATACTATATGTTTAAAGTTTTATTTTTCGTTTTATGTGATTTCTCTACCGATAGAATTTTCATTAATATAGTACCGTATGCTTATATATATATATATAAAGTGGTGTTTTTATTGTAATACATAATTTTTCTATTATGAAAATTTAGTTAAATCCCCTTTCCACGTAATAGATAAATTTGGCAATTCATAAATATGGTAATAGTCTCCATAAGTCCATAGTGAGAAATCGTGTCATTTGATGGGACTTAATTTGCATTTTGTATATTTATGGAGGTCTCATGTTGAGAAGAATCTTGATACTTTGAGTTGTTGAAATGCTTGAAAATAGATGGCATTTGACCATAGGAGTTCTCTTTTTTGCTTCTTTTTAACAATTTAAAATATTTTAAAGATATACGATCAAATCGTAGTCAAATTTTATAATATATCATATAAATTAAAATAAAATAATAATATTTAATTTTAAATATGTCATAATATTAATATTCTTATAAAAGTTTTTGATCAAGAAAATGTATTAATATAATTTTTTTAACAGACTACTAAAATTATAATGACAAATAAATTACTCCACTATTTATATTTATATATCGTTCTTACTAAAAATTTAAATTAATCAATGTCTACTATAAATACTATCGTCAAATAAAAAATTAAACTCTACTAGTCACCACATGACGAAAGCGATGACACATAGACCTTAGGCCGACCAGAAAAGTCTGGAATATTACAGACTTTAACGTATTAATGAAAAAATAAGTTAGCAAATAATATATATGTCCTTTAATTTGACATCAATTTATATTTATGTCCTTTAACTTTGGAAGTACATAATTAGAAATTTAAATTTGTATAAAATTGAACAAGTAAATACACTCATCTTTCATGACATCTTACGTGACAATTTGCATTATACATGGTGTCTTACATGTATTATGCCACGTAAAATTTATGCGTCTACTTGATCAATTTTATATAAGTAAAAGTGTCAACCTATACCCATTCAAAGTTGGAAGATATAAATATAAATGAGACAAGTTAGAAAAGTACGTCTTTCGAAAAATGAAGGCATCTATACACCACTATATATATACCACGTGAATGGTACAACAAACAAATCAACACTTGAGCAATTTTAAGAAATTCTTCTTTCTTGTTAATTCTTCTTCACTTGCCTTGTTAATTCATACAAAAAAAAAATGGCTAATGATGAGGTGATTCTGTTGGATTTTTGGCCTAGCATGTTTGGTATGAGACTAAGGATTGCACTTGCTGAAAAAGAGGTTAAATATGAGTACAAAGATGAGGATTTGAGTAACAAAAGTCCTCTGCTTTTGCAAATGAATCCTATCCACAAGAAAATCCCAGTTTTGATTCACAATGGAAAACCAATCTGTGAGTCACTTATTGGAGTTGAGTACATTGAGGAAGTATGGAAGGATAAAGCCCCTTTGCTCCCTTCTGATCCTTATGAGAGAGCACAAGCTAGGTTTTGGGCTGATTACATTGACAAGAAGGTAAATTCATACTCTCTCTGTCTCAATTTATATGATATCAGAGTCAGATTCTTGTTTTGTGGCAACAAGTGTTAACTGTTTTCTTTTTCAGTTGTATGATTCTGCAAGGAAGATATATACAACAACTGGAGGGGAGCAGGAGGCAGGTAAGAAAGATTTCATAGAAATCCTTAAAGTGTTGGAGGGAGCACTAGGAGAAAAGCCTTATTTTGGAGGGGATAACTTTGGTTTTGTGGATATTGCTCTGATTGGGTTCTACAGCTGGTTTTATGCTTATGAGACTTATGGTAACTTCAGCATAGAGGCTGAGTGTCCAAAGTTTGTGGCTTGGGCCAAGAGGTGTATGCTGAGGGACAGTGTGGCTAAGTCTTTGCCTGACCAACATAAGGTTTATGAGTTTGTACAAGAGGTGTATGGGAGTTGAATAAACATATGCATATCATAATGTATTGAAAAAGGGTACTTCATTGTGCCTTCTTGTATTGTTGTTTCAAGATTTGGTATGTTTGTTTGGTCATAGTGTAAGTTCTATTCTACTTGTAATAAAGGACTATTAGCTTGTGTCTTGTTGAATGTTGGCATTTGTGATGACAAGTAATTACTTTTTTCATGAGCATCATCTAACACAATAGTAACTACGCCTCTTATTCAAACAGTGAATAAGTTAGAAACACTTCGTGATTGTATATTATATGGCACAGTTCAGATATTGTTAAGTTTTTTTTTTTTATCATGCATTAGGGTATACAATTTTTAAGGTCCTCAAAATAATTTGCATATTTTAAAACTAAATAAAAAATACTATAACTCACAAGAATTAGCAATTTAAAAGATTTTAAAAATATAGAAACAAATTGTAATAAATTATCATTTTCTGGAGCATAACTTGATAATATTATGTTACAAAAATATATACTTATGCTCGATATACTTTTTTTTTATATTATGAGGACATAAGTTAAAAACCAGCACAAAATATGGACATAAGTGCAAATGATCCCTTTATTTGGAAACTTGCATTAGGAATTCTGAGGGAACTTTTGGGCCAGCATGTTTGGAGTACAAAGGAAGAGGGACTTAATGACTAATAAAAGCCCACTTCTTTTATGAAAGACTCCACTTTATAAGTCTTACATTCCACAATTTTTTGATTGATAGTTCGATTCAAGTTGTTGATGGAAATGTAGCATAAGTACTCGATTATTGATAAATTCTTTCTCTTCGGACACGGTAGACAGTAAAATTCGTGTCGAGAAAACAATAATCAAGAAAAATTATCGTAAAAGTAACGCAATAATTGTATTTATTGATTTCAAAGTGCGAGTGTTACAATTTCTATGATTCCTATGATTCGTCTTTTCAGCTATAATTCAAGGGCTCTTGAGTTTGATATTGAATTTATTCATGAACTTGTATATTAAATCATCTGTTAAAATGTTGATTAATTGACTATTTCTTTTGGCTATTAACCAAAAAATGTTTTTATTTTTAATTTCAACAATTTAACACATGATTGAATATACAAATATACTTCAAATGATTTAAATTTGCAATATAAGTTCCAAACTTATCAAGAACAAACCTTAATCATAGATTGATGAAAATAATAACACAAGTTGCCAACTCATTTTACAATAGTAATGTACTTAAGATGCACATGGCTGAAGTGCATTTAATTTTCTGCCTGCACTTAAGACGTGCGTGTCTGAACCACAGATATTCAGTTTATTTTACCCCCAAAAATAGAAATATAACAAACTTGTTTTACAACAATGTCAATTTACCAAACATTTTTAAACTTTTCCAATAACATCCCTTTAATTTAAAACTTACTCTCACATTTGAAATTGGTGTGCATCAGTCGGTTCGGTTCGATTTTACGTATTATCGGTTCGGTTTATCAGTTTTTGATTTTTAAATATGCTAAATTAATAACCAAACCAATAAGATATTTTTTTATCGATTTTCAGTTTATCGATTTTGGTCCTTAACTGTTCGGTTTTCGATTTAATCAATAAGAAAATACTTATAAAATAAATATATGACTTCTCTAATAAATTTGACGCGACAAGACAATAATTTAACTTTATAAATGCTCACAAAATAGAAATAATAATAACAAACATGAAAAGAGCTATACAAGTGTAACACATAGAAATTGGGAAGAATAGGGTTCTTACTTAGGTTTTGACATTTTGTATAATGTGAACTTATGAACTCAAAGTCACAATGAAGTGTGAATTGAAGACTAAGGACAAAGACAATAACTAGTAAGGTATTGAGATTAATATTTAATATTTATGTATAAGTAAAAGTAGTAAATTCCTAGTCTTAATGGGTTATCGGTTTACCAATAACCCAATATAAAAAATCAATAACGAACCGATAACCCGATAATTATTTTTTATAAAACGATTAAAAAATCATTAACCCAATAGCAATAAACCAATAACACTTTTTTCGGTTTGGTTTATCGATCGGTTCGGTTTTTGCAGACCCCTAAATTCAAGACCATTTTTAAAAAAAAATTATATTTTAATAGGTATAATTTGAAAATATTATTGTTTCTCATGGATGAATATCAATAAAAAAATTAATTATACAAATAGGGGTATTTTATGTAGGGCTGTTCATGGTTATGGTTGAAAAATCAAATCGAATCGCAATCCAAACAAAATCGATATTTGATTTGATTTGGTTTGGTTTTAAATTTTGAAAACCGATACTATTTGGTTTGGTTTTGGTTTTACTAAAACACAACCGCAAAAATAACCAAATCGAACCGAGAAATTAGATATATAAATTTTATAATTATTTATATATTACTCATAAATAAAAGATAAATATTTTGTTAAATTTTAATTAACTTAAGTCTTTAATTTTATCATTTTCTCAAGCCCAACACTTAAATTTTAGCCCAACTATTACAACCCTAAGTCCATGTCTACCAAAATCCATTACTTTAATTTTTACCTACCCTACCTCACATAAGATAGTCACACTTTCTCTTAATTGAATCACTTTGTTCGTGTAATAATAACTCTAGTATTGCTTAATTAAACTCACAGTAGCTTTTCTGTGGATTGTTCATGTACTAGGTGTCTGTGTCTATCGAGATACATATGTCCTCAAAAAATTTATTACTCTCAAATCGAAAAAATCAAAAAAATCGAACCAAACCGACAATAATCAAACCGAAGGTTTTTTTTTTCGTTTGATTTGATTTGGTTTTAAAAATTTAAAAACCAACTAGATTGATTTGATTTTGATTTTAACCAATAATCGATCTAAATCGAACCACGAACCCCCTAATTTTATGGTATGATTCCAAAGTGAAAAATGCCCCAAAAGTCCAAGATTAAATAGGTAAGCCGCAAGAAGTCCAATTAATCTTTCCTCTCTCTTTTTTTTAATTTTTATATTTAATTTATATTTGACTAAAATTTTTGACAGCATGAATATCATATAAGTATATAATAAAAATAAATAAAACGTTCAAACCCCAACCATTTTTCCGTTCTAATTAAAAGCTTGCGAAAGGGACTTTGATATTTTTTCTAGTAAAATAACAAACCTTAAAGAAGATACACATATCACCATTAGTCTATATTGTCTCTTTGGACAACCCAAAGATATTGGTTTATTGCTATATTATATGTTTTACGTTTTATTCTTTGTTTTATGTGATTTTCTTGATAGTTAGGATTTTCATTATTGAGATTTGAACTCACGAATATCTTGAGTCTGGACTTTTTCTGTTCACCTCAAATCACTAGGCGCCAACACTTTATTGTATTAAAGGCACTTCATTGTGCCTTCTTGTGTTGTTGTTTCAAGATTTGAAATGTTTGTTAGCATAGTGTAATAAAGGACTCTTAGCTTGTCTTGTTAAGGGGTTGGCTTTTGTAGTCCTTGTATGTAATTCTGGGGATTTTCCTTTTTATATTTTGAAGTAATCACTTTTTTCCTGAGCATCGTCTATCGCAATAGTAACAACGCCCAAGATCCAAACAAGTTAGGATCGACTATATGATTTTGTAATGAAGCCATATTGTATTGAAATGGATGATTGGAATTACACGTACAATTATAAGAGCTCATCGTTCAAATTACTCCAAACTAGTAACAAATCCTTCCAAGGGAAGAAGTAGAAATAAAAAGGAGAATGGAGGGAGGTTCCAGATTAATCTAAGCAACTAAGAAATAAGAGACAAGTTCATAGCATAAACCCTTATTGATTATTTCCCTATTCTATATATAGGCATCTTCCCGGGGTCCCAAATGTAATTTGACATCTTATCACATGGGTCCTCCATGTTAGTTATATTCATAACAATTCTCCCCTCCCCAATAAGAACCTTGTCCTCAAGGTTCGAGTATAGTCGTAATGAGACCACATTGTTGTCTTGTTCCTCTTTATCAGTGTTAACAACCTAAAGGAGTTCTTTAGACGCTTCATTATCCAAAACAACATTCAACAACGATCCTTTGTTTTGCTTTTTAAACCAGAGGATGTATCCATGTCTAACAATATTAACATCAAAGAGTTTCTTGGGAGATGAAGATGGCGGGACTAAAGTACCAACGTTGAACACCTTATGGAGCTTTGATCTGAGAGCATTGAAAGTTGTTGGATCCAACTCCTCTAAAACATTATGAATTGATAGCATTGGCATCTGTAAGGTTTCTGTAGTCCAAAAAGCACTCCAGGGGACAACCACTTTCTCAACTAGTTTGAACAAAATCCTTCCAGCACCTAACACAAAACCAACTTCCAATAGCATATATTCAATGGGGATAACTCTTCTAAAGATGTAACCAACACTACATATCTCACCCCAATTACAGAAGCATCCAACAAGCACTTGATCGTGTGTTGAGAGCAAGACCACATCTTTAGTCCACAAGAAGACCCACCAGCTAGCAACAGATCCAACATTGTAGAACAAGATGTCAGTAAATGTGCTAAAATAAAGTCTTGAACAAGAGCACTGGCAGACTGTAGTACTGCAAGAGCACGACAAAGGTGACTCAAAAAATTTAGTGCACACCCCAGTTTTGTCATGTCCCTAAGAAGAGAACTAGCAGAGTCTACCCCATTAACTATACATCTTGCTTGTATCACTTGACCAAAAGTGCACGGAGAAGGAGAATTACATTTCCGTAACATTCCATAGAACACATTTGGAGTAATTTTTGGACAATATCCAGCCAACATAGTTTCCAACGCGTTATTTGTGCCTTCCTTTTTGTTATTTGTTGCCTGTAACTCACTTTCGACAAAATCAGCAGCTGCACAAATATGCGAAAAGATTGCTTCTTGTAGCATTTCTATAATCTCCATATGCTCACTGACTGCAACAATTGTTTTGTCAATATCCTCAATAGTCGGTGCCTTCAGCGTGACTTCCCTTGTTGCTGCTGCAGTTTCCAAAGCATCAATAATAGTGTTTGTCGTGGTGTTTGCACCTTCTAACAGTAACATTTGATCACGAAGAGGCAAATGGAAATTTTCAAGCTGGTCAACTTGGTGTTCATAGAGCATTTGCTTTCATAAATATGGTATTGTAGCTCTTTTGTTTTGTTCACCGTTAAAATCTTCCGCTCTTTTAACCTCAGGAGCAACCTTTTTAAATAAAACTGCCTTTTTCGCAAGCACCTCAAGCAAAATTCTAGCTTGGATCCAGTAGTGATCAAACTTGTGAATTGGAAACTTGTCGTCAGAAAAGATGTGGCTGCTCCTTTTTAAACTGGTTGTAATTGGATATTCTAATGACATTAACCCACAAAAGAGCCGAATACAAATCTCAAGGATGATCCATAAGATAATTACCGAGCAGTCGTCAACCCATACAACAATTGAATGACCACTAGACAAATGAAGACACTGGTTAAGACCAGTAGGTGAAGCTGATCCAGAAACACCACCGTTCCATTTCTCAGATTGAGGGCCAACATTCAGAACACCATGGATAAAGCTTATACCAGAATTCATGTTTACACCAGCTCTCTGATATATAACGATGCTGCAAGACCATTTGAAGTTCCCCAAACATCCAAATACTATTCTTGCACATTGGTTTTTCACCAAAATATGTAATACTTGGTCAGCAGAAAAGAAAATAAACCCAGGCCAGTTGCCACTTCGCAAAACATCTGTTGTTAGATTGATCTCGACATTAGAGTTATACCATAAATAAACAGGCACCTCTCCTATGGTACTTAGCTGCTCCAAAAACCCAAGCACAGTAAAACTATTGTCGCCATGTGAGAAAGCAACATCAGTGTATGGCTGCAAGGACAAGTTGAAGTTGCGAAAATTGAGGTACTGGTGGAAGTCATATGCATCGATATACTTCTCTAATGCACTGCCCGACATATCAACAAACACCTTATGTGTAGTGGTCACTGAGGATACATCACATACATCTGAAGCATCGTCCACACTCAGAAGTGGAAAGCCTTTCGAATAACCAGAAAGTAGAACTCGATTGACTGAATACACACTCGAGTTTACCATATCAAAGCAAGCCCAGAAAACCGGCCCAGTATCAAACCAATTGCAAATGTGTAAGCCCAAAGCATGTGGAAGCGAACCAATAGTTGTATGAAGGCCAAGAATTTGACTGTCTTATCACATGAGTCCTCCATCTTAGTTATATTCATAACAGATTTTACTTTATGCCATCTGGAACATAATAAACAATGACAGCTCCGTTATTTTACTTTTTCTTGATTCCTTTTTATTTCTGTTTTTGATTGTTTTAAAGAGCAGGAGCTCATCTCACCCTTCAACTAGTTTTTACTTGGATTTTATGTCTTCAGTTGAATCCATTACTTTTGGCTCGATGGTTGATCTGAGTGATTTTATGTTTTGTCGGATTAGCCATTGGTTATGCGATTATGCATCCTAATGTATTAAAAAAAAAGGGCACTTTGCTGTGCCTTTTTGAAATCTTAATAGCAACCCCAAAATGGCTATCCATGCATTTGTCACGAAAAGGGGAGACAAAGAAGATGACTCTGGAGCTGGAAATTACGCCTATTAATTTTGATAACTTTTGATCAACTTAACAAATTTAAATTGCATGTCCAAACTTTAAGCAGAACTTCAACTTCAAATTTTATTAGTATTATATTAGTCTCTAATTTCCTTTTCAACTGTACTAGAGACCAGTCCACGTGATGAAAGTGATAACATATAGAAAAATCATGAATAATAACAAAATGAAATTTACCTTTTATGCAAAAAATTAATTGTGTGAAACAATGCTATTTGTTCACAAAAAGACAAAATGAAAATCATCCACAGCACTATATATATATGTATATACATCAAACAAATCAGAACTTAGCCAATTTTTGGGAAATTCTTCTTTCTTTGTTCCTACAACAAAAAAATGGCTAATGATGAGGTGATTCTGTTGGATTTTTGGGCCAGTATGTTTGGCATGAGGCTAAGGATTGTACTTGATGAAAAAGAGATAAAATATGAGTACGAAGAAGAAGAGGGGTTGATCACTAACAAAAGTCCTCTGCTTTTAGAGATGAATCCTATACACAAGAAAGTTCCAGTATTGATTCATAATGGAAAACCAATCTGTGAGTCTATTATTGGAGTTGAGTATATTGAAGAAGTTTGGAAGGATAAAGCCCCTTTGCTCCCTTCTGATCCTTATGAGAGAGCACAAGCTAGGTTCTGGGCTGACTATATTGACAACAAGGTAAATATCTTTAGCTGATATCTTATATATACAGTGTAATTTTTTGTCACGGGGATTCAGATGAACATCCTCACCCCCTCCTAAATTCGCCCTTTATTCGTGTTTGTTGAAATTTGCAGTTGTATGATTCTGCAAGGAAGATATGGGGAAAAAAGGGAGAAGAGCAGGAGGCAGGTAAGAAAGAATTTATAGAAGTCCTTAAAGTGTTGGAGGGAGCACTAGGAGAGAAGCCTTATTTTGGAGGGGATAATTTTGGTTTTGTGGATATTGCTCTGATTGGGTTCTACAGCTGGTTTTATGCTTATGAGACTTATGGAAACTTCAGCATAGAGGCTGAGTGTCCAAAGTTTGTGGCTTGGGCCAAGAGGTGTATGCTGAGGGACAGTGTGGCTAAGTCTTTGCCTGACCAACATAAGGTTTATGAGTTTGTACAAGTGCTAAGACAGAAGTATGGAGTTGAATAAACATATGCATATGCAATTATGTATCATAATGTATTGAAAAAAGGCACTTCATTGTGCCTTCTTGTGTTGTTGTTTCAAGATTTGAAATGTTTGTGGAATTTGGTCATAGTATAAGTTCTTCTTTTACTTGTAATGAAGTTCTACTTTTACTTCTCGGATTTTGTGTCTTCAGTTGAACTCATTACTTTTGGCTCGATGGTTGATCTGAGTGATTTTATGTTTTGTCGCATTGGTCATTGGTTATGCAATTATGAATCATGACGTATTTAATAAAAAGGCACTTTGCTGTGCTTTTTTGAAATCTAAATAGCAACCCCAAAATCATAAGGGGTTTTTTAGAACCTTATTTGCTGAAAAAGATTTTACACTTGATATATAAGATTTAAATTAACTTTTAGGTATGCATAGCAAATATTGAATTTCCTTAGATTCTTTCTGTGTTAACTTTATATTTTGAATTTTCTTAACGAAAATCATGACTCTTCACTGACACATAGTTGATAACCATGAACGACAATAATGATAGTCCATAATGATGGAAATTTCTAACTCAATTTGTTTGACATAGATAACAAGAATTTTTTTTTCTTACCATCTGAACAGCTTTTTTTTCTTTCTGTCTGTCTTTACTTACAAATTTCAAGATCCATTTCTTTTTTATAATATTAAATTTTATTTTATCAAATAAAGAAATATTTGGTGGCGTCGTGTAGACCAATCAGGCGACTAAAGCGCTGACGTATAGTCTACAAACGAATCTCCAAGTGCTATATATATATATGTACAACAAGCAAATCAGTACTACCAATTTTGGAAAGAATTTCTTTCTTCTTCACTAGCCTTCTCAATTCACACTGCAACACACGTTCTCAGAAACTAGTACGAAAAAAATGGCTAATGATGAGGTGATTCTGTTGGATTTCTGGGCCAGCATGTTTGGAATGAGGCTAAGGATTGCACTTGCTGAAAAAGAGATAAAATATGAGTACAAAGAAGAAGAGGGGCTGATTAGTAACAAAAGTCCTCTGCTTTTAGAGATGAATCCTATACACAAGAAAGTTCCAGTATTGATTCACAATGGAAAACCAATCTGTGAGTCTATTATTGGATTTGAGTATATTGAGGAAGTGTGGAAGGACAAAGCCCCTTTGCTCCCTTCTGATCCTTATGAGAGGGCACAAGCTAGATTCTGGGCTGACTACATTGACATAAAGGTAAATTCTTTGCACTAATTAGGATTTATTTTAGCCAAATCTGAATTGGTTTGGAATTGAATCTTTGTGTTTTTTGAGTTGTGTTGGTAGAGTTTCACATTGATTGGCTGAGGGTGAAATGTTGTTTTCTTTAATAGTCTTGGTCAATAGTAACCTAATGAGTTAGCATTTGGAGTTAAATTAGGTAAACTCCGCTTTTTTTTGGGCCCTTTTATTGTACTATTCGTGCTCCAAATGTTTAGTCCTAGGCGTGTGGGGTTTTAGAGTTTCACATGTAGCGGTTTTCTTCTTTTCCTAGAAAACGTCCGAAACAACCTGCTACAAATCTACCGAGCAGGGTTAAAAATACCATAAGTAGATACATAATTTAGAGTGTGATCGTACAATCAAAAATCAGACAATGACAGAGCGGCATACCACTAAAAAACAAAAAAAAAAGCAAGAAATAGGAACGAAGATCGAACTGTTTGTTTTTAAGAACCAAAAAGATTTGTGCCAAAATAGCAAATGCGAACAAAAGTCCTTGGACACGTAATGGATCTTGAAGTACTATTTTTGCATCTCCCCGACCAAATCCGCCTACAATAGGATTAGTCGTCCAAGATGGATCCACTACGAAGGGGCAATATCCTTTCACATCTGATGAAATTGAAAGAACTAATCTAATGGCATATCATATAGAGTTTCATCGTCTTGTAGATGTACAACATAGATGCACTAAAAGTCTTCGATAGAACCCCCAAAAGGTGCTTTTCGGACACCATTGGCTTGGGGTGTCCAGAAGTAACAAGTCTATTAGAAAGTCGAATTAGCAACTTTTTTGACAATGTAGGAACAAGTGACAACCCTTTTCTTTTTCCGTGTTTGTTAAAATTATCAGTTGTATGATTCTGCAAAGAAGATATGGGGAACAAAGGGAGAAGAGCCGGAGGCAGCTAAAAAAGATTTCATTGAAGTCCTTAAAGTGTTGGAGGGAGCACTTGGAGACAAGCCTTTCTTTGGAGGAGATAACTTTGGTTTTGTGGATATTGCTCTGATTGGGTACTACAGCTGGTTTTATGCTTATGAGACTTATGGTAACTTCAGCACAGAGGCTGAGTGCCCAAAGTTTGTGGCTTGGGCCAAGAGGTGCATGCAGAGAGACAGCGTGGCTAAGTCTTTGCCTGACCAACATAAGGTCCTTGAGTTTGTACAGATGCTAAGACAGAAGTATGGAATTGAGTAAACATATGATGCATCATAATGTATTGAATAAAGCACTTCATTGTGCCTTCTTGAGTTGTTGTTTCAAGATTTGAAATTGTTTGTTTAATTTGGCCATATGTAAGTTCTACTTTTACTTTTCGAATTTTGTGTCTTCAGTTGAACTCTTTACTTTTGACTCGATGGTTGATCTGAGTGATTTGATGTTTTGTTGGATTGGTCATTGGTTATGCAATTATGCATTATAATGTATTTTGAATAAAAGGGCACTTTTCTGTGGCTTTTTGAGTTGTATTTTCAAGATTGAAATGTTGTTTGGCTATAGTGTAAGTCAGTTCTAGTAGCAAAAAGAAACAGAGGAGTGGGTTGCTAAATTCTAAATAAAGTTCAACCTTTGATTGAAATCTAAATAGCAAACCCACAATGGCTATCCATGCACTTCTCCCGAAAACGGGAGACAAGGAAGAGGACTTGGAGTTGGAAGTCAAACCCAATGATCTTCAAAAAGTCGGAACTTGTTAAATTTGAAGTTTTGTCTATGAGACAAGCGAGGTTAAAGTTCAACATCACTCATCTCTAAGACACTAGACTTGTAGACTAATAAAAGCCCACTTCTTTAAGAAAAGAGTCCAGCCCATCATAAGATTCCAAATCTTAATGCAACGTCTTAGGATATTTTGATATTTTGGTTATGAACTATGGTTTGCTCATTTGGTGAAATTGTTTAAGAATTGAGGAAACTCTGATAGTTTTTACAATTTGTGTGATTTTCACATTTATGAGGAAAAAATACTACTCTGTTTGTCCGACAATACTTGTCCATTATTGACTTGACACACACCTAAAGAAACAATAAATAATAGGGGTAATATTACTACATTACCCTTTGAATATACTAAATTAAATGATTTGAGAAATGTATTAGATATTGAATAGTACTCCTTGTCTCAATTTATGTGGCACTTTTCATTTTTCGAGAGTCAAACAGTTTATGTTTGACAGGGAATTTGCACATGGAATCTTCAAATTTTTTGAAATGAAATTTATATATTTGTAAACTACGTAAAAAGTACTATAATTCACAATAATTGATAATTCAAAATGTTTAAAAGATCTATGAAAAAATTACGGTCAAAGATAAATTTGTTTGAATCTTGAAATCCGAAAAGTGCCACATAAAATGGGACGGAGGGAGTACTTAATAGCAAGGGTAAAATAGACACAAAAGGGTAAATTATCTCTTGATTTTCCAAACTGGACAAGTATTGTTGGACAATTATTTTTAGTATAGTGAACAAGTAAAGATGGACGGAGGAAGTATATTTTAAGAAATCTAATTTGCAACAAAACTTGAACTTCAAATTAATCTGATTTCAAATCGTGTCCAAATAAGGCCTAAGATTAAGAATTAAAATTACTGTAATTATTAGTTATTCTGCAATAGGTTTTTTCGAACCTTATTTGCTGGAAAGATTACATTAGATATATAATTAAAAACAATTTTTTTATTATGTAAAATATATAGTGTTCCCTCGACTTCTTTGCATGTCTACTTAATCATATTTTGAATTTACTTTTATGAACATCATGACTCTTCATTGTTAAATTATGAGATATAATTTAACAGTAATGATGTTGTGGTTGAGAATGATGGGTGAAGGCACATAACAGATAATGGTGGACGATAATAATGGATAATGACAGTAATGTTGAAAGAATTAAATTGATGAAGTACTATTTTTATCAAAACCAATCTCTAAGTCAATTTGTTTGACATAATTAACTTGGATTGACTTTAAGAAGGTTATTTATTTTTAAAATTTATGGTTATAACTATGCTACATATAATGCTTGTATGGACATAATATTTTTACCTAATATAGACCACGTGACGAAAGCGATGACCTATAGACTATAATTAGGCCACCAAGGTAAAATATACTATATATTATGGAGTTCAATGGTGTGCTATGAATATCTAAAACATATTATAAAGTAGTACGATGAAGTATAGGAAAAATAATGGACCACGTGACGAAAGCAATTTAATTCTATAGACTATAGTTAGGCCATCAAGGAAAAATCTCAAATATTACCGACCTTAAGATACTCCCTCTCGATTTATGTAAAAATGTTTAATTGGACGTGACTTTTAAGAATATCAAAATTTGTTATTTGAAATAAGTCATCAATATTTTATAAGAAATTATATCTAATAATCTTAAAATTAAATAGTCTTGAACTTTTGACTTCACTTGCAATATGAACAAACATTCAAGATTAAAAATCGAAACTTGTTAAATTTGAAATTTTATCCCAAGACAAGTCAGGTTAAAAGTTCAAGATCATATATATGCTTTCAAAACTAATCTTGTAAATCACTCATATATTTGGACGACTATAAATAATTTCATCAAATATAAGATAAGTTTAACAGAGAAGGAAATAATGTCACATAAATGAGGACAAAGAAAGTAGTAACAACGGTTTAATAATATCCACAACTTTTTAAACTTGTTAGTAAATTTCATTTAAACACTAGAATTACTATCTGTTCCAATTGAGCACTTGAACACATGATAAAAAGTTCCAATTAGGCACTTTCAACTCAAATTCAAGTTTGTTTTCTTTTGAATATTCTTAAACATCTGTCAGATAATTAAGCTAATTACATAAAATCTATTAACATATCATCTTCATCTTTAAATACGTGAGATTTTATGACTTGTTAAGCATAATGCGTATAATTAAAGAATATGGCATATTTTAAGTAATTAACTTATCTATGTAAAGTCAGAAGTATTTAATAAAAATATTTTATCTGTATATTAAGGTCCTCAATTGAAACAAATCATAACTCTAGTATTTAAATAAAATTTACTTACAAAATTAATGATTAAACACCCCAAATGGACCACAAAGTGCTACTAATAGTACACAAAAACTTCCACAGCACTATATATCTAGGATGTGTACGTACAACTAACAAATTAGTATTAGTAATTGTGAAGAAAAAAATTGTTTAGTTTCTTATTTTCACTTGCCTTTCATGCATGTATTATGCATAACAATGTCTAATGATGAGGTGATTCTGTTGGATTTTTGGCCTAGCATGTTTGGTATGAGGCTAAGGATTGCACTTGATGAAAAAAAGGTTAAATATGAGTACAAAGAAGAAGATGTGTGGAACAAAAGCCCTTTGCTTTTAGAGATGAATCCTATACACAAGAAAGTTCCAGTATTGATTCACAATGGGAAACCAATTTGTGAGTCTATTATTGGAGTTGAGTATATTGAGGAAGTGTGGAAGGATAAAGCCCCTTTGCTCCCTTCTGATCCTTATGAGAGAGCACAAGCCAGGTTCTGGGCTGACTACATTAACAAGAAGGTAAATTCATAATCTTTCCTCCCTTTTTTTGTTCATGAACTAACTATTTTCTAATGTTTGGTGAGTAAGTAGAAAAATATTATTTCAAAACATTTTTATGTATTTTAGCAAAACACTATGCAAATAAATATGGAGTGTGTTCCGGGATGGTGGTATAGTCAAGGGCAGGGGTGGAGCTAATAGGTAGGGCCGAGGGGTTCATCCGAACCTCATTCGATGAAAAACTATAGGGAAAAGGGTCAAAAATACCCCTCAACTTTGTTTTATTGGATGACTAAGCCCCTGCCGTTAAAATTAAGTTATTCTTACCCCTTCCGTTTAAAGATGAAGATGAACAAAATGTGTTATATTATTATGTGGGTCGGGTCGGGTTAAAATTAGATAATTTTAATTGATTTGGGGCTTTCCATCCAATTGAGGGGCACAAATGATGAAATTAGTAACGGCAGGGGTAAGAATAACTTAATTTTAACGGCGGGGGCTTAGTCAACCAATAAAACAAAGTTGAGGGGTATTTTTGACCCTTTTCCCAAAATTATATTGTTTATATATATAAGGTTAAATAAGTTTTTTGTATACCCAATGTTGTTTGTGCTCTAGATATTCAGTCCAGGACGAATAAGGTGTTAGAGTTTCACATCAAATGGAATATTGTCTCGTTATTTAGTCTTGGTTAATCCTTAATTCATAAGCTAGAGCCTAGAGTTAATTTTAAAAAATGAATTTTGGACCTAAATTCAATCTCAAAAGATAGCTCATGAGATGATGATGAAGATTGTTTCAGACCATGTAAAAAGATCAATTTCCCATCCCCACAAGTACACCGCTAGGGGAAGTCAACTCCCCTCGCACGCCCAGAATTGGATATCTGAAGCATGAACAATATAAAAATAGAAGCCCAACATTGGGTAAGTGGGATGAGTCGGGCTTTGTTACTATGTTAACAAAATGAATCTTAAGCCTGACTCAACTCCAAAAGCTAACTCATTAGGTGAGGATTTTCCATCCCACAACAAAACTTCCCTAGGGTCCGAGGTTCATTTTCTTAACATGAATTTACTAAGATATTTATCTTAGTTTTGTGGCAACAAGTGATAACCTTATCCTCTTTTGGTCTGTTGAAATTTTCAGTTGTTTGATCTTGGGAAGATGCTATGGTCAACAAAAGGAGAAGAGCAAGAGGCAGCTAAGAATGATTTCATAGAATGCCTTAAGGTGTTGGAGGGAGCACTAGGAGAGAAGCCTTACTTTGGAGGGGATAACTTTGGTTTTGTGGATATTGCTCTGATTGGATTCTACTGCTGGTTTTATGCTTATGAGACTTATGGTAACTTCACCATAGAGGCTGAGTGCCCAAAGTTTGTGGCGTGGGCCAAGAGGTGCATGCAAAGGGACAGTGTGGCCAAGTCTTTGCCTGACCAACATAAGGTTTGTGAGTTTGTATCAGTGGCAAGACAAAAGTTTGGAATTGAATAAAAGTATGCATATGCAATTGTGCGTCATAATGTATTAAACTGTGCTTTCCTGAGTTGTAGTTTTGTATTTGAAAATTAAGTAAGTTTGTTCATAGTGTAATAAGCCAGTTCTACTTTTATATCAAAAATAGATGTTTCATTTTATTTATTCATTTTAGCAAATCAGGAGCGTTGTATTGTTTTTAATATTACTCTTAGTATTAAATCTATATATAACAAAAAGCTAGATGCAGGAGAAGTGATGTGGCATGCTTCTAATGCCAAGAATGACATATATCTTTTTTCTCAAATTTTTGACATTTTTCTTAGATTTTTCTATTCATATAATATATTAAAAAATCTAAAATTATTTCTTAATTACATTCTCATAATTATCCTATCTCTTTTTCAGTTTAGAAACTCAAAAATCATTACCATTAATTTAGTGATTAGTGAGCATTGCCATTTTGTTTGCTTTTTACTTCATTTTTCACATAAGAATTTATTGTCTTTCTTCCAAATACTTAAAAAGAATAAAATGTTGTCATAATTGAATTGGAAGTAATGGAACGGTTTTTTCTTCCTTTCAACAGAAAGTTTAACGTTGCCAAAATTGGCATAATGAGGCAGTTAAATTTTTGAAATTAATATTGATAATAAAAGCAGCAAATTAAAGGAGCAATATCAACGTATTTTCTCATCATATACACACATGACACAACACATGAGGCAACATCAAGAGACAATCCAATAGGGATAAAAGGTCTTCTTTTGAAGCAAGTTTTGACACCGAAAAAATTAAATCTTTGAATATTGTAAATGTTGTGAGAAAATAAAGCTTGTAAAGAAGAATACACAAAATGGTGAGATGTAAATTACATTCAAACTTGGAGAAACTAACAAAATAAGATTTGCTCACCAATTCTAAGAACATACATCGAGAGAAGAGATGAGCATACAAGGTTTATTTCTTCTTCCCTTTCTTTCACTATGAGAAATTATGAATTAATATGATTTGTTTTACACGATTTATTTTTATATTTCCCCAATTTTATTCAATCTACCTATTTTTCAAAGGGTAAAAAACATAAATATACAATTTAAGAAACAAAATAACCCCTATATAACAATAGTTTACTTTTTCCTAAACATAGCAATAGAATTCTAACAAAACACAACAAATTAGGTAAAAATAAAAAAAAGACACGGTAAATCCCATTTTTTAAAACAACGTATGATCTGATTTTTTTGAATTCCTTCCATAATTTTCTCCCTATCAATTTTTCAACTTCCTTCCATAATTTTCTCCCGATCAATTTTTCAACTTCCATGATTCTCTCTCAATCTTTTTACAATATCTTCTCTCTCATAACCACAAAAAATACATATTCTACTCACGAATCAATCTATTCAAAGACATTTTATCATATGCAAAATCAAATCAATGACGAAAATTCGCAACATATCAATCTGCAAAATAATATTTTTTTTCACGTACTATGAACTTTAACATACACCATTTCACCTAAAGTTTGGCATTTAAAATAATTGTAGTTTAATTGGTGTTTTACTATTAGAAAATTGTATAATTTTGGTACAAAAATATTTATTTTATAGATGATTATATTATGATGTAACTCATTATAATTGAAAAATAAAAGGGAGTACCAGCATTACACCATATTGTACACCAGTTTATTTACCAAGGAATTGATAAGAACACCAATTTTACTAGTCAATCTACACCATTTTCATACATATAGTTAAACATATTTTGATTTTAATCATTCTGATTGTGAAATATATACTGACATCAATATTATACTATAATGTACACCATTTTATGTATTTATGAATTGACAATTTTATAAGGAATGACATTTTGTATAATAAATTATAAATTTGTATTTTGTATATAGAAATTGATATACAGTTCAATAATGATGGTGCCAAGATTCACAGTGTTCATAAGGAATGTTATTTTGCATATAAGATTTGGTATAGACAACAATTTTATTTTTGTGTTTAGGAGTTGAAACAAAACAATCATTGGTAATTATTGTAGACTATTTTTTGGTTACAAGATATTGTAGACTATCTTTTAATATAAATTAATTGTTAATAGCATTGATGATCTATTATTTTTAATAGTTATAATTATAAATTAATTTGAACTTGACACCAATGTTAAACTACATTATACACCATATAAATTAACTTGATGATACTTAAAAATTGGTACATACTTGATTAGATTATGTTGATATGCATTGTAAGGTTGGAACATATAACCAAAATCAACTTTACCATCAATTATGAATCAATTTTTTTTATAGTTCTAAATCAACATATCACCAAAAATTTAGCCATACCATCAATCAAAACATATGCTAACATATCACAATTTTGAATCAACAGATCTCCAATAATTTAACCATACCATCCGTCAAAATATATACGCATAGTATATATCACATTTAAAATCAACATATTATCAATTATTGTATCATATCAGCCACCAAAGTATACACTAATACATATCACTATTTAAAAATAACAGATCATCAATAATTGTACCAAATCGTATATCAAATTATATACATATTTTTGTGTCTAAAAATGACAGATCGCCAACAATAATACAACATCAACTCTGACGATCATCTTCCTTTAGCAATTTCGGTATCTTCGCTTCCATCTTTAGTGACGAAAGGTGGAGTGAATGGATTCAATTCAAACAATGGCCTTGAACATACATCAGGAGGACTACCAACAACTATAATAGATTGATTAAGCCTAGGGCTTTTCCTATGCGTCATCTCCATATGGTGTTTTCTCATAATACCAAACAAAAAAATTAGAATCGAAACGGAGAAGATAACAATGAAGAATATAACAATGGAGAATATATTCTATCAAGTCTAAACTACATAGAAAGTAATAAATTTTAATGGTATAGAGAGAATATATGGTGCTATAAACAAAGAGGATTCTTTAATTACATAAATTGAATCAAAAAAGAAGAGAGATAAAAATAATATATGGAAAAAAAAGATAACGTATAACAATGAATTAAAATGTAGTTGGGAAAGTACGCACATAACCCAAAAAAGAAGGAAAAAAGTAATGCTAAATTAATTATATAAATAAAATTCGAAAAATCATTTTTTTGCCATGTTTGTAATTAAAAAACTACTTTTGTAATTAAAGGGGAGTATGTACATATATCGCTAATTAAAGTCTTAAATAGTATATTCTTGTAATTTTCAGGGTTTTTACTTAATGATTGTGATAATTTCATTACATCATAATGTCAATAACGTGGATTTTTGGTTACTATAATCTCTTGAGGAATCAAATTTTACTTTGTGCTCTCTCATCTTTATATTAAAAAAAAATAACATTATCATTCACCCATAAACAAAATATTACTAAAGGTATACATTAAAATTTGGAGTTCTTTTTTAGTTCACATTATAAAAATACATATCAAATTGTTTTCTTTGTATCACTTTTTTTTAGCATTTTTTTCACTTGATGTACTATTGTTCCCAATATCATAAGTTAACTTTTTAACTTTTCTTCATTTTCTTGAATTCTTATTTTATATTGTTGTGTATTTTATCTTCATCGACTAAAGTCTCTGATTCATACTTCATGAATTGTTTTGTGTATGAGTTAATGTGTTCAGGCTAACTTTCTCATTTTATCTTTTATATGTATTTTCCTTGGGTTTTTTTGTGGAGTTGTTTATCATGTAGTATGAAATTAATCATCACATCCTTTGCCTCATCTTTTACTATATATGATTATAGTTTTTTTTTTATCAAGAATTATTTACTTTTTTCGTTCATTAAATTTCTTGGAGACCAAATGTTCTAAGCAGCAGTTTGCAAAATATTTTTAAATATTTGTAAGTTATCATTTACTTCGGGTTCCTATACTTGTAAGTTGTAACAACACAATGAATAAATTCTACTTCTTGGTACTATCACATAGATAATATCAAAGTGTAAATTTTCTCAAAGTCAGTAATTATGTTGTATACTACATCACATAGTTTGAGACTTTAATTCTATTGTTTTCACTTCTTTGTTTTAACTTTAAAAATGTAAAATATTTTACTTTTTAATTTAGCTTTTGAAAATGAATTAGGCAAAATACAAATTGATTAATATTATAAACTTGCATTATAAATTGTCTTTTTTTTTAAAATCATGAACTTTAGTCATCATAAAATATACTTCATAATTATTTTTAGTATTCGATTATAAAAAAAGAATTATAAAAGTACAAAGAGCTTTTTATAACCGCTCAAAATGCAGGTGATTTCACTCCAGAAAAATAAAATAAAGTCAAGTTTACTTAACAAATAAAGTAAGACATGATATGTTTAACACCACAAGGTAGGACGTTTTGGTACATTCTACATATTTTTAATTTAACATCACAAAATTCAAAAGTTTTTTACTTTCATAAATTGTGTGTCAAGTCAAAATCAGACGAACGAATTGAAATAGAAAGAGTACGAATTATGATTGAATGGCTTAAAATTGAACTTTTTATGCTTAATAGATACATAAAAAGAAGAATGACACTTTATAATCGCGCAAAGCGCGAATATGTTTACTAGTATCTACATAAAACATTAGACAAATTTAAAGTTTCAAAGCATCAAATAGTAAAATTAATTTAATAAAGGGAAAGGTTCATAAATATCTCTTACCTATGAGAAAAGACTCATAAATACCCCTCTTCCATCTTTTGGTCCATAAATACCCTCAATCTATTTTTTTGGCTCAAGAATACCCCTAACCTATTGGAAATGGCTCAAAAATACCCTTCTTCCACCTTTTGGTCTAAAAATACCCTCAACCTTTATTTTTGGTTCAAGAATACCCCTCCTTCCACCTTTTAATTTAAAAATACCATCAACCCAAATTTAATTTAATTAAATTCTTTTACTAATTAGTTAGTTTTTTTTTATTTGTTCTAAAAGAAAATTTTTATTTATTCAAATTCAAATTTTTATTTTTTCTTACATACTGACTATTAGTAATACTTCGAAGACATTAGCATTATCAGAAGAGAGCATAATAAGATCTAACAAATTATGTGATGCGTTATCATTATTCTAGTATTCTAATTTTTTTGTTTTATATTAATGATATTTCTTTTTTGCCATTACTTAATCGATGTTATTGAAATGCAAGCAAAATTTAAAAATAAGGGGAGAATGGATGTAGGATAGCATGCATATTGTACCGGTAAACGGATTGAGTAAACATTTTTTACCTAATTCTAATGTTCATTGCTTTAATTAATTTATCCTGTTAACTCAGACTTAAAATTGCTGATTATTTCAAATAAAGAATTTTCAGAACTAAATTTTCAAAGTTTGAGCTTTATAAATCAAATTATTTTGTAGGTCAAATTTTCTAGTTTCTTTTAGTAATTTTTTGTTCGAAAGGACATTATTTTTATATAGTTAGACTCAAATATTTTAAATATTTTGGGATGGGTTAATATTAGGAATTTGAAAAAATAAAAATTGTCTTTTCAAACTAATAAAAAACTAACTAATTAGTAAAAAAATTAATTAAATTAAATTTGAATTGATGGTATTTTTAGACTAAAAGGTAGAAGGATGGTATTCTTGGACCAAAAATAAAGGTTGAGGGTATTTTTAGACCGAAAGGTGGAAAAAGGTATTTTTGAGCCATTTCCAATATGTTAGGGGTATTCTTGAGCCAAAAAAATAGATTGAGAGTATTTATGGACCAAAAGGTGGAAGAGGGGTATTTATGAGCCTTTTTCCATAGGTAAGGGGTATTTATGAGCATTTTCCCTTTAATAAAATGTACATTTAATTAAAAATTTCTTCAAATATGTGTCAGTATCAGGGAAGTGCTAAATGGCCAGAAAAAAATGGCTAGAATTTGAGCAGATTAGTCAAAAAGACTATTGTAACCTTTTCCCTCCAAAATAAAATTAACATTTTGTTATTTTCTAAATTGTATGAACATTTATTATTTTGATAAGCTAAATTTTTTGGGTCCCACCTATTAAATTACTTAATGGCCTTATTCATTTTTTAACTCTTTTTTCTTCTCTTTTTTAGTCATTTTACTTCTCCTTTTTAATTTTCTTGGGCTCTTTTTATAAAAACAAAAATATGGTGAAAATAAATGATTATATTTAAGCATTCAAATTGGTTAAATTCATCCTATAAAATAAAGTTTAAAAAATATTTACTTTATGTTTCTAATGAAACTTCATCAATGTAAAACAATTCTTTAAGATCACAAAAAAAATATTATTTTTTAAGATCGCAAAAAAAAATTATCATTTATTTGATTTAATGTCAAATTCTCTATATATAAATAATTAATACATTGATTTTTTTTGTAATATGACTCAATTTTAAATACACTTTCTATATTTCAAACTTAAACATCTATACTTCATGTACTATAAGAAATCTACACTTACACCTCCAACTAAGTTTATCTATAACTAAATATATTAAAATATAATTATTAAATAATAAACTAAAATTATAAAAAAATATTTTTGTGAAGTTATTCTTATAAAATTAATTAGGGTGGCGACTTATAAGTTATATGAATTTTATGATATCTATAATGTATTGATGTTTATCATATATAATGTGTTTTGAATTTTGCCTGATTTTATTGAAATATTTTCAAATTATACTTATACAATTATTTAAATGTATAGTTTAAATTTATTTAAACACAAATTCATAAACTTACTTAGTTAGAACTCATATTAATAATGAATAAGTAATAGTTCACATATTATCAAGTCGGCATAACATAAGGGTGTAAGACTATAACATTAATGTGTGAACAGTGGTTGTTAACTAGGAATCTAGGATCCTCACTTAATTATTTAAATATATAATTTAATTTTTTAATCATTATAATTAACAATATATGCAAAACTACAATATTAATGTGTAACTCTATTGGGTTGTTGTTAAATGAGGTCGACCCTTATGAACTATATAATTTTTATGATTTCTATAATGTGTCGATGTCTACCAAATCTAAAGTATTTTGAGTTTTGACTATCATTATTGAAATATTTTCAAATTATATTTAAAAATTTATTTTTATATGTAGTTTAAATTTATTTAGATACAATAATTAATAAAATTACTTAATTATAGCTCATATTATTAAATAAAAATATAAGTAATGAATTAATGATTCACAAATTATCAAATCGGCATAACATAGGGGCGTAAAACTACAACAATAATGTGTGACTCTCTTGGGTTGTTGTTAACTAAGTTGTCACTTAATTATTTAAATTTTTAGTTTAATTTTAAAAAAAATATAATAATTGATAAATATGCAAAATTTTAACATTAATCTGTGACTCTCTTGGATTGTTGTTAAATAGGATCGACACTTATGAACTATATGATTTTTATAATATTTCGATATCGACCATTTCTAAAGTGTTTCGAGTTTTGATTGTCGTTATTAACATAGTAATATTTCGATATCGACCATTTCTTAGATGTCGTATTAATAACAAAATGAGTAATGATCTGTAAGTTATCAAATTGGCGTAATATAGGGCCGGTACAAGACTACAACATTAACATATTACTCTCTGGGATTCTCAGTAATATACAATATACTTAGTAAATTGAAGTAAATATGGATTCTGAAATTTACAATTGAATGATTAATGATTAATACAGTTGTTCAACGATTAATTAACCGTTCATACATCGTTTGTGTTTTTTCAGAAAAATAATAATATAATTTTGGAACGTAGATATTTTCAATAAATATTAATGATACTGCACCTTTTGTAGTGATGTCTTGAATTAAGAAAGTAATCTCTTATAATATAATTGTCTTAAGCAAAAAATAATAGTACATAGTAATTAATCATAGCATATTAATATTCATAACCTTTTTATATAATTACATCAAGACTAATTTTCTTCGAATTTTAATTATTTTTTATTTTGATCATTTAGTTTTTTCTTTATAAGCTAATTATAGTAGTCATATATTTATGAAAAACAACTTAAAAGTTGTCAAATCGATCATTATCATATTTTAAAGTTAAGAAATCATTAAAAAAATGGAATCTAATTTTTATAGCCAATTTGTATCATAACTCATAAGTGTTATTTCTAATAATAATATCCGATCTCATTAATATTATATTCTTTGAAAAACATTATATTAATATTCAAGTTTAAATTACCCTCTTATGATGTTTCCAATTTATACTAAATATTTTTTATTTAATTTTATTATTAAATAACAGATAACTACACTCAATTATGAAAAAAAGTTATCTTTCAAATCATTTTAAAAAATGAATATACTCAACTAAAAATTTAATTACATTTCATTTCTAATCATCTAAATCACCAAATGTTGTATTTTTAAAAGGGAGAAAAGTTCATTAAATGTGTACTAGTTTTTTCAAAGGAAATTGGAACAAACATGTATTTTTTGAATTATGGGAATCTGGAAATTGGTTCATTACCAATGTATTGGGAATGTTCCTCATATATTGAAAATAATTAATAAATAAATAAAAAAGAAAAATCAAATTTAGAATAGAAGGATAAAATTGTCCAAAAATAAACCTATTAATAGATTCTGGCCGGCCAAATTATTGTGGCCAAAAGTATTTTTCCATATATATATATATAGGGCTGTGTATGTACACTTATCAAATCAGTACGAGCAATTTTGGGGGAAAAGTTGTTTCTTGTTTATCCATACATCAAAAATGGCTAACAATGAGGTGATCTTGTTGGACTTTTGGCCTAGCATGTTTGGCTTGAGAGTGAGGATTGCACTTGCTGAAAAAGAGGTTAAATATGAGTACAAAGAAGAGGATTTGAGGAACAAAAGCCCTCTGCTTTTGCAGATGAATCCTATTCACAAGAAAATCCCAGTTTTGATTCATAATGGAAAACCAATCTGTGAGTCTATTATTGGAGTTGAGTACATTGACGAAGTGTGGAAGGATAAAGCCCCTTTGCTCCCTTCTGATCCTTATGAGAGAGCACAAGCTAGGTTTTGGGCTGACTACATTGACAAGAAGGTAAATTCATAGTTTTTTTCGCCTTTTTTTGGCCGAATCGATACTAATTTGGGATTGAAGCATTGTTGTTATGTGTTGTATTATTGTAGTTTAACATTGGTTGGTTGAGAGTGAAATGTTGTTTTCTTAATTGTCTTTGTCAATGGTGACCTAATGAGATTAGCTTTTGGGCTTAAATTAGGTGAACATCATCACTACCTGACTGTTTTTTTTTTTGGTACACCCAATGTGGGCTCTTTTACTATACTATTCGTGCTCCGAATGTTCAGTCTTGGGGGTGTGGCGTATTAGAGTTTCGCATTAGTTTGTAGGAATGAAATAGTCTTGTTGCCGTTTGGCCATGTTTTATTATGAAATTTGAAAAGAAAAAAAAAGTACTAGTTTTGTTTCCAAAGTGAAAAATGATATTTGAAAATTGGAGTTGTGTTTGACCAAAAACCTTGTAAGAGTTTCGCATTGGTTGATGAAATGGAAATTTATCTCATTATATAGTCTTTGTTAATCCTCACTTCATAAGCTATGTTCCCTGCTCCAGATGTTCAGTCCTAATCGTGGTGTCAGAGTTTCACATTAGTTGAAGAATTGGAATTATGTCTTGTTATGTAGTATTGGTTAATCCTCACTTCAAATGCTACGTTTCGCTAGTGTCTAAGGTCCATTTTCCGTGAACTGACTAGGACTTTTATTTTAGTTTTGTGTCAACAAGTGATGACCCGTTTCTTTTTCTGTATTTATTGAAATTTTCAGTTTTATTGGCCTTCAAGGAAGCTGTGGACAACAAAGGGAGAAGAGCAGGAGGCAGCTAAGAAAGATTTCATAGAAAGCCTTAAAGTGTTGGAGGGAGCACTTGGAGACGAGCCTTATTTTGGAGGGGATAGCTTTGGTTTTGTGGATATTGCTCTGATTGGGTTCTACTGCTGGTTTAATACCTATGAGACTTATGGTAACTTCAGCACAGAAACTGAGTTCCCGAAGTTTGCCGCTTGGGCCAAGAGGTGCATGCAAAGGGACAGTGTGGTTAATTCTTTGCCAGACCAACATAAGGTCCTCGAGTTTGTGAAAGCTGTTAGGCAGAGGCTTGGAATTGAATAAAAATATGCTTATGCAATTATGCATCATAATGTAGTGAAAAAAGGCACTTCATTGTGCCTTCTTGTGTTGTTGTTTCAAGACTTTGAAATGTTTATTTGGTCATAGTGTAAGTTCTACTTGCACTTGTAATAAAGGAGTCTTAGCTTGTGTCTTGTTGAGTGTTGGCTTTTGTAGTCCTTGTATGAAATTCTGGGGCTTCTCCTCTTTGTAAGGAGAAGTAATTACTTTTTTCATGGGCATCATCTAATATCATAATAATTAAGCTTCAGTTCTAAACAAGTTGAGATCGGAAATATGATTCTACTTCATACTCTCAGGAACATATAATAAACTGATCACAGTTTCATTATTTTACTTTTTCTTGATTCTTGTTAGCTCTGTTTTCCAAGTGTTTCGAAGAGCAGGGCTCATCTCACCATTTATCTTGTTTCAATTCTGCATCCCATTATCCAGTAAACCAGGCTCATTTTTATGATAGTGCAATACATATCTTGCAGCAGTCTGGAGGCATATGTACTCGGATTTTGTGTCTTCAGTTGAACTCATTACTTTTGGCTCGATGGCTGACCCGAGTGATTTAGTGCTTTGTTGGATTTGTCTTTGGTTGTATAAATAAATAGTATTCACTCACACATCAAGATTTGTATTTTACAGGACATGGGCTAAAGTACCTGAGCCATCACCCAAAGCATGAATAACCTGTGAATTAGTTAAAGGAGCAGCAGCCTAGGACCAATTTTTTAGCAAGCTGTTTACAGTGTGGGTGTGTAAATTAAATTTGACAGATGATTTATAAATAAGTTGTTGTGAAGTTTGGGGCATTGTACCTTTTGTACGCGATACTTACTCGAGTAATTTATACACACTGATAGTGTAAAGAAATTATTGTATTCGGTAGTCGATGTTTAGTCTTTGTTAATCCTTACTTCATAAGCTATTTTTATTCTTTTCATAATGTATTGAAAAAAGGACACTTCATTGTGCCTTCTTGAGTTGTGGTTTTAAATTTGAAATTAATCACTCTTTTCATGAGCATCATAACTTCCAACATAATTACGTCTCAGTTTTAAACACGTTGTGGGTCAGCTATATAATTCAGAACATAATGAGCTTCATAAGTAAGTAAATTACACTCGTTTGATTGATGGAATAAGGATTACAATTCCTAGATACTCCACGAGATTATTAATCTTGACCATAAAATTTCAAATATTTTCATTTAATTTAGATTTTATGAAATTGAAAATGGAGTTGTGTTTGATTATACTTTTTGCAATGAAGCAAATGGAACACTTCATTTGAAATTTACAAGATTTGGAGCAGTTTCTCAAATTTGAAATTCAATTTCAATTTCTAAATTTTATAAAATTATTCCAAAAAAAAAATCTCGTGACCAAACATAAAACACGAGTCCTAAATTTTGTTTAGTCTAAATACATGTGACGAATGTAGTGACAAAATGCGATGCTTTGGAAGAAAGAAATAAAAAAGTAACAGAAGAACGTTGAGGGCCCTCTATTGCTTTAACTCTATTAACATTCCATGTGACTTGAGTCACATGACGAAAGCGATGACATGTAGGTTAGAAACGAATCTCGAATATTCCGTCGTTTTAAAATAAGTGGTGTTTTTAACTCGTGCATAGCCATCAAAAACTATGTGAACATCCCAATGGATCACCACAGCACTATTTATAGGATCGGGTATGTACAAATTGTACCGTACAATTAACATATCAGTACTACCAATTCTGCAAAATTCTTCTTTCTTCTTCTTCATACAGCAAAAATGGCTAACGATGAGGTGATTCTGTTGGATTTTTGGCCTAGCATGTTTGGTATGAGGCTAAGGATTGCACTTGCTGAAAAAGAGGTTAAATATGAGTACAGAGACGAGGATTTGAAGAACAAAAGTCCTCTGCTTTTGCAGATGAATCCTATCCACAAGAAAATCCCAGTTTTGATTCACAATGGAAAACCAATCTGTGAGTCTATTATTGGAGTTGAGTACATTGACGAAGTTTGGAAGGATAAAGCCCCTTTCCTCCCTTCTGATCCTTATGACAGAGCACAAGCTAGGTTTTGGGCTGACTACATTGACAAGAAGGTAAATTCATACTCCCTCCGTCGAGTTAGTTTGATTTGACACAAAGTGATTAATTTCAACTAATTTGGGTGTTCTTAACTTGAACTTACTAAGATTTTTATCTTAGTTTTGTGGTAACAAGTGATAACCTTTTTCTCTTTTTGTTTGGTGAAATTTTCAGGTGTTTGATTTTGGGAGGAAGATATGGACAACAAAGGGAGAAGAACAAGAGGCAGCTAAGAAAGAATTCATAGAAGTCCTTAAAGTGTTGGAGGGAGCACTAGGAGAGAAGCCTTACTTTGGAGGGGATAATTTTGGTTTTGTGGATATTGCTCTGATTGTGTTCTACAGCTGGTTTAGTGCTTATGAGACTTATGGCAACTTCAGCACAGAGGCTGAGTGCCCAAAGTTTGTGGCTTGGGCCAAGAGGTGTATGCAGAGGGACAGTGTGGCTAAGTCTTTGCCTGACCAACATAAGGTCCTTGAGTTTGTAAAAGTTCTTAGGCAGAAGTTTGGACTTGAATAAACATATGCATATCATAATGTATTGAAAAAAGGCACTTCATTGTGCCTTCTTGTGTTGTTGTTTCAACTTTCAAGATTTGAAATGTTTGTTTGGTCATAGTGTAAGTTCTATTTGTACTTGTGATAAAGGACTCTTAGCTTGTGTCTTGTTGAGGGTTGGCTTTTGTAATCTATATATGTAATAATTCTGGGGATTTTCCTCTTTGTAATGAGAAGTAATCACCTTTTTTCCAGTGGCATCATTTATTGTACAAAAATGTGATTCTACTTTATGCCATCAGGAACATAAAGTTCCATGATTTTACTTTTTCTTGATTATTGTCTGTTCTTCTTCTAATTGTTTGGAAGAGCAGGGGTTAATCTCACCCTTTTATCTTGTTGGTCTTCCGTGTTCATGCAGGGTCTGGAGAAAGGTCACCCCCCAAGGAGGTGTGGTGTAAACAGTCTACGCAAGCATCAATGGTTGATTCCATCGTTCAAACATGTTACCAATAGGTCATACAGAGACATATTGGCGTTGATCCAAGACTCCCCTTATGACTCAAAACTTTGTTCATATTCAACATAAGAATACAATATCATAATATCACCTTCCTTTTGAATGCATCTGTTAAAGACACTAAATCAAGCCAACTATGGAGGATGAGAAATAGAAATCTGGGAATTCATGTAGAAATATGAAGGAACAGTTTCTTTTAGTAGAAACTAGAAACCAAAACCTCCAAATATTACATTATTCACTATTCAAAAAGCCAAGTAGTAAACAGTATTTTACCACTCCCTTGTTACTTTACTTACTACATAAAAGCACACCAAATCATCAACACAAACACAACTTTTCAGGTTTCCTCCCTGAATTTAAAAGAACAAAAAAGGAGCATAGGGCAAGAAAATTTATTCGTAAACATAGTATGAACTAGAAACAACAACTTCAGTCGAACCTACAGGACCCGCTCTAGATCCGTCTTTTTTAGGCAATGCCCATCCTCTGTCTCAAAATGACAACAAAATCATAGATTTTGTCAGGATCAGAAAGAAACTTGGAGACACTCTCCTTTTGCATACACCTCTTGGCCCATGCCACAAACTTAGGACACTCTGGTTCAATGCTAAATTTGCCAAATTTTTCATAAGCAGGGAACCAACTATAGTAAGGAATAAGTGCCAAATCCACAAAACCAAAACTTTCTCCATCAAAGTATGGCTTGTCTCCCAATTCTCCTTCCAACACCTTCAAACACTCTATGAATTCTTTATTGGCTGTTTCTTGTTCCTCCACTTTTGTTGTCCAAATTTTCTGTCCACCATCATAAATCTGTATTCCCACAAAAAACAAAAAACAAAGATTACATCTTTTTCAATCAAATTTACCTCATAAATAAATAAATCTTACACTACGCCTCAATTTCAAACAATTTTGGACTATATCTCTCTATCTATATCTATCTCAACCTATTATTGTTTTTTATTTTTTGATGGTCAGCTTTCGCGCAGCTCGACTAATTCCGCGAGATACCTTCCACCTCTCACCGGCCAGAGGTACCAAGTAACTCTGTCTAAGAAGGCTAGGACAGATGGGAAAAATCACCTAGTGTTTTTTTGTGTCCGCTAAGTTTTGAACTTGAGACTTCAGGATCCTCAACCACTTCATTAACCATTAGGCTACATCTTGGGTGCATCTCAACCTAAAATTATGTTAGCATAAAAGTCACACCTATGACTACAACAGGGTCTTAAAAATTATAGGATCTAAATTAAACTAGATGTACTAACATGACAAACATATTTTATGATATTTGCATACCTTTTTGTCAACATAATCAGCCCAAAACCTAGCTTGAGCTCTCTTGTAAGGATCACTAGGCAACAAAGGTGATTTGTCCTTCCAAACTTCATCTATGTACTCAACAATTATGAGTGACTCACATATTGGTTTTCCATTATGGATCAACACTGGGATTTTCTTGTGAATTGGATTCATTTGTAAGAGTAGAGGACTTTTGTTCACCAAGTTCTCCTCTTTGTATTCATATTGGATCCCCTTGTCAGCCAGGGCAATCTTTACTCTCACAGCAAACATGCTCACATAAGTACCCAAAAGGACAACTTCATCAGCCATATTTTTGCTGAAAAATTGTTGTTAATTGGAATTGCAAGAAATAATGTAGACTAGAATATGTGCTGTGTGTTTGTTGAAGATAAGCCATCGAGATGATACTTACTATGTAATATACATAAAGAAGGGGCCCTACCACCAAATGTTAGGTTAGAGTAACAAGTATGAATTTATTTAATGGTGGAGCCAGAATTTTTATTAAAAAAATAAAAACATAAATAAGTAAACTCAGGGATTTAATATATAGTATATTAATATATCTACATGATAAAAAGGGGACTAACCACTCAGTAGTAGGAATAGAACAAATAATTTGTGTGAAGAGGTATCAATACTTATATATATATATTTATTAAATTAAAATTTAATCTCTATATACAATGTAATTTTCTGACGAAGGGATGTCACTTGATACCCCTTGAATAAGGATGGGGCCGCCTCTATAACCACTAATTATGGTACGGTAATAAGTAACCTCCATCTAGTGACCAAAGTCAAAATTTTCACTAAGTAAAAAAGCTCAAATCTAAAGTAAATCACAAATAAATCAAGAGACTATTATATCTACTATATATATATATATATATATATATATAATTACCATTTCCTTCTAGCTTCGCCCATGCCTTCATATTTTATTAGAGACGATGACAAATTGAGATAATTAGTTACAAATTCATATGAATCTGAACTTTTTTCTACTCTCTATCTATCTATCTATATAAAGAAATATATTAGACATTTATAATTTTAAGGAATAATTTCAGAAATCTCCCTCCAAGTTTGGCTTCATAACACTAACATCCCTTGTGGTTTACAATATTACATTTATCTCCCTTATTTTGATTTTATTGTAACAATTGTGAATTATTATTATTATTGTAATATTAATTTTAAGTCAATGTATAAATTCATAAATTTGCTCTCAAGTTTAACCCTTAAAAATGAAACTATATTTAATAAAAATCACTTTATTCCTAAATTGAGCACGAATTTGAATAAATTAAATTCCAAAACTAATGCTAGAAACTTTACGAGTAAAATACCAAAAAATATTAGTTTATCTATAGATGGGGCCAAGTTTGGTCTAAAGTTGGTAATGTTGTGTGGGTACCATGCTAGAAAAGTTTACCATTTGATTGTTGACCATTCAAAAAAAGTAAATGCGTAATGCTTTCTTTTTAGAAAAATTATTATTATTATTATTAGTGAAAAGAGTTATATTTGTCTGTGCACTTTATGAAAATAGTAATATTTATTCTTGTTATCCAACTTTAGAATCATATTTGTCCTACATAATTTTTATTTTTTCCTAATTAAATCTAATTATTATTTAAACTAAGCTAACATTTACTACTTAATTATGCTATATGACTATAATTTTAATTAATTATATAAAAGGGTTAAAGTTTAAGAAAGTAGCTATGGGGTTCCCACTTTTTTTTTTTTTATGGAACGTGAGAATCCCAATTTTACTTTTATACAAACTTACACACAACCTCTTTCTTCCCCTCTCACATAATTATCTCATTAATTCTCTCAACCACCATAAACCCCTCAATCCCAACAAATCTCTCAATTTTATATATTTGTTGACTTAATATATATAACGAATTGTATAAACTCTATATTATATAGAGTTCAGAACATAACATTTACAAACTTATACAAATAATCGAACAACTCTCAATTATATACATATGTTGACTTAATACAATTACAAAATATTTTCAACAAATCAACTACTTCATATAAAATCTTAACACATTTCGAATGGATTTTCAGAGTCATTAACACAACAGTGAATATTAAACACGAACAAACCAACTAATACATCAAATACATATAATTTCAATCAAGTCAGAAGATTATACAACTCTTAATGCATATATTGTCGTGTTTACCTTTCGTTTTTCAAGCCACAAACAATTGTTTCCGTTCTGTTTCTGAAGACGCTTTGATAGAATGAAATCGATGAAAACTCTATGTTTTCTGAATAAGAAGGAGACCTATTTAGTAACGTATTCTAATTAAACTTAATGACATTAAATTATGGTATTTACATTTTCCTTAATTGCCGTCTGATTAGTTACATATAATTAAGGAACCACATTTTGTATAAACAATTATAAAAAGCCCGAAAAATACAAATAAAAATCGTAATAGCTATTAAAACTATAGCTATGATGCGTAAATATACAAACTATAGTTAAGGAGACCTATTATGTTTCCTAGTGTAGCTATTTGTGAAATTTTCCCTAATTTAAATCATTTTAATCTATCCCCACACTATTAAACCCCATCCATTAACCAAAATAAATCCAACTTGACTCCTCTGCTTACATTTTCTCTATGCAGGCGTTTCTATAACAAATAGAGAAAATTATATATCTTTTACATCAGACAACAATCAAATTAAGAACGAAGACATATTAACACTCAATTCAATATTTTTTGTTAAGTACATTAGAGCTAACTTTCATCTCTAATCTTGATGCACAAAATTGATTAAACATTTTATTCAAAATAGATGCCCTTTTTTGGTTGAGAATATGATGGGCAAACTTGGGCAATTAGAGAGAACAAGAACCAAAGCTATATAATTGAGTCTTTTAATTTGATCTCAATTGATATCTATACCCTCCAAATTTGAGTGTACATAAATAGATACTTAAACTATCTAAAAATTGAACAAATAAGCATAACCATCTTTTTAAAATTCTATAAAAATTGATATATCCTAAATATTTCTAACATGATTAATTCTTTTATAAAGTAAAAAACTTTAAATATATACCACAGTTAACAATTATTTTTTTAGCACTACATTTGATCAGTCAATTGCACATATGACATAACCACGTTCCCCACCATCCTGTCAAAGTCCTGTCAAGAACAAAATTTCCCACCATCACAAAATGAGTACTTCTTGAGGACAGGTTGCAATTGTTGAACCCATTGTTGTTCTCACAAAGGGATAGTAATGCTAACTTCTTGAGGGATAACCTGTTATTTAATTAATTGTTTCAATTCAGCATTACGAAGCTCCGCTTTCAAAAAAGGATCCAAAAGAGGATCGGGTCTTTTATGAAAGAATTCTCTATTTCATACTTGTGCTTATAATATCAAAGTAATATTAAATCTTTAAAGATGATAACATAGATAACTGATTCTAATTGATTTAAATATCTTTTATGTTTTTATTCCTTTATTAATCACTAAAACAATCAAGTATATATGTATGCATAACTTACATTAATACAATGACCAAGGTGAAAGAAGAATAAGTGCTTGGAATGCAAGACACATTGTAATAACAGGTCTTTGAATAAAAAGAAGATGAGGCGGAAGAATTACAAGACCAATTGTTGAAATACAATACTTTGATTTTTATCCTAAAAAATCTTATTGGAAGATAATAAATTTTATATAGTTTAATTCAAAACTTTAAAATATTAAATAAAATTATTATCAATTTTTTAAATTTCTCTTATCAATAATTTTGTAAATTTAACAAGGGTTTTTATGGCAAAAATAATGTCTTCTTCTAAATACCAATTACTTTTTTAGGAATGATTTGATTTTAAATTGAATTTTTGATTTTGCCGAACCTAGTGGTTCTTTTTATTGGGATAAGGCACAAGTATCCCCTAGACTATCACTGAAATTCCAGAGGCACATCTTAACTAAACTAAGGTCCTATTACCCTAGAACTTTCTTTTTTTGTAATTTTGTACACCTTTTGGCTTACCTAGCACACTCTGTGACTCCACTTAGTTGAGGCGTGTGGGAGACGTTTGGAGGCACGTAAGCCAAAAAAGTATACAAAATTACAAGAAAAATGGGTTCATAGGTAATAGGACCATAGTTTAGTTAAAATATGTTTCTGGAATTTCGATCATAGTCTAGGGATACTTGGGTCTTATTCCTCTTTTATTCATCGAAGGTTACAAACTTCTTACTTTTCTTTCTTTTGTGTTTAGTCTCTTTTTTCCCCTCTTAAACATGTCTTATATAGAGTAAATTTTCACCCTTGATGATAATCTTAGTTGATATCAGTTTATAGTGATGTGATATTACTACTTATTACTATTACTACGCAACTAAAGAGGGGAGCTTCATATAGTTACAACTAAAGTATATTTTTACTTGCTTAACTCAAGATAAGAAAAGGTAAAAATCTTTTTACCTAATGTTTTTCTACTTGTTTACCATAGTGATACTACTTTTATGAACTTTTATTTTTGTTAAAATTCTCGAAATATTGGGGATTAATAAAATGAGAAAAATATTCATCGTAAAAAATGTGATTTCTGCATATTTGAGAATGCTTCGAAACAAATGGACTGTTACAAGTGCATATATTAATCTTGCAATAAATCACATATTATTTGCATATGGAATAATTTCACAGCTTTAATGTATGACTTATAGATCACACGTAAATAATTAACCGTAGTCAGAGTTCCAAACTCAACGATGGCAACTAATCATGAGGGTTGCACATTGCTTCAAACTCTCATATGATAGTATACAATTGCTTAAGCATAAAATTTCTTGTCAGAGGCATTGAATTATTTTGTATGTTGGGACATCTTCAGCAGGGCAACTATGTAAACTTATGTATGTTATTACCAGCATATATATATATATACTCAAATAATGACATGTTCTAATTAATGAAGAAAATAATTAAGAGCCATAAAGGAGAAATCTCTTTAGTATGGAAAACAAAATCTCCAATATAATTACTTCATTATTCATTATCCAACAGATACATAGAACTAACTGAATTCAGAACGAGTATAATCTTACTATTTGCATACATAACATGTTATTCAGAACCCGCTCTAGATCCGTCTTTTTAGGCAACGCCAATCTTCTGTCTAAACATGACAACATACTCATAGATTTTGTCAGGATCAACAAGAGTTTTAGAGACACTCTCCTTTTGCATACACCTTTTGGCCCATGCCACAAACTTAGGACATTCTGCTTCAATGTTTAAGTTGCTAAGTTTCTTATAAAGAGGAAACCAACTATAGTAAGGAATAAAAGCCATATCCACAAGTCCAAAATTTTCCCCTTCGAAGTATGGCTTGTCTCCCAATTCACCTTCTAACACCTTCAAACACTCTATGAATTCTTTATTTGCTGTTTTATGCTCTTCCACTTTTGAGCTCCAAATTTTCATTCCACCATCATAAATCTGCATACTCCCAACAACAAAAAAACTTGTCATACAGTGTATCGATTTGTTTTATCAGTTAGCTCTGTATCTCTATATCAAAGTATTAGCTTTGTATCAAAGCGAACAGAAACAAAATGAAATGATACAGCTAACAGGGCTAAACAGATAAAACTCAAATTCTGCTATGGATTATAATATTTTTAAACTCCAGCTATTTCGGATAAATACAAAGCATATGTTTGCTCTGTGAGGTAATTTTCAGCCCATCTAAAGGCTTGGGACAATATGGGCACAGCCTATATAACCAAATTACTTATAAATAAACTTATCAAATCATATAAAAACAAATTTGTTTGGTTTGACATAGTTATCATGAATAAAAGAAAAAGGGTTTTCTAGCTTAATTTGATAATTAAACAAATAACAAATGAGCAAATAAAAAATTATTTTGAATTGGACCTTTGATTATGACCCCCTTTTTAAAGCCCAAATTGATCTATCCATCTTGACCAATCAAATTTGGGATGGATTATGACCTTGCACTTTTTTTAACCCCCTCCCAAGCTTCAACTTTTTTTTCACCACTCGAATTCATAACTTACCATTCAAATAATCCCTTTGTCTACTATGACCTTGCACATTTATTGATTCAATTTATTTTAATTTTCAATGAAACTTTAATGGAGCTACAACTTGAGGTTATTTTAAACCACAAAGTCAAAGAAGTAAATTTAGACATATTTTCCAAAAAAGTAAAAGTTTAAATAAGTACTCAATCAACGGAGTTCCTAAGATTCCTCGACCAAAAAGCTTTTCTTTGTGATATCTACTACATACCTTTTTTCCAATATAATCAGCCCAAAACCTAGCATGAGCTCTCTTGTAAGGATCAGTAGGCATCAAAGGTGGTGATTTGTCCTTCCAAACTTCATCTATGTACTCAACAATTATGAGTGACTCACAAATTGGTTTTCCATTATGGATCAACACTGGAATTTTCTTGTGAATTGGATTCATTTGTAAGAGTAAATGACTTTTGTTCATCAAATCCTCTTCTTTGTATTCATATTGGATCCCCTTTTCAGCTAGGGCAATCCTTACCCTCATCCCAAAAACACTCACATATGTATCCAAAAGTACAACTTCATCACCCATATTTTTTAATAGAAAGAAAGGATTGTGTTGTGTAATGGAATTGCAAGAAATTGCCTAATATTGATTTGCTAGTTGTACATTTATATAGCATTTGGATGTCTTCAATTTTTTTAAATCTTTTTGTGTGTAAAAATAGTGTTGTGGTAAATATGTCATCGCTTTCGTCAATGGAGGCCTCAGTTTTGTCTTTATTAGACTAGAAACGAAATCTATTTATCTAGTGATCAACCACAACATGTATGTTACACTTTCATCTGGTGGCGAAGTTTCGATAAACCTCTTGCGTCCTCGAGCTCTGTTCATACCTTCATTCTTAACTAGAAAAGGGGTGGATTTAGGATTAGTTACAGATTGACGTGAATCTAATGGATTTCTTTTTCAGACTACGTATATATTAAGAAATATATATATTAAAAAATGTGTGAACCTATTTGTTATTATAATATTAATAACTTAAACTCAATGTATGAATTTATTAATTTTAAATTCTAAATCCATCTTTGGTTAAAGGTCTTAAATTTGAGTCATGAGAATGAAATTGTCTTTGATAAAAACTATTTTACCCCAAAGTAAAAGACTACTCATCGCCAGGGGCGGATTTAGGTACAGGTAAGGTGTGTCACGTGATACGACTTCGTCAAATATTTTTACGGAATATATCTATATAAAAAAAAAAATTAAAAATAGAAGGTAAAATATTTAAAAGGACACTCCTTATATCAGAACGCTCCTAGCTCATGTGGTAGAGGCGCTCCATTCAATGTGATTCGTCCCAAGTTCAATCTCCTAGTAGGCCCCCTTCATTAAAAACTTGTGGTAGAGGCGCTCCATTCAATGTGATTCGTCCCAAGTTCAATCTCCTAGTAGGCCCCCTTCATTAAAAACTTGTGGTAGAGGCGCTCCATTCAATGTGATTCGTCCCAAGTTCAATCTCAATGTGATTCGTCCCAAGTTCAATCTCCTAGTAGGCCCCCTTCATTAAAAACTTGTGGTAGAGGCGCTCCATTCAATGTGATTCGTCCCAAGTTCAATCTCCTAGTAGGCCCCCTTCATTAAAAACCTACCGACTACTTTTTTTTATTTTTAGAATTAAAATTAAACTCAAAATCTTTGAGTCCTTTGTCAATTAGAATTATAGTTAAATACTTTTTTTTTAATTAAAATTAAACTCAAAATCTTTGAGTCCTTTGTCAATTAGAATTATTTTTAGAATTAAAATTAAACTCAAAATCTTTGAGTCCTTTGTCAATTAGAATTATAGTTAAATACTTTTTTTTATTTTTAGAATTAAAATTAAACTCAAAATTTTTGAGTCGTTTGTCAATTAGAATTATAGTTAAATAAAAACAGTGTTGACTCCTTAAATCCTTATATTGGTATATTTGTGACTTGTGAGTTTCTTCAATTTTCTTTCCGTTCTTGTTCATCAATCATCGTTATTCGACATCTCGAATCTCCACATCGTGTAAGTATTTTTTGTTATTCTATTTTTTTATTATGTGCTTGAATTTTTATTTTTATTTGTTCATAATAATAATTTTTTTTTTCTATTTGCTTGTTACAATGAAATAATTTAGAATTCATTAAATTGATTACTATTGTCCGCAATCCTCTATTATTTGATGCTCAATTACTAATTGTGCAGATTACATCATATTAGTCTAAATTTATTATTTAATCTTCAATTACTAATTGTGTAGATTACATCATATTAGTCTATATTAGTCTAAATTTAATGGAGAGATATTATTCTAAAAAAATTTACAAACGTTCAAAGCCAATTTTAACAACTCAAGCTTCAACTGACTTGGAAGAACCAGCTAATGAGTCAAAAAAATATCTACAAAGTGAAGGAATTGATTTAAGTTCATTACCGATTGATCCTGGTGAATATTATTTTAAAAAAACTTACAAACGTTCAAAGCCAATTTTAACAACTCAAGCTTGGAAGAACCAGCTAATGAGTGAAAAAAATATTGACAAAGTGAAGGAATTGATTTAAGTTCATTACCGATTGATCCGATTGATCCTAGGAAAGATTACCTATTCGAAAATATAAATATCATCCAAATGATCATGATGCAATAAGGAGGTCATATTTTCAACAAGGTCCATTCCAACCTCGAAGTCATATATTTCCTAAGAAATTTTGATTTTCTTCTTGAGCCATTTTTGTCCAAATGGTGACCGCTTAGAAAAAATCATGCGTACGCCACTATTCTTCACACATTTAAATTAATTAAACCCCGAAGTCTAATACTAGACACTGAGTTAAAAAAAAACTAACAAATATCTATAGAAGGGGATAATGTTTGGTCCAATTTTGGTGCAAAAGTTACGGACCATGCTAGAAAAGTCTTCAATGTACCATCTTTATTACTTTTGGTTGTCTTTTTCTGATTTTTGGTACATTTACCATTTGATTGTCGACCACTCACTGCTTTCATTATTATCTCAGAGATTTTATTTAAAATTTAAAAATTATCCTTAAAAAAGACAATTAGTCAGCATCAAGAAAAATAATATGAATTTAGGGGAGCAAATTTCTCAAATGATCACTTGATATAGTAAAATTATATAGCAGTGATTTATCTTATTTTTGTATCATGCCACTTGTTTCATTTCTTAATGTTTATGATTTGATTTGATTGAAAATTCAAAGCTTGTTACATAAAATTGAGCTAACTTCACTAAGATTCTAGAAAATACACAACTTACTAAATTCTTAATAAATTATTCATACATACCAAATAGATATTTTAAATACAAATAAAAACTCTTCGCCAAAATCACATAGTTTTATCAAATTTGTAAGCAGAACTATAGCTCCACCCCTATTAATCTGTGATCTTAATCAAGCTCAAGTTTATTTTTCAACTCCAAAATGAAATCATAAATGTTCTGCCGAACCTGTAATAGAACTGTAACTCCATTTGATCTTAATCAAGATCAAGTTTCTTTTTCAACTCCAAAATGAAGTCAAAAACTTTGTACTGATCAGGTAAAGAAGTTGAAACACTTTCCCTTTTCATGCATCTTTTAGCCCATCCAACAAGTTTAGGACATTCATGAATCATGCTAAAGTTTCCACAAGTTTCTAATGCATAAAACCAACTATAAAAAGGTATAAGAGCAATGTCAACTAAACCAAATTGATCTCCTCCAAAGAAAGTTTTGTCACCTAACTCTGTTTCCAATAGTTTAAAGTGCTCTATTAGTTCTTTTTTCGCTGCCTCTTGAACTTCACCTTTTGTTGCCCATACCAATCTCCCTGTACTATATATCTGCATATCACATTCCAAGAACAAGAATTAATGTCACTTCTAAAGGTGGTAAATAGACAGGTTGAATCAAGTTGGACGGGTTAAATCAATAAACGTGTCATAACTCAATTCAGAGGCGAATATACTAGGTAATTATTGGGTACACATGAACTCAGTAACTTTTATTCAGATTCTATATATATGTATCAAGAAATCCACAAAATATCTATAAATATATAACTAGAAACAGTTATTATTGTATATTAACTTGAGATCACTACCATAACTCATATACTTCAAATTCGTGAATCCACCTCAGAGATACAAAGACGTTGTCCATATATCAAATTATTTCGTGGACTAAATTTCACTCGACTATCTACGATTCCATTGTGTAATAAATTATTTTTATTTAAGTTAGGATTTTGTCAAGAATATAATAACAAAAGATGAAATGTGTGTTTTTACATGGAGATCCAATAAAATTGAAACGATACAGAGAAAATGATACAATATGTTACCTTTTTGTCAACATAGTCAGCCCAAAATCTTGCATGAGCTCTTTCATAAGGGTCAGAAGGTAAGAGAGGAGTTTTGTCCTTCCAAACTTCATCAATGTACTGAACAATGATGAGGGATTCACAAACAGGATTTCCATTGTGAATCAAAACTGGGATTTGCTTGTGAACAGGGTTCATTATTAGGAGTAATGGGCTCTTGTTGTTCAAATTTTCTTCCTTGTATTCATATTCTATGCCTTTTTCTTTAAGGGCAATTCTCACCCTCATACCAAAGGGACTAGGCCAGAAGTCAAGCAATACTACTTCATCTCCCATTTTTTGAGAATGTGTATTTAGAGTATAGTTGATGATACTGAAATTGATGAGACAAATATGTTTCTCTACTATATATATAGATATATAAGAATATATATACATGGTCTTAAGATTGGTGGGGAAGCTCTATCATATTGTAGAATTTTCTAGGTAGTTGCTTTCTTTGAATGGACCCTTGTCAGATTAGTCGAGCTCCAATGAGAGTATCACACATCAGATAAATAAAAACCAAAAAAATAAAATAGTGCACTTCCTCCGAATGAAATATGAATCTAGATTAGTCAGCTCCAATATTGATATCAGATACCAGATGCGAATACAAAAGAAAAATACTGTAAGAATTTTCCAGCACTTTCTAGGGACTTCTAGATCTGTGTGACATTTCATACCCTCATACGACTGTCTTGTGTACTCAATGACATCACAGAGTACTCTAGAAAATTTTAAACAGTTAACAAACTTATGAGTTATACAATGGTAAGTGATTGTTCTCACTTTCTTCATGATTTATTACTATCGAAAACTCACATTCTTAGGATCAATCGCAGTCTTCAAAACTCGAGGTTAATGAACACTTAGCATGATGCTCGAAGCTAAGTAACAAATCCCTTAAGGAATACCTATCAATTAAAAAGAAAAAGATTGCAACGAAGAACACTGATATTTCGTAATAGAGACGAGACACATATCAAAGCAGTATCTTATAGAAATCTGAGATACAAATCTATGAATATGGAATTCCTTCAACAATTATCAGATGATGGATGGTATTATCATGTATGTATGTATGTTCAACAGTAAAACTCAACTCTAGATTCAACAATACAACCCCGACCACAATTTTATGGAAAAAAATTGGTAAGCATCCATAAAATGAGGATTACATGCTAAACTACGGCCAAAAAGGGCATATATCATACATCACAAAGGGAATTTACGCTTCTTCTATAGGCTCTCCTACCTCTCAAGAAAATGTCTACCAGAATAAGATGTTGGCACTTTGATTTCCTCTTTTACCTGATTGAACACATTTGGCGACACAGTACAGCTGAGTGAAGAAAATCAAGGACAACTTATACTCGTCTGCTACCTTCTCCACTGTGCGACATACAATACTAGTCATCGCAAACAGACACCATCTCCAAGTGACAAAGAATACAGGCCGAGAAAATCAGCACCTTCGTCAATGGACTGCAAAATTTTCAAAGGTAATTCAAGTGAAATACAATGGCAGCTGATGGACTGACATATCATGATTGTGCACCTTAAAATCTGAAAAGACCACTCTGCTTCTGCACATACCATGTCCGAGTGTGCTTAGGTACTGGAGGGTGGTGTTCCTTGACTAAATGATGTTAGACGTTCTATAAGATTGCCCTTCAATGATTGAGGAATTTGTGAGATAAACATTGATTTGGCATCTGCAATCAATAACTCCCTGCAAGACGAACAATATTTAGCACAAACATTCTCAGTTGTAACTTGTAAGATAAAAGGAAGGTAAGAGAGGAAAAGGCATGTGTTAGCATTGTCACACTCTCAGGTCAGATCTACGTAATAGTTGGTAACGGACTCCATGATAATTGTTCATTGACAATACAAGTTCAGCAAATACATCCAACAGATTTCCATAGTTCAAGAAATGACTGGTAAATGATATCCATAGATCAGCGAACCTTTAGTCCACCACCATCTCAGCCTCATTTTCCTTTTTTGATTGACCTACATGCACTTGTCACTCAGCCAAAAGTTCATCATGACCACAACGATGACTCGGTAGGGAATTGCAAGTCATCCTCATTTCTAATCTTTTCTAAACCAAGACTTTTTAATGTTTCCAGAAACTTCATTAAAGGCAGACAGATCACAGATGCTGCTCTCATTGCTACGGACGCCCGCCCTTGACTGGAGACTTAGTAAGTGGTGTTTCTGGGCTACTATTTAAACTGGACATAGAAAAGGCCTTTGACAAATTAAACAGGAAGTATTTATCATCTATCTTGAGGCAGATGGGCTTTGGAGACAAATGGATTAATTTCTCATTCTCTACAGTTAAATATTCTGTGTTGGTTAACAGGAGTCCAGTTGGATTTTTCTCTCCCAAGAGAAGAATAAGGCAAGGAGACCCTATCTCCCCCTTTCTTTTCATACTAGCCATGGAGGGTCTTAGCAGGATGATAGACAAGGCTAAACAACTCTACTGGCTGGAGGGTTTTGGTATTGGCAATGGGACTAATACCTCAGTTTTTTTTTTTCCCATGGGTTGTTTGCTGATGACATTCTCACATCTTCTGTTGTGCTGAGAGGTCCCAGGTCCAACACTTAAACATTACTTAGATAATCTTTGAGGCACTCTGGGCTTCACATCACATATTTAAAGTGTCATTTATCCTGTTAATTTGGTTCCTGAATTGGATGAGCTGGCTGAGATTATGTGTTGCAATACAGATTGTTTTCCAACCAGCTATCTGGGATTGTTCAGAAACTGGAAAAGAGATTAGCTTCCTGGCAACAACAATATCTTTCTTTTGGCGGCAGCATCCCTACTTACTTTATGTCCCTAATTAGTTCTTCTGCAGCTTGACAGAATTTCTGTGATCAATACCCCATTAGCTAAATAGGTGTAAGAAAGAGCACTTAGGTGTTCTTTCCTATGGGAGGGCAACAACAAGGACCATAAAGTCCACTTGGTGAAATGGGACAAGGGTATTCTTCCCAAATCTCTTGAGGGGGTTAGGGGTCAAAGACCTGGCTCTGCACAGCAAAAGTATGCTCCTGAAATGGCATTGGAGATACATTCAAGAAGGAATGAGCCTTTGGAAGGAGGTGATTCAAGCCAAATATGACAATGATAGTCATTGGGTCACCAACACGACACCAGCAGGCTCCTCATGGTTGTGAACTTTGGAAAGGAATCAGGAACCTGTGGCCTGAATTCTCAATGAATTCACCTTTGCAGGTGGGTGATGGGAATCATATTCTTTTCTGGAAAGATCTATGATTAGGCCAATTGACTCTGAAGGAAGCTTAAGCTTACCCTACGATTTTCTCCATTGCTTCCAATCGTGACTCTACTGTTTTCGAGAATTGAGAGGGAAATACTTGGTATCCAAGCTTGAGAAGAAATCTGAATGACTGGGAGTTTGAAGAATTACCAGGCCTCCTTAGCATTTTACAGCATATTGCAATCAATCCTCAGGAGGACATGTTCAGATGGGGCAACAATTTGGATGGCTTATACTCAGCCAAAGCCAACTATCAACTCATGAGCTCCAATAAAACTCTAATTGATCAGTGGCCTTGGAAGCTTGTATGACAGGTGAAAATGCCTCCCAAGATCAGTGACTTCTGTTGGTTAGCCTTACAAAATGCCTTCTGACTCAAGCTAATCTTAAAAGAAAGAAATTTCACCTAGCCAACAGATGTTACATGTGCATTAACAATCAAGAATCTGCTCTTACATTGCCATGTTGCTTCAGACATCTGGTCTATCATCTATGTACCTATCTCTCCTTGCATTACAGTGGGTTATGCCCTCTAGTATCAGAGAGATTTTTCATTTTTGTTAACAGGAACTAAAGGTTAGTTGAGGAATCCATCAAAAGAATCTGATCTATGGTTCCAGCTACTATTTTGTAGTGCTTATGGACAGAGAGGAATCAACTGCCAACTCCAAGCTCAAGGCCAGATGCTTAGTTCTACTCTTTTGTTGGGTTAATCTTACACCTGCTTTTTAGCCCTGATATTTTCTTGGATTTTGTCAGCTCACTAGTCCTTTGATAGGTTTTTTGTCCATTATTGGAGCTGACTCTTCCTACTTTTGTAATTATGCATCTGCTGGATGCTTTGCTTATCAACATACTCCTTATTTCATCAAAAAAGAAGAAAATGAAAGAATCTTAACACTCGTTGACATTGTTGTATCTACCTAAGGATACATTTCAAGCCAAGTGCACCATGTTACAAACATCAATAATGCATAGAGATGCAGTGACAATCTACCTCCAAACAACAGCAACAACGAGGACAATCACAATAATAAGAAACAAAGATCTTGACGTGCTCGAATGGTATATTTCCTTTTTATTTTTAATCAAAAAACATTTTGCAATACAAGCTACAAGAATTATCGCGAAATAATATAATGGCAAGCTAACAGCACCGGGCACAACTAATTAGGGACACACTTCTCTCACAGTTCATATACTGCAAATTGTGAAAAAGAAAAAAGAAACAGGACAAAAGTAGGAAGATTGAATTGTGCACTGGAGAGGACATACGGAATATGAGCCAAGGCAACAACAAACAGCACATGCTTTTTTCCTCTCCAAAAAAATAAAACACCACATGATGTGAGTGGTGGATGCAGTCAAAGGATTCAGGGAATTCAACAACCAGATCTGGATTCAAAGAGGCAAAAACAGAAAATCTTCACGCAACACACTAAAAGCAAGAATCACAGAAAAAAGAGCTTGCAGGTCACTTACCTTATCGAAAAAAGGAAGGAAAAACACTTGTCAATCACTTTTGATAAAACCAAATTTTCCATTCACTGTCAATAAAACTCAACTAAGAATGTCTCAATGCTATTAATTCGAGTTGAAACTATACGAATCCTCTGTAGTCAATCCACTCCATTATAGTCCATCTCATTTCAATACCAAAGAAGCTTTACCAAACATTCAACATATTGTTATCAAACAGTACTCTCTTGTCCCAAGTTAAATTATGTATGGCTGGAGAACTTTTTAACCAGAGTAAAAAAAAAACAAAAATGGTGTCTGCTTTGTTACGTTTACCAATCTTAGACAGAGTGGTTTAGATATGAAGCACTATTGAGTAGACCATGAAGCACTACTGGGCCAATTTGAATGTGAAGTGCTGCTTCGCTGATTAAATAATACTCAAGTAGGAAAATGGAGGGGGGAAAAGAGAGGTGCCTTCTCCCTGTTTCACAGAAGATGAAGGAAATTTTATTTTTCCTTCTTTTTGTTAAAGATTGTCCCTAAGCTAAGTCCAACAACCACTCGCCACAATCCCGAGCAAGTTGGGATCGACCATATGAATCCTCACTGACCATACTGCTCTATTTAAGCTCAATCTTTGACCCCATAATGTACAATAACAAGAACAATAGTAATTGGCATATAAATCTCAGCTAAGACCAAAAGACTGCTAGAAAACATTAGACCTAAAGTAAATATACTACTGTAGCAAAAACATGGTCTCAACTGATAGGTATTCACCTATTCAGATCTTTTTCTTCCAGTCTGTCCTACTTTCGCAAGGTCTGTGTGGATCCAACAGATCATGCCTTTCAAGACAGCTCCCATCCAAGTGATTTTAAGTCTACCTCATCCCCTTTTAAAGTAACCACATAGAATCACCAAATAGAATCAACTCGACATATACATTAAAATCTTAAAAAACCCAGCTTAACCAGCTTCGATATTGGTGACCAAACAATTGTGCCCCCCCCCCCTCCCCCACAAAAAAAAATGAAACCCCAATGGCATTAGATACAAATATTCAATACGGGAGTTAGTTTCACTAAGAGATTTTTCATTGGGAAGAAGTAAAAATGCAATTGTCTAGGAACTTAAACATATCCTTGGGCAGTTAACTTTATCATGTTTAACATACAAATTCACGTCAAAGGAACCTCTTAATCTTTTCCCATTATCACCCTATGCAAGACAGTCCACGTCCAGCTTGAGCAACGTAGTTTAACTAACACAAGATGAAGAAAAAAGTTTGGATGTGCTATTGCTTTTCAGTTTGGTAGGGATACAAAGATAGTAGAAAATATATGCAACTATGCCCCAATACTTAAACATGTACATGGAAATGTTAGTTTACTTTTATGATGGTAGTAAAATACTGCATCATCTAATGAAAAAGACAAAAAGATATCAGGTCAAACACGTTCGGAATAAACAATGATAAGAAACAAGGTAATAGTACCCCATACATATTTGAGTTTCCCATAGTATCTAATTTATCGAAATTTGTACTAAAGCAAACAAAGAAGAGAGAAGCAACTTCCGACCTCAAGGAAAAATAAGTACTCTTAATTGAACTACTTCAAAGTGCAAAACTAGAGGAACGTACTTCATCGCATTAACATCTGATGCTTGAAAGTTTGATTGTGCCCCTGACTTCTTGGAACGCATAAAAGCATAGACTTCTTCTGACCAACCACATGTTCTTAGAAATGATGAAGCTTCCTGATGGAGCCTGAAACTCATTAGAAAGATAGGGTTAAATAATCACGATGCGGATATAAGATAAAGTTGTTAAATGTTTATGTAGTTAGTTGCCAGTTCCAAAAAAAAAGTTTATTTAGCAGGACACAGGAAGCAGAAAGTACTTCACGATCTCTAACCACTAAAGGAGATGACAGAAAAAGGGAGCTTCCCAATTGTATAGCTTGAGAACAGTAAGAATCTGAACTCAACAGCTAGGGTCAAAGGCCTACTCAACCTCCTTCCCAGAACTCTTCTCAGTACATTGTTAGTGAGGCCAACATAAGATATGATTAACCAATATCATAGAGATGAGTGGTTCCAGTTTATTAATTCTTAAGGATATATGATATGTGGCCTAATTAAGAGAGATGACAATACAAAGCAAAATGCATTGGCATCCTATGCAATCAGGAGAACCCCAGCAAAAGGCAAGATCAAAATTCAGCTAAAGCTACTTCGCAGAACAAAACACGTAAAAGAAACCCCTAGCATTTTCAAAGCACATAATCTCAAGTTGTAGCAAATGCAAGGACAAGTATAATGAATTCAAAACTTCTGTCACTGTGTTATAATAAAACTAAGGCAAAGGAATGCAGGTAATCAAAGATAGAATAGCATACTCTTTTTTTAATTCTTCCACCTTTGCACGAGACTGAGCATCATGCTCAAGCAGGATGCATTGATCTGGTGATTTTCTCTTTGAACCTGAGATAGAAGATGATTCAACATGGCCATTGGATGTATCCCTGTATGCAGAAGTTATTGCTGCTAGGCTTTCACTATTCTCTCCATTATTTCTATGCAGACTTCCCCTCAAGGTATCCGTCGCAACACTTTGGATTTTGCCATCTCCATTTGCTAAAGATGATGATTTAGTCACCTCTTTGTGGTATGAATCCTTTCCTGCAGCCTTTCCGTTACTTCCACCATAATCTTTATGGGGACCGGCTGCTACAATTGGAAGTTTTCCATTTCCATTTCCATTCGTTGAGGCATGCGATCTTGTCACTTGTCCATTACTACAACTTTTGCTAACACCATTCCTGTCAGGTAATGATGTAATCTCTTTCTCTGTAAGAACTGATGCTCTCACATCACCAGTTCTATTGCCAGATTCTCTTGAATGAAAAACCATTTTGATATTACCAGAGGTAGGTCTCTTGAACGAAGATCTTTCAAATATGCCCAACTCTCTCACTGGGCTCGAATGCACTTTACTGACCTTAGACGTCATTACATTTTCTTTCTCGGAGGGGTGGCCTAAAACTTGTTTTTCGTTTTCTGCTTTTGCTAAGTCACTGGTGATTTTGGATTTAGCCAAGCCATTGGAGTGATTGGATTTTGACCCATTAATTGATAAACATGTCTTGGTGGGTGGTGACCTCTGTTTGGTACGAGAGAAGAAAAGGATGTACACCTTCTCCGACAACACTTCTTGCAAGATTTTAGGAGAAACGTAAGAATCATTACAGCAGTACCAACGACCCACAGCATCCTGTTAAACAGCCAACCAAAATCAAAACACAAACAATCAGGTGACATAAAACTATGATTGCCTCTATCATCTAACTACTATCATCTTTTACAATACCAAGTAAGGAATAAAGAATGAAGAAAAAGTTGAGACTCTTGAAGCCTGGCTAGACAGACTGTTTTTCCCCAGTAATGATGTTGACAACACGGCAACTTTTTCATGTGAAATTTTAAGGCAAATGATTTGACTTTTGTTTTTAATAGCTTTCTAATACTTCTCAGGAAAAAAAAAGTGAGGGGCAATTAATACAAATGAAGCTGTCACCTTGATATATGCATAATAGTGCCCTGAATCTGGTGAAAAGCCTGAGTGGACAATAGTTCCAAAAAGATTGTATTCTGGATGCAGATCCTGCAAATTAAAGAACATGAAGTAACTTAACTATGAGAGAGATGTAGCTTATTTCTCAAATTATTTGCTAGAAATTTATTGTTCAATCAGTCAATCAGCTAGGATGAACAGTACACTACAACTCCACATCATTAAACTAACATATGTGAACAGGCACACTAATGTTCATTCAGCAGGAATTACTAGTACAATTCTGAAAGAAGACAGTTCAAATACACCTACATGCACCTTATACTATTATGCCCAAATTGATGCAACCCATTATAAATATTAAATCCATGGGTTACCTCTCCTATGTGGTTTGCGAGCTATTGCATAGGAGCGGGGGTTTTACCCTGTGCGCCCCCAAAGGGTAGCGCTGCAGGTTTCCCTTGTCATTAAAAAAAAATCTTAAATCCTTTGTACCATTTATCAAGAATGCCAAAAACAGTCTCCAAAAAAAACATATACAAAATGAACTCTCTCGGAAGCACAACCTCAGCCAGTTTACCTTCTCCAATAAAAATTCATATTCCATCACTGTTAATATGATGAAATTGCCTGAACCTTAAGTTGTGTATATACGACACCATAAATTTCCCAAATCAAAGATCGGAGAACATGCATAAAGTGAGGAAGAAGGGAGTTCACTAGTAGAATTGCTATCTTATTTTTAATGTAAAGCAAAATACTGGTATAAATGGAAAGTAAAGAACAAAATATAGAAGAGGAAATCCAATTCGTGGATTTCATAGGTTCTTGGTAAGTATTTCTTTTTCTTTTTTCTTCTTTTTTTCTATCTTCTCTGTTAATACTTTTTGGAGGTGGCCAGCATAGCCCTTAATGCTGAGGAATACAAGTTACCAGTTTCAAAAAAAAAATACTGGTATTATCTTTTTTTTTATCAAGTGTATTTTCATTCATAAACATGGCCAAAATTGGCGTTATACAAGAGGTATACCAAAAAATAAAGAATCTACAGAATATGATACTCTACGAACTCCACTCAATCATCAATACAACAGGGAACTTTTTGTTTACACCAAAAGAAAATAAGGGATCGAAGACTACTTCTCAACTGAGAGAAACTTGACTCTACTCCTTCAAAAGCTTTCCCATTTCTCTCTCTCTCTCTCTCTCTCCAAACTACCCACATTAACACAGGTGGAACAATATTCCTAGCCCTTTTAAAAATACCACTAGTATAATTACTATTTTATATCAACAGTGCAGGGTTCAGTCCTTTCTTCTATGCAGATTTTACTGACAGGTACGGAGAGTATGACCAAGCAATGCATGGAAATTATAACAACAACAACATACCCAGTGTATTCCCACAAGTGAGGTTTGCAAAGAGTAACATGTACGCAGACCTTACCCCTATCTCGTGGAGATAGAGAGGCTATTTCCGAAAGACCCCCGAGTCCTTGAGTCAAGTAACACATAACAAAGCAGTTTGAAAATAAGCACACAACAGATATGCAGGGAAATTAGTACGTGAAATTTCAATTGGAACCCATAACTACATGTGTAGATTCCAAATGCAAGTGAAATTAAGAGCATGGAATCCCTCGTTCTCTATGTATTGTTGCAGAGTGGGGCCTCCCTACATTGATCCGTCCAAGAGTTGGTGACAACATTTCAGGATTTAGTAAGACAAGGCATTAGTCAAAAACGTATTTTGATCAACAATTAGATGGTTAGCAATTTTTTCTTTATCAAAAAATAATAATAAAAACCAACAATTAGATGGGACAGATCAAACCCAGTTCATTTTTGTCCCATCCTTCCGCCTTCTTCCCCTCTCCCAGTTACACCAGTACGCAGCAAGATTGGACCCCCTCATCCTCCCACCGATAGCTCTCATCAATTCTAGCATCTTCATTCTCCCATTTGTGATTCCCTTATTCAAACTATTAGCATCATAGCTTCCCCTCACATATCCTAGGATCATTATCCCTTACCCTTCCAATAGCCCAGTGTAATTGTTGGTGGTGGCATGTCTTCCCTCTTCAGTACCCTCCCTTGATCTTTTCTCCGTCCACTACCCCGCATCACAAAGACTTTAGAACTCTACACTAGCCTTTGCAATTAAAAATGTAGTTCTTTGGATAAAACATGATGAAATATTTACTGGAGTGGATACCCAGTATTACTTTGACTATTAATTAATAAAAAATTTTAAAAAAAGTATTACTTTGACTTACCAAACCCAAGAAAAAAAATAGTAAGACCATCTCTTTAATTACAATCAAGAAAAGAAAAGGATAGTAATACTATAATGATGTTCATCTTGGCCACCAAACAACCCCTAGTTATCCAGATACGCCTATGATTCCCTTTTAAAAAAATTCTAATAACTGCGTCATATAAAACTTCTATAGGTTTCCTTGGATGAAAAAGGTGAATTGCCAAAATGAGGAGGAAACATCACAGATGACGGATAGAAACCCATAAATATTATATCTACCGTTTGAATTTGAGAAACCATCATGCATTGGTGCTTACAGGGCAGCCTATCCAGTGATGACAATAACCTTTCAGTTACATGTGAAACAATAATGAAGTTGAATGGTAAAAAATCAAAGATGCAAAACTCATTGTCAAATAAAAGTTTAATCCTTTGAAAACCAGCCACCATGGCAGGTTATGATGAAGTGCACTAGTGCTGAACAAATTGGGTCAAAACCACATAATGCTTTTCTCCAAATAGAATGGTGAAAAAACTACAAATTTTACAGTTGGCACCACAGTAAAATAGCTTCAGTAGAAGATGGTCTGAATTAAATTGGGAAAGAATAAATCCAGTGGTAGGGGAGCAAAACAGCATATATTGAACTTAATCACGACTGCACACACCTGGCTCGCTTTGCACATGTAGCTTGAAAGCACTAGAACCTCCTCAAATGCAATGGGCTTATCAATCTTCCCACCATATATTCCTTCAAACCTCTATTCACAATCAAAAATAAGTTAGCATTGGCAGTTGACAGTAAAACAGAAAAGACAGAAAATTCCAACTGTTTTGTACCTTGAGCTGAATGACAAGAATATTTGGTGCTTGAAGAATTGACATTTGCTTCCTTGCTGTCACCAATTTCTTACAGCTGAACAAGTGTAAGTACTTACTCCAACAGGTACGAAAACACGGACTTAAAACAGCAGATTTATCATACAATATGAATTAAAGGAAAAGGAAATTGAGGATAATACTTACTTCTCACACTTGTACTTGTTGTTTCCATCCAAAACCTCAGGCTGAAAAAATCTCTGCAAAGCATCTTTGAGTGAGCTACTGTGCAACACATCAAGACTTATATCCATAATCTCATCCACCTTATTTGACTCAGCACCACATGACAAGCACTTGACCTGGCTCTGCAGAGCACCCCCAAAGATCTCCTTAACAATGGTATTCCCATTCCCATCAACACCACCTCCACCACCCTTCCTTGTCTGCTGCTGAAACTTCTTCAACCGCAAACACGTATTGTGACAGGCGTCAATGACATATCGCAAGAATTCATGAGCATCCTCTTGCCTCCCAAACCTAAAATGCTGGGCAAAAATCTTTAAGCAACTATTAATCTTGGCCGGAGTATCTAGTGCTGATTCAAGACTCAAAGACCTAGCTATTCTCTTCTCTAATATACAAAAAGGACATTCACTTTTCTTCCCTGAAGCAGCTGCAGCTTCAGAATCACCTGCGCAATAAAATGGGATTCAAAAAAAGAAGCTAAAAGAGCAGGGCATCAATCAAATAATCTACCAACTAGATCTCAACTATCAAAATAATTTAGCTGATACTACAAATACATGCTTCAATTCAGAACTAGTTGAGTAACTTGATACAGCCATATGAATCCTCAATAACCACAACAAATACCTCAGTCCCAAACTAGTAGGGCCTATCCTATATGAATCATCAATAAGCATAACAACTAACATTTCAATCCCAAACTATTAGGTGACCAGCAATAGCCATAACAATTGTGATGCCGAAGTCAGTTATATGAATCCCCAATCATCATACAGCTCCAATTAGGCATCGAAGGACATAAATACTAAAGAAAAGGGGGATTTAGCCCATATGCGAAGTAAAAAAATAAAAAAAAAGAAGAAAAACATAAACAAGATTGAGTAAAATTATAATAAAAAGTGTAGGAATTACAAGAAGCGGAATGTTGAGATTTGAGGCAGAAATAAGCAAGAGGAGGGGTATAAGTAAGGCACTGAAGAACGGAGTTGATATAACAGGTATTGCCGAGGTTTTTAAGCCCTAAAGGAGGACCAGTCTTGCGTTTGTGGCTAAGCAAGTTCGGCTGCCAAATCATTTGCAAATAGGCCATTAACGACCTGATTCTTCTTCCTCCTCCACCACCGTCAGAACCGCCGCGTATGGGCTGCCCCGAAGCTGCAGCCACCACGATCGCATCGCCTCTTCCACTTGAGTTCCTCCTTCTCTTTCTCTCTTTCTCTTAGGTTTTGTAAATTCGGGTTCAGGGAGGAGGGAGATTTGGAGAAGAACGGAGGTTTAATTGTGGTTTGAAAATTGGCAAATGTGTTTTATTAAATTTGGGGTAAAATGATAGTGTGGCGCTCGCTGTGTGTGTATAAGTTTGCGCCAAAAGAAAAAAAGAGGACAAGAGTAGGAGAAGTTCCCCCACCCACCCCCATGAGCCGTATCCCATCTGGCATCAATCTTTTGTCCTTTCTACCCATTTTCTTATTACCGTATTTTGGACTGTCTTTAATTTTTATTCTTTAAATTTGTAATTTTTAATTTTTACTCATACTTTTCATTTAATTGAAATTTAAGGGTAAAAGTAATCAAATTGATGATTTAATTTTGTTCAACATAAATTTAGAGAAGTTTTACTTAATTTCATATAAATTGTATAGTATATAATTCGTCCGATATAAATTTAGAGAATTTTTATCTTGTCTAAATAGATTATGTTGAAATTAAGTTGGGTCTCTTATGACATAACATGTGAGTTCTAAAATTGTCCTTATACCTCTATCGGCATAAGTAATATCTTATACGTCATAACTTGTGAGGTCTAAATTGAACTTATGCCTCTATCGATATAAGCTATGTCTTATACATCATAATTTGTGGGTTCTCTTATATTTCTATCGACATAAATTTTATAGAAATTAAGCAACATAACTTATTATGTCTTGTAAGATATTTATGATGCGGAAATATAAACTTATGTTGAGAAATTTTTATTTCTTCGACATCATGAATATTTTCAATCACTTTTTTGTTACTTAAAGTGTTGAATGGGAAAAATAAGACCATAAAAATTAAACAACACCCACCAAAATAGATAAAAATGCTCCTGCAAATACCCCATAAAAATCTTTCATATTTATCCACCAAACTTGGGAGCGTTTGATCATAACAATTATAAAACTCAGAGAAAAAAAATCTTTTCAAATGAAAAAAATGATATTTCAAGTATATTTATGGAGCTTATTTTTATAGAAAAAATATTTTCTCCCAATTTTAATCAACTAAATATGAAAAAGTCGGAAAACATTTCATAAGTACCAAATGCACCCTTACTCTCAGCTCTCGAGAGATTAAACTAACCATGGGTAATACTTTGTGATATGCTCTTTTAAAAAAGAAATTCCAAATATATGACGATTATATACGGGAGGAGACAACTAGGCAAACCAAGCCTTATTCTCTTTGTTACTTAACAAAAAGTTTTTCTATGCACTTTGAACCAAAGTCAAGGTCTACACTAAAAACAATTTCATTTGATAATTGATCTCGTGTCAAGTGTACTATCTCGACCTTTAATTGGCCCTTGTCCTATACGAAGAAGTGAGCACCACTTTAACCAATAAGCTGTCATATTTTTTTTGGGCTTCTTACCTGGTTTGATACTCGTATAAGAACTCGATTAATCTGAATTCATACACTGCAGCTTATTTTTGGCACAGCACTCCCAACAAGATTTTTCCCATATGCATGACTTAAATTTGAGATCTCTGATTAAGAAAGCTATAAGATTTATTTGTACACATATAGGAGTATCAGATCAGAATAAACATTACATCTTTTCTTTCATACACAAATGATTTCACCTTAAAGAGTTAACATCAGCGACTAAGATCTACCTATTGCACCGCTCACCGGACTAGTGATGGTTTAGAAGTTCCAGTGACCAGAGGCCAGAGCCATTAAAACTATATTTAGAGAGTACCAAGCAAAGATTAATAGAAGTTAAAAGTTTCTGCATAGGAAACAACTAGATCTAGTACAAGATGATCTGGAAATCAGACAAACAAACAACTTGTGAGAATAGAAAATACAGAGATATTGGTGAAGGAAATTTGAAACAAAATTTCAACGTAAGTGATCTGTCAGAAGAGTGAATGATTTGATATCAACATAAATTCAATAGAAAATATCAAGCAAAACCTATGTTAATGAACAATCTGAGCTACATATTTTCACTTATTCATCACCTGTTAACCCTTCAGAGTCCTTTGTGTCGAGAAGTTCCATCAAACTACTAGTGGATACAGCCAGGCCCATGGGATCTTCCACTTATCAGTAGGCAGTAGCCGATCAATGCAATCCTGAATATCTCATTTTACCAACATGAACTCACAATTTGTAGAATAAGTTCTATCATTCTGAATTATCCTACTTAGGCATTGAAAACATTATCTCATACTCTGATTTACAGCGCAGAACATAATACAGAAGAAGAATAGAACTCAATTGCACCAACAACCTTGTATATAAAAGAATTTCAGCCAAAAACTGCTGAAATTCAAAATGTCCGCAATACATTGTAGTATGTTAACTGTCAGCATGTTTTGATGTCAGTCCAGCCTATTTTCGTCCAGAACAAGGTCCGAACTCTCTACGTCATACAAGTATAACTTTTTTTGTTTCTTATCATCACATGTATCACAAAAATTCTCCAAATTCAAAAGCAGCAGCAATCAAAAAGGTTGCATCCACAAGCATGCTTTCGAGTCAAATACACTGTGTTTCACTATGGCTTCTCATAAGCAAAATCTTGAACCAGTATGTCAAATCCCATCCCCAAATAAGAGCATACAAGAACTTGAACAATTCCCATCATTTACATGCAAGACCTCAGGATAAATTGTGAGGCTGTTCTTCACATACATCTACTTGTTGGAATTTGAAGATTGTATTAAAGGTACAGATTGAGTAGGTTCAGACTCGTCTGAACTTGCTTGGGAAGTTCCCTTTTTTAGCTTGTGATTATTATATGCTGCTACACCTGCAATAGCTGCACAGAACACCACAACTTCATATGCTATCGAGTGTTCATGAAGTAGTACCATGAATCTTCATACTTCTTACCACACAAACACAGTAGGCAGAAACTTTTGGTTAGGCAGACTAGCATGAGAAATAATTTAAAAAAAACAGTCCCAATCAATATGAAGTTTAGTTCAGCATTACACTTATCACCCTCCAAGTTACAAAATAATGTACTACTAAGATCCATATCAATCAGTTGGCTGATAGTCTCCAAAGAATCACTAACTAGAAGTGATGATTATGTCGGTCCAATCTAATATAAATTCTGAAAAAATCAAAACCAATTGCACAAGGTCAAAAGAAATCTTATATATTCTCCAAGGACTAGCAGTAGCGTTAATATTTGCAGTTATGGTAGTTGGTACAGTCCATTCTCAAAAGCTCTAAAGTTTGCACAAACCCACAGATATAAATCAGAAGGATTATGCAGTTGCCAGAAGTTAAATTGAACCAAAGCAAGAAGAGATGAAGATTTAATGCAGGGCTTTTCAATATAGGGGATTGACCCATCGTCTGGGGACCTCAATTGACATACTATTTCTCATCACAAAAAAAAGGCAGATGATCCCGGGAACCTAAACAAAAATGCTCTCACTGATCTAATCTTTTCATGGATTGATCCTATTTGACTGCACAAGAATAGTGGAGCTCAGCACAGGAGAACATTGAACATGACCATAATGCACTTTAAATAGTTAAAGTAATATCTCGGCGGTAAAAAAAAGAGTAATATCTCTGCAGTGAACCACACAAGAGGGTTAGGAGAATAATTTCGAGAAGGAGGTTAGAAAAGTTACCAATAGCATAACCAAAAAGATTAATCAGTGTCAATTTCGTATCAGCAAAAAGCAGTGCGGATAACAGCACAACCACCCAATCTTTGACAACTCCAGCAACACGAATTGTCAGGGCACTTGTATGTTGAATCACCAGAAAAACTGACAGATTCAAGGCAAAGGTACATAGAGAATTTAGGGTTAGAATAAGAGGTTGAAAGCTCCATGTCCTCTGTTCATCCATCTTAGGTTTCTCCAAAAAGATCCATGGAACTAAAAGACAAAGAGCACTGCATTTGTCAAGAAGATTCCAATCAAATAGAGAATTTATAGTGTTGAAACAGAAAAAATAAAATTACCAACACGTCAAGCTTTTAGACTATAATAATACATGCCTGCATGGGCTAACATAGTACATCACAGATATGGGATTGAGCTTCAGGCCTTTTCGTTTCACCAGAATCTCCATGAATATAAGCCTCAAAGCTTCTCCAACAACACCGCCCATTTGATAGACAACACCTACCCAGTTAATATCTATTTCCCCATAAGAAGCCACAAGTACACCCAAACTGATTACTGACATTATGAGAAGCATTCTGCAGCTCATCATTTCGAGTCCGGCTGCAACCCCCAGAATGAAAACTGCTACTGGCACTGCAGAAGAAACCAAAAGAAGAGAGATGATGCCCTTGGCACAAATTAAAAAAGTACTTGAGCAGATGGTCATCAGCCAAGCCTCTAAAGCCTAAGTTGCTCGGACTCTCCAAAAATATTGCCACACCCGTGTCGGATCCTCCGAAATGCACTACTTTTGAAGGATCCAACACACAATCGATGATATTTTTAAGATTCCGAGCAACATAGTCTAAAGCTATCTATCAAGCATGAAGTGTCGCATGACAGTTCCCCTATGAGTATATTTCTATCCTAAAGCTATATTTATCTTTACCTTCTATAGTCTACGGTACATAAGCCAGCTGAAAACAGTACTACTTACTGATTGCTTTCAGCATCTGAGCAAACGAAACAGAAATATAGAGGTAGGCAGTGTTCCCAAGCCAAAGTGTCATTGCAAACATTGCACCAATTGGTATGACTGAACTAATGTATCTGCATATTGAAACCACAATATATTGAATGAATGATAATTTTTAAAACAATTGGAAGAGAAAATCTGACAAAAGAGAACCACAAAAAAAGAACAACAACAAGAAGAAGAAAAACGACAACAAGAGCAAATAGTTGTCTTACATGGATGAATTAGAATGCAGGTAAGAAATATAATGAGAAGCCTCACTGAAAGATTCTTCAACTTCTTGGTCTAGTTCACAAAAATAGGTAAGTAAGAAAGTTCACCATTAACTTTTGTTTCTCTCATTATTTGGTAAAAACTTTTGGTAATTACATCAGCATGCTGAACTCCTCTTTTAGCTTATTTGATTACTCCATTTTAGTCATAATTGAGTTGGCACATTTATAAGATCAGAATTTAATATGTAACAACTCTAATAAGAACATGTGGAGGCTACAAATTGAATTTCATTTTTATTAAGAGTTGATGAAAAGGAATAGTTCTTTTTTAGGATCAAAAAGGCGGATTGTTGTGTAATTTCTTGTGAGATAAGATACATGGAATAATTCTTTCATACAAAAGTGAAAACAGTTATCACATCAAAAAAAGAAAAAGAAAGCTGGACATATAACTTGGGAACAAGTAAATGAGCTTAAGTACAATGTCAGGAAAGAAAATAATTCCTCTGATAGAAGCCAACCAATATCCATAATAAGACAAATATTTGACATGAAACTCTTTCGCTTGAATACTCACATATCTAGAGTCATCCCTTCCTCAACTTTCATTATCTGCATGAAATCCCCTAATTAGCACTATAAGGTGGCATTCATGAAACCATTAAAAAACAAAAGGGAATATTTCTTACCTTGAGAACCTTGGTAAGCACAAAACATAGAATTGAGGAGAAGACCATGTGAAGCAGAGTCAATCCAAGGGGATAGGGAAAGTTTATTTCTTTTGAAGACAAAACCCACTGCAACACACATCACTATAAGTCAGATAAAGCCTAAAGGAGCTACAATATGTCAGAGATGCGAACTAGTCTTAAAGGCTGCAATTGCTAACTAAAGTTGACTTAAAATAGAGCTAGATAAGCAAAGAAGCGGAAAGCCATCATCAAATAAAGTATTGTGGCCACTGGTCACAGTTCCAAAGAAAATTCCCAACCTCTCTCTCACACTAACAGAAGATTATTTTATAGGTAGTTAATTGACTAAGATGTTGCAGGTTCTCAAAATTCAAGTATGGGAGCTATGCCGAAATTATCTAATGACAGACATGGATATAAAAGATAAAAGCCAATGATCTAGGTTCCAGGACTATTAGAATAAAAACTTACAGATTCTAACTCGATATCAGCAAAGAAAAATCTAACTGAATACATGATAGATCACAATTAAGGAACTTATACAATCATGATTGATAGGCCATTATAACATGCAACCCTAGTTCATTCCAGTTTCTCCATCATACACTGCCGTGGAAAGGAAATTTTGCAAAGGAAAACAGTAAGGGACAGGACATGAATATATGGAAAAGGAAAACTATACATGGTGGTGTGCTTTATATTGAACTAATTTTTTTAACGATAAAACAATTAAAAACAAAATGACTTTCAATAAGCACAAACGGTTTCAGCACTGTGAATCAGCATACAGATTTGGATCTCTTCTATTTTATAACTTTTTTATGAGTTTGATTTGGATCTCGTATATGTGGAGAGCATCAAAGCTCTTGTTTCAACCAGCATAACAATTCCATATAAGTTCATTAGAGACTTTATATCAGAAAAAGAAACTCATTTACATCCATTGATCATAAACCGGTTTCAAGTCACCAGTACACCTCGATACCCGCTAAAAGAAACTGAAAGTCATCTACGACAATAATACTTACTTTAGAACTTGCATAATCTATCTAATAGATCACTCCTTATGTATATTGAATGCCACTTCTATATGTTCAACTAACAATCTCTAGAATGAATTCTCAACTAAGTTGTAAAATGAACAAAATAGATAGTCAGCAGCGCAAAAGGAAATACTAGAAGAAAAGAATATTTTCAGTGTTTACACTTCCGTAACTTCTTTAACTGGTAAAAGAGACATTTGATTGATTAAAAACAGAATGCAACCTTAACTTTCTGGTTAAAGGAATAAAATGTTTTCACAATCAATACACTTGGAACAAACAAATCGATGAATTGATGAGACATAAAATGTTTTCTCACTCAATACACTTGGAACAAACAAATCGATGAATTAATGAGACTTATGGTACTACTGCTTCCCATGAAGGAATATGAAGTTCTATATCATTGAACTCCAGCTTCGTGACTTCAAATGTCTAAGAACTAGTTCATTTACTTGATTTTTCAGCCTATCCTCTGTAACAACTCAGAAAAATACAGAAATGCCAGAGTTAAGGACCGGTTGAAGTGCAATTGGCCCTATGAACGTTGACACTACCCTTAAGGCGTAATTTCACAACCTTGCAACAATGTTCTACTACATGTATATCACTCATAGCAAGAGACATTTCTTCCAACTGTCAAAGACAGATCCATGATTTTAAGTAAATCGATGCGAAGTAAAACTGCACCGAGGCAGTTTTGGTTCAAACCATGCATATTTCTTTTCCTTAAGAAATTCTATGTACAAATAATTTATCTAGAACACACTAACTCAAAAGGACTAAAATCCTGAACTAAGCTTCAAATTCTAGCTCCGCTTCCAAGTTACTGCACCAATATTTATTATGGATGCAAAATGAGTACAAGCACATATCTTATGAAACTTTTCAACTATATATATAGGTCCAAATTGAAAGCAGTGGCGAAAGTCGCCCATAGATCCAAGGCACAAAGCATTACTCCAGTATCAATAACAGTCACAAATCAATGCAATATAGACAACGAATCCAAATTAATTTATAGGCAAATTTACGTGGTTAATTAAGAGGGATAAGAAGCGACCTTGTTGAAGAAGATCTGACCACTAGAGAGTGCAATGTAGAGGAGAAGATATGCGTATGTTAACACATCGTCGCTCACCCATTTTCTCTGCGGATCCGCCATTTCTGAAACCTCACACACTGGGCTTTCACAATGGGAATGTTGATATTTGAAGAAAAGTTTAAGAACTGACAGATTGGTGGAGTGGAATGGTTAAAAAGTGTGACGAGAAAGTCAGAGGAGAATAGGGGAGGATTTGGTTGCTTCTTTTCCCAGTTCTCTTTTGATGATCCTAATACCGTCTGCGCCATTCTCGTTTACTTTCCTTCCAAGAGGATGTTTGGATACAATTTTAATTTGGTCAAACCAACTTTTAAATTAATTTTTGATTTATTAGAGCGTTTAACAATTAGAAGAATAATTTAAAATAAGTCAAAAGTAATTTAAAATAAATTAAAAATATATTATTTTTTTATCCTTAATTCTTTTATAATGTTAACAACTTTAAGGGTATTTCTGATAGTTTGATTAAAAAAAATGACTTTTAACACTTTTTTGCCAAACACATCAATAACTTTTTTTCAACTCCAGCACTTTTATCCAAACACATAACTATTTATTTTTAAAATGACTTTAAAGTAATTTTTTAAAAGTTACTTATTTTAAGCCAATTCAAACGGGCTCTAATTGCATTTTTCGATTTCCCAATGGATTAAAAAAATAGTAAGGCATACTTAACTAGCCGCTATATACATTTAAAAAAGGGAAAAGGGCATGATATACTCCTCAACTTTGTCATTTGGAGTTGATATGCCCTTCGTTATTAAAGTGGCTCATATATATCCTTACCGTTATATAAACAGTTTACATATACCCCTACCGTTACAAAATGAGCTTAGATACACTCTTCATTTAGCGAAGTGAAAAAATTAGTTTTAAATTTATATTTTTGACTTTTAATTTTTTTTTTAAAATCATTTAGGGTATATATGATCCTTCTAGCAAAATTCAAGGTATATTTTAATTTTTTTCATACATAAATTGTTTTTTTACTTCTTTGATTATTATTATTTGAGTTTCTTATTCTTATTTTATTTTTTTCTTTCATTCTTTAGTGTAAAGAAAAAAATTTAAACTATTTTTTTGTGGCTATATTATAATTTAAAACTATTTTTCGGTTATATTGTAATTTAGTTTTTGTATTTGAAAAAAAAATTGGGTCATCTATAATAAATTTTACAAGAATATTAGTGAAACATAAATAAATTTGACCGTCAAAATAATAAATCTAAATTAGTCATTGAAACAAAAAAAAAGGTCAAAAAAATATATGTTTGAGGAGGATTTTAAATATATCCATATGAGATTATATATTTTTTTTAAAAATAATTTTAAAATTAAAATAAAATTATTTTTTCCGCTTCCGTTAGAGGAAAAGGGTATATGTGAGCCATTTGTATAACAGTAGGGGTATATATGAGCTACTTTCATAACGAGGGGTATATCAATTCTAAATGACAAAGTTGAGGGATATATCAACCATTTTTCCCTTTAAAAAATAATAATTAAAGGCTGCTACATCCATTATATTTAGGCCTAATACATAAATGTGCACTTGAACTTGATAGTATTTCATATTTATGCTCTTCAACTTTGGCGTGTATAAAGTTGAATAAGTAGACACATGAGTCTTATGTGGCATAGTACACGTAGAAAACCACATAGGACACAAATTGACATGTAGGATGTCACATAGGATGTATGTATATATTTGTTCAATTTTATACAACTTTAAACGTCTACATGTGCACAACTAAAATTAAAGGGCATAAATATAAAATGAGGTCAAATTAGAGGGTATATTTATGTATTATGTCTTATATTTACCAAACATAGTGAAATTTTTTTTTTTTTTAAAAAAGATCAAATATAACAAGAGTTATTGAAATTTGTCTTGTATGATTGATACAATAATTTTTTAAATTTACTTTATATTAGTGTTGTTTCTTAAATTTGTTTTATATTAGTGATACAACAATTAATTTTGTATCAATAATATAATAATTTGCTTTGACACAACAATTTATTTTGTATCTCCTGTTGTATCATTTATATAAAGTGAATTATCATATCACTGATGCATAGCGAAATTTTTTAAAATGTTATATCACTAATACAGAGTAAATTTCAGAAACTCTTGCTATGTTTGATAATTATCTAAACTACCATTATGTTTGATTACTAGGCCTCAAATTATCGTTATTTTTTTTATTTTTTTTCAAAATATAATAAGAGACTTGTTCATCCGACGGTAAATAATACCAAAAGTATTTGGGTTATTTTGTTTATTCTGTAGGTTAGATCTAACTTAACAAGAGTAGGTACCGAGTATCTTACTACGATCGGAGGAGGCCTCCGATCACATTTACAGAGAAATTCTCTAGGTCTTGGACATTTGAGCCAGAAATCATGCTGTAAGCCCGCCTAGCTCCAAAACTACAAGAACAAATTTTAGGCCGCAACTGAATAAAATAAGAGCGAAGCTCAATCATTTTTAAAAGATTCACAATCTTTCCCAACTGTGGAGGTGAATTTCGCAGACAATGTTTCCTAGAATTTAGCTATAAATTATCTTTCATTCAGTGTAAACCATGGAATCATTATTCTTTCACCAGCAATATATATTACTATACTGTGTTCTTAAGCTTTGTTACTAATTGTCCTGATTAATATCAATAATATCAAGTTTATTCGTTGATACTGTCATGCGATAACTCCTGATCACAGACTCTTTATATTTACTTAGCTTATTATTTTATTTCAATTCAATATTTGTTATTCTTTTTGTCTTATTCACATAAATATTGAGCAAGTTATATTACACAAATCACATATTTTGATAATCTCAATTTGCGTGTTCTTGAACCACATTTAAGCCCTTGAATAACTTCCTCGATTTTCAAAATTTCAAGATTCTTATATTCTAAGGAGGAGGATGTTACGTACCTATTAGTTGCTTGATCTTATTCTTAGTTGAGAAAAGTCACAAACAAATGCGAATTTCGAATTTAAATTCTATGAATATGAACTTTTACAATCTTTATAATTAAGTCAAATAATGTTTTAAGCTTTCGTTTAATAATAAATTTTGAAGTAAAAACTTGAAAATTTGAATTTTTGAAACTTGAACAGTGCGTTTGGACATTTAAAGATAAATTTTCAAAATCTATAATTAAACTCTAGCTAAGATTATGAATTCAGACCTACTATTTATTTTAATACTTTCATCGACCCCTTGACCGGTTTTACCGAACAACTAATTTACAGGCCATTTTAATTGTCAAATAACTGTACAGCACAAAAGTTAAAACTCTCTCATTTGACAAATGCAGCATGACATATTACTCTACTACTCAACTGCCTAACCAACATGACTTTTTATAGTTATGGCTATTTAACAATGGAACCTTTAAGTACTCAAGTTCACATGTTACTCTTGCTGCACGCATCCCAATGTATTCTCACAACAAGTTGCCCATATAAAATTCTTTGGCTTATTATGGATAATTAGAGAAGCTTACATTTAGTTGAATTCAGTAACTTTGCTAATTATTTTGATGTTGAGTATATTAATTCAATTATTAACACTTGAAATCATCCTATGGATCGAATAATTGGACTTTTACCAGTATCTATTTCGGTAGAAGACAGTGACTCTCCGTTCTCATCTTCCCTTATCGTTTTGTTTCCCTTCTTATCTTCATATAACCCTCTGTTTTCTTGTATTGACAAGTGGCAGGGTATTATTCGAATGACATTATGATAAAATTAAACGATTTATGGCCTTTATTTTTTTTGTTAATCAATAAGCATGTAAGTTCAGTGATGTATACTAGATGAATGATGTAACGCAATCTAGTGTACAAAATATCTCGCGTTTATGTAGGTTGGTTCAAGAGAAGGGTCACATTCTTGAACCTGTGACATATATAGGTCATACAAAGATAACTTTACTGTTAATTGAACTAATATGAATGATCTTTTGGATATTATTGTGGGGATGATAGTGAAGGGAAATTGTGTAACACAAAAGAGCGTTATGTGATAGAGAGCCACACATTTGCATACCCCTAATTGGATGTGGTTTAAAATATTCACCTCCAAAAACTGATCCTAAAATTTGTGCTTCTCTATTCATCCACCCCATACAATTTTTTGTCTTTTTCTTAATTCTTATTTAATTAATTTCTTGCCCCATTTTTGTCAGTATTATTGTTGTTTTCTTTTCTCTACTATTTTAGTAGCAAGTTGTTCACTGGTTTTCACTAAGCACAAAGTGTTCTCAACACAGCTTGGGAGTCCAAGGTCTGTTCTAGACTTCCCTTACTCTTTCTTTAGTTTTAATTTACTTTCAAGAATCTTGTTTGTTTGAGTCTTGTTACCTGTTAGCTCTCTGTTTACTGCATGCATGTCTGATGTTTTTTACTTTTGATTCATTTGTCAAGGGGTTTGTTCTGTTTCTGCCAAGCTTAATTTCTTCATTCTTGTTTATTGTTTCTTGATCAAACATGTTAAGTTGTCTCTAGGTTCGAGCCGTGAAAGTAGCCACTAATGCTTGCATTAGGTTAGGCTGTCTGCATCATACCCCTTGGGTGCGGCCCTTCTCAGGACCGTGTTACCTTAACATGGGATGCTTTGTGCACCAAGCTGTCTTCTTTTTGTTTTTATCAAACATGTTGAGTTTCTTGTATCATTCAGTCTCATAGAGAAGCTATTGTTGCTTTTACATCTATGATGCATACTGCTTCTTCACTAATTATGACGAAAACTTTTTCCTGGAAAATATTTTACATGATAAAGTCATTTTTTGGTGTTTGATAGAAGGAGGAAACTATTTTCCATGAAGAAGGGGTGGATGACTTCCTTCACTTATTGGTGGAAGTCATCTTCTTTTATAAGTATCGGTTCCAACTCTAATTACTTCATATCACTTGCTTTAACTAACTTTTGGACATTATAGGTAGAAGTCATTCAGTCTCATAGAGAATCTGTTGTTTATCTAAGTTGTTTTTTACATCTTTGATGCATACTTCTTCATCTTCACTAATTAAGGTGTATTTGGTATGGCGAAAACATTTTCTTGAAGAACTATGTGGTACTTAATTTATACCCAACCAAACACTAGAAAATGATGTAGATGAAGTTTCTTTGAGTTAAATATTTTCCTTGGTTGATGTCATGTGATTTAACAGTAATATGTATCTTCAAGAAGGCTTGTCAATAGTGCTAATTTTGTGTAGCGTCAGGAATTTTGGAGGGGGAGCGTGAAATAACTGCTAAAGATGGAGGAAGTAACCAATGTTACGGAGTATCAGGAGATTGCCAAGAAAAAGTTGCCAAAGATGGTTTATGACTACTATGCCTCGGGAGCTGAGGACCAGTGGTCTCTGGCTGAGAACAGAAATGCCTTCTCAAGAATTCTGTAAGCAGCTCTAGCTCTAAGAACTGAACTACATAAAATGTGACTCTTGGGTTTATAGTCACATATGTGTTCTGTTCTTTTTCAACCGATACAGGTTTAGGCCCCGTATTCTCATTGATGTGAGCAAAATTGACATGACCACCACAGTGCTAGGATTCAAGATTTCAATGCCTATCATGATTGCACCAACAGCCATGCAGAAAATGGCACATCCTGAAGGTATACCTTTCACTCATACAAGTTTTTTAATGTATGATCTTACTACCTGGACTTGTTGGGCGTAACTATGAATTTATGTCATGTTATCATTTAACTATTGATAATTAAAAGTGAGTCTAGATTTCAGATGGCAATAGTTTTACATGTAGTACTAAACATCCTTTTTGAGGGCTCGAGTATTCTTTATGTGGAAAGACTGTAAGGTGTTTTGGAAGTCTGATTACTTGGTTGCTTTATGTAGGGGAGTATGCTACAGCAAGAGCAGCATCAGCAGCAGGGACAATCATGGTTGGTCTCACTTGGTTCTCCATAGTAACTCTAATTTTATAATAATGTCTTTGGATTGCAAATATGATGGACTTATAGCTGATGTTACATAAATTCGATAAAGTACTTTAGGAGTCTCTATAATACGAATGTCATTGCAGCCAATGGTTAGTGACTTTAAATCTTCTTTTGAAATGCATAGTACAATTGATACAATTTAGTAAACTTTGGCTTTGCACTTCATATCTTGCATATAATTATGTTATAATCATAATAAATGAAGCTTTAAGTTTCTGGAAGTGATCACTGATCACATAATCAGGCAACATCATTTTGTTTCCCTTGCATTTACTTATTTAACGTGTGCGGTCAATCCTCAGAAAATAATTTCTTTTTTCTTTCCATTTTTGGTTCTCTTTTTGTGATAAGAAACCTTGGACTTTGTTGTTCATTGTTAATAAATTTAAACGGGGTTAGACTTCTTGGAATTTAGAGTATTGATGAAAAGACATTTCAATGAAAAGGGAGTATATCTTTGCACCCTTAGATTTCATGTATGATTTCTGCCTCTTCATTGCAGCTAATTCAAGCTTTAGTTGTTGTTTGTTACTGTAATTACTATCCCCTGGGAGAGAGAGGGATTCCGTATTAGGATAACTATTTACTTGTTCCTCAGAAAGCACTTGAAGCCTCACGAACTATTATGATCTAAAGTATTTGTATTTGACTAAGAACGTGGTGTTTTTCACTTTGTTAACGCAACGCAAATTTGTCTTTCAGACATTGTCATCTTGGGCCACTTCCAGCGTTGAGGAGGTTGCTTCGACAGGACCTGGCATCCGTTTCTTCCAGCTTTATGTGAGCATGAACTTACAGTTAAAATTTAGGAGAAATGTACACACACCGTATTATGTCTAAATTGTATCTATCCTCTCATGTATTCAGGTCTACAAGGACAGGAATGTTGTTGCTCAACTTGTGAGGAGAGCTGAAAGGGCAGGTTTCAAGGCTATAGCCCTCACAGTTGATACCCCAAGGCTCGGACGTAGAGAAGCTGATATTAAGAACAGGTACGTATCCTAATATTACTGTCACTCCATTAGGTTGTGTTGCCTTTTCAACCAGATAAGGAGCTTAATATATGAAGCTGTACAAGTTAATTTTATCTTCATCGCCTTGCAGATTCGTGTTGCCACCATTTTTGACATTGAAGAACTTTGAAGGATTGGACCTTGGCAAGATGGACCAAGTGAGTAGACGAATATATATTTCTCTGATCTGTGCATCAAGTTCCTGTAAGAATCTATTTATGTTTGATCTTAAATTGTCTTCTTGTTGCAGGCTAATGACTCTGGATTAGCTTCGTATGTTGCTGGTCAAATTGATCGCACTTTGAGTTGGAAGGTACATTACCTTTCTTCGGCTCATCCTACATACTCCATGTTCAATTCCCCTTTCCCATCATTTCTTGAGAACTCAAATTGGTAGAAACACAAAAGATATGAAATACACTTTTTTTTTGGCCAATGAGGAAAAGAACATCAGTTTGTTAGTAGTTCAAGTGCACTGAGGTTAGGATTGAAAGTTGAAACTCAATTTGACATGACAAAAAAAGATTTGATGAACTTTTGCATATCAATTGAAACTGCGATGAACATTCTGTGCTTAAAAATGAATCTCGAGACAAATTTCATATGTCAAGGATTTCTTTCTGGACTTGAACAGGATGTTCAGTGGCTCCAGACTATCACTTCAATGCCAATCCTGGTGAAGGGTGTACTTACGGCTGAGGATGGTATATGATTCAATATTCTAAATAATCTACCCTCTTTTATTATTCAGTCTATTATGTTCATGCATTAATGCTGAAACAATTTACCATCTTGAACTTGCAGCTAGGCTTGCAGTTCAGGCTGGAGCAGCTGGTATCATTGTCTCAAACCATGGTGCTCGTCAGCTCGATTATGTCCCTGCAACAATCTCTGCTCTTGAAGAGGTACATGACTTGTTTCTAAGAGTAGTTGTTCTTTTGCTGTTCCTGTATTACCTGTTCTTTGCCTAGAATTTCTGTTGGGAGCATCTTTACACATTCTGATTTGCTCCGTTCGTGTTATTGTTCCAGGTTGTGAAAGGTGCACAAGGCAGGATCCCTGTATTCTTGGATGGAGGCGTCCGCCGTGGAACAGATGTCTTCAAAGCTTTGGCACTTGGAGCTTCAGGCATTTTTGTAAGTACCATATACTGATTGGACCTAAACTGGTGGCACATAGCTCAAACTTTTATCTTTATCTATTCACCAGTAGACCAAGTAGCGCCTTTTACCAAAATTCTGCCTTGAGAATGATCAACAATCTGAAAATGATTTTAAATCTACCTAATAGTTGTAGTAATACAACGACGACAACAACAGCCACACCATAGTCCCAAACAAGTTTGGTATCTTCCCTTTTAGGGTGCTATAAAGTCCCTTGCATTTTCGAGAACCGAGAAAAGTTGGCATTCTACCTACATAATTGGTGAATGATAGATAACATCTGGTAAAATATTGGAGAACAAGTTCCACAGGTAAATGAGAAATGAGACACTCTTAACACATTCCAAAACCAGTTCATTATTGGCTAAGCAGACAGTTGCATAGTATACCATGTGTCCTTTCGTCTTCATACATTCTAGCGAGTGACGTTCTGTGGTGGCATTAACAGATTGGAAGGCCAGTAGTTTTCTCATTGGCTGCTGAAGGAGAAGCTGGAGTTAAAAAAGTGCTGCAAATGTTGCGCGATGAGTTTGAGCTAACTATGGCATTGAGTGGCTGTCGCTCACTGAAGGAGATTACTCGGAGCCACATTGTCACTGAATGGGACACCCCACGTGCTGCTCTTCCAGCCCCAAGGTTGTAAAAAATGTACCTGAAGTTTCATATTATTTCATCAAAGCAATATTGCTTCACTGTCTCAGAAGCTTATAATTTGATTTGGATACTCGTTTCTGTTTAATGAGTTTACGGTTATGTTAAGTTTTTCATGGTATTGGAAAGCTGATATATTCTGATAAATGGCAAGTGATGCCTCCATTGTACATCCTCTATTTCTATATATCATCATATCGTGGAACTTTGCGCATTAAGTTCTCTGCTCAATATTGTCTAACAGCTCAATACTTAGCAGAGGTAGAACTTTTCTTGTTTGTGGCATGAGTTATTCTTAGTTTGAACAAACTAGTAGATCTGCACCTTCAAAATCCATGCTAAATTAAGATAAAGGAGCAGAATTATGGTAAGTTAATTGTTAGCATATAATAAATCAAATTAGGATGTTTCATAGAATTGTTAAAGATAGAATTCTTGAAGTTCATGTTGTTGATTGAATTATGTGTGGTGCACACAAACAATACAACAGCATTTTGAAGATGATACTATAGAAGCCATGGCTTGTACAATTCCTTGTTTTTGTTGTTGGTAGTTATATAGTTTTCTTAATTACCAAAGAAGCAACCCAGTCTGCTAGTCATAAAGCAGTATCCTCAGTTACAAAGACTAAGATAGCATTCGGCCACAGTTCTTGGATCAGATTTTGAAAATTTATGATCTAACCGGCTCAGACCAATTTTTGGGAGATTTCACTCACAAAACCTCAAAGAAGATTTCAAGTAAAAGGCATGTCCAAACACAACTTCGAAACTCAATTTTCAAGTTTCAACTTCAAAATCTATGGTCCAATGGGAAAATAACATCTATCCGGTAATTGTTCCTAAAGCTCTGCCTAACTTTGGATTAAAGAACTAATTCTTCTTAATAATGTATTCTCAAGAAACATCTAATAAATAGGGACAACATAGTAAATGATCCCTTGTATTTATTGTTTTTCTTAATGGTTTGAAAAGAGCTAAAACGACACTTATTTTGAGACGAAGGAAGTATGAAGGTAGAGTTGAAAACAACTACATATTAATTATTGTCTTGAATTCCTAAATCAACAATTAATTTGAGACGGAGAAGTGTAACCACATTTCAATAGCTTTAACAAAAAGATGTTTATTAACATGATATTCTTTTTGCTAAAACGATACTTGTTTTGGGATGAACTATGAAAGTAGGATAACGATATTTTCGTTGTTTGCTTTAACGAAAGAAGTGTTAATTAACATCTTTGTATCAAACACATTAACTAGTTATTATCAATTTCAAACATCTAAAACTGTTTTTTTTTCCACTTTTAATGCTTATTTGTTGTTTAAAAATAATCAACAAATATGTCATATACCTTTTATACATACACTTTATATATTTAATTAGTAAAAATAATTTTTTTTCAACCGACCAACTAAATATATAACTTACCCCTATTTTAATCGACTAACTCAATCGAGCTATCCCTATAATTTAAACCCATGGTAATATTTTTTGGTTCAGTAATCGTTTTTAAGTTGGTAAAAAAAATGAGTACTTTATATGGAGGAAAAAAAAGAAGAAAATAAAGAAAAAAAGACATCCTATATAATCGATTATTAGACGTTGGCGCAAATTAGTGTAGCCCTAAAAACCCAGAGAGCTACAGAGGTTTAAGCAAAAGCAAAAATGGGGAAGAAACGAGAACGCCTCACAAATCCAGAACCCTTCCTTGAAGATGATTCCAAATCCAAAGCCTCCTCTAAGAAACGCTCAAAAGCTCCAAAATCTCATCAGCAGCAACAGCAGGTAAATCGCACTTTTTAAAATTTTTTTTTTGGTTAATTGGTTGGGCTAGAATCATCGTTTAAGAAGTTTATTAAATAAACTTAAGAACTTATTGTGGATTTGTTTGTTGTTACAGGTAATATCATCTAGCATTAGCTCGAAGATATTGAAGGAGGCGTTACTTCAGCAGAAGGAAGTAGATGAGGAGGAGACGAAAGAGAGAAATCCTAATGCTATAGTTTTTGCGGAGGGTGTTGCAACTAGAGCTGTAGAGGAGGAGGATGACGATGACATTGATAATTTTAGTGGGTTTCAGGAGACTCAAAGTCAATTTGGTGATTTGGAGGTAACCTCTTTGTAAAATTAGCTTAGTGGATGTTAAGAAGGTTGGTTAATGTAGTAATTATACAATTGCTTGAACTTTTTTATTGCCTTCCATTGATATGGATATATATGGACTTTACAAACTTCCTGTAGAGGATTCATATAGAAGTTATAGAGCAGATGGATATAGATGAATTGTAAAGCCTACCCTGACTAATTTTGGTTGAGGTCTAGTTGCTTGATTAATTGATTTTCATTGACGTGGAATGTTATCCAGCATTCCATTGGTTATGAGTGGACTTTCTATAGCTACAACAGGAGCATTTTGTCTGTTTAATACAATAAAAAATCTACCAAGAAAAAAATCAATTTTCAAGAATAGAAAAGGGTCACCTCTTTTTCCCAGTTTCTCATGGTATCAGTTTATAACAGTTAATGACTTCTTTTTTTCTGCCTGTCAACACAGGATGAGGTTGACAAGATGCTATTGGAGGATGAAAAACTATTGGAGGCTTTTTATTCTACACAAAATCGCCCGGAACGCACATTGGGCCAAATCCTTATCGAAAAGAGCAAGGAACAAAATGCACAAGTTTCTTCAGGTTTTATTCTGTCATTTTAGAACAGAAAATAATTATCACCAATATTTGACTTCTTGTGATTGTTCTTGAGCAACCCAAGCTTTAATTACATTCATTATCAAACTTCTTTTCAGCAATTTGACAATGCCCTTTATCCAAAATAATAATAATAAAATCTATTTGACTATGAGCACTGATATATGTTTGTTTGTTGCAGTGCAACCAATGCCCAAGTTGGATGAATCGATCATTGAGTTATACAAAGGGTATGTTAATTCTCCTGGTCCTTATTTTATCAGTTCTTTATCTGCAAACTTAGCATTAACAACCTTGGCTGACTGGCGGTGGCTGTTTTGCAGTGTTGGCAAGCATCTCAGCAAATACAATTCAGGCAAGATGCCAAAAGCGTTCAAACATATTCCTTCATTGCAATATTGGGAAGATGTTCTATATTTAACAGAACCTGAGAAATGGTCACCAAATGCAATGTACCAAGCCACAAGAATATTTGCTTCAAATTTGGGTGTCAAGAAGGCAGAACGCTTCTACAAGTTTGTCTTGCTCCCACGAGTTAGAGATGATATTCGCAAGAATAGGAGATTACATTTTGCTCTGTATCAATCCTTGAAGAAATCTCTTTATAAGCCTGCTGCCTTCAATAAGGGAATCTTGTTTCCTTTGTGTGAGGTATAAAACCATTGTGAAAGAATTATTTAAAGTGATTGGAGAATTGCGTTTATGTCAAAAGTTTACAACTTCTTTTGTAGAAACTAACAATGATTTGATTAGCTATATTGTCTTGATTGCCTATTGATTGTTTAAATGACTTGCTTTACAGCAAAATATAGGTTGTGACTCAGGGATATTGAAAAGTGGGTAATGGGTACTTTGTTACAGCTGTGCAACAAAACTTGGTGAAATCTGGTGTTTCATGCATGCTGAGAATTTGTTGTTAAGCAGGAGTTACTCGAGAATCGGATATTCTTCTTGTATATTTTAGTTAACCAAAAGTTAGTAAGTGGATAGATGTAGTCAAAAGTTGCCTATGTGGTTAATGTTTCAAAGCCTTGCTTGCAATGAGATATTACAATTGTGCGCTGCCTCTTTTTTTCTTCCTTTCCTTTTTGGGGGTCTGGGTTTCAAACTATTTATGTATTATCTGACTCTTTTCTTTTTGTTGTTGGAAACTTTCATTATGCATAAATTCTCAATGAGAAAAAAGAAAAAGAAAAGAAAGCATTGTTATGTGCCTTTCTAATCTCTTAGTAACACACGGCCATCCTGTATTGAGATATGACTTGAGTGTCTGTTGAGATCAGTTTTCTCGGATACTCTTATTACACATTGTCAGGACACACAGATTTAATATAGTTCTATCTTCTGTATCATCTCTTTGTATATGTGTATGATGCTTATCCTGCTTTCTGAAATGTCTATTTTCTGATCCAGTCAAGGACATGCACCTTGAGGGAGGCTGTGATCTTTGGGAGTGTTATTGAGAAGGTCTCCATTCCGCATCTTCATGCTAGGTATGGTTGCTGGAAATATTTATAGTGGTAGCAGTGACATGCGTTTTTAGGGCTTTAAAAGAAGATGTTATCATATTTGTACCGTGAGATTCTCTTAGTTCTGCTGATGGTCTTTCTAAATTTTTGTGAGAACCATGAGAATTTCTCTAATGATTCTCACCCTACACTATTTATATGATTGACAAAGTTATGTGGTAACGAATGGTTCTGTTACCTATGATGATTGTTGCCACAAGCGCTCTGGAAAAAATGCATTCGGTTCAATGTACTAGAATTTGAAATTCAATCAAAATACTAATAAAGAGCTTAAGCAAGATGCTAGAAATTTATGCAGTGAACAGAAATCTGTTACAAGTTTCTGCACTTCCCTAATAGTGTCATCCTTTCGTTCTAATAATTGGATTAAATACACCTACAAATTGCTTATATGGGAACTGCTAGGTTAGTAAACTATATATACTTTCCTATATCATGGTTAAAACCTGTCTCTTTGGTTTTAAACAAACCTGCAGTGAAAATGAAAAAACCATTTGCAAATTGTGTACAGCCTCCATCCCACTTTAGGGCGTATAATTTGACTGGCTTTTGTAGTAATTTGACTTCATGTCTTCAAAAGAAGGAAATAAGAGCAGGCACATGTTAAGATAGAAATACTATTAAATTATTGAATTTTAGTTCCAAAAGGCTAGATATACTAAGAGTAGTCAGTAGCTCAATAACCAAACTTCGCATTTTTGACTGGAAAATTTAGCTTAGGACAAGATTAGAAACAGAAAGAGTAGTCTATTTCTAAAACTTATTCTTGTTGCAACTTCCTTTCATCTTTTGCAAATAAAGACAGTTATATCAAGGTATTGCTACTGTCACTGTAATACCTCATTCTTTGAGAAGTCTTAACTTTTAATCGTTCTGGGATGCAGTGTAGCGCTGCTGAAACTTGCAGAAATGGAGTATTGTGGCACAACAAGGTATTCTACATGTTGTGTTTCCTTTTGAACTTTTTCCTTTTGGTTTACCCATGATTCAAGTGCCAGTAAAAAACTGTATACTACTGTATTATATAGGGAAAAAAGTTACTTTGGTTGCCTAAGACAATTTATTTTGTTTATGAAAGACCAACCAAGTTAATTGAGATAAGCACAACTTATTATAGTTGTCTGAATGCTCAACATCATCATACCCAGTGTATGGTTGTCCGAATGATAGGATTAAATTAGCGAGAGCATTGAATTGTGGTGTTTTGTTAGATTTTATTCACTTCACTAAGATAACTTTAAAAAATGATGATAACCACAACACGGGGGAGTTTTTGAATTAGTCTCATGGAAAAGCAAAATTTCTCCAAATTGATATGGTTGACTGACATAAAGGGGAACAATATCTGTTGCTAACTCCTTCTCATAGACTTCAACTAGTTTGATTTGAAAATTAAAATGTATGTACAGACTATCAGGTTCAGTTTTGGTTGAGAAATGCTTAAAATAATAATTAATGTGATAAAAGGTTGAATAGTTCGTATAATATTAAGTTTGTGTTTAATATAACAGCAATCTTTTTGTTGGAATAATAACTCATAGGATATTTATCCTGGTTAATGTAAAGTAGCATTAGTTTACATCAGCCTGCATTCTTGGGGGAAAAGTTCTGTATTTAGTTTTTAGGGATGGACCTACAGGAAATAGTAGCTTTTATTGAGATCAAGAGGAGCTAAACTATACAGCTGGAATTTTTAAGCATCAGGATATGTTCAATCATGCAAGTCATGCTGTGTTATGCATATTATTTTTTTCCGCCACAGCTAGTCTGATAATTTTTTTCTTTCTTTTTGCTGCAGTTATTTCATCAAGTTACTGATTGAGAAGAAATATGCTTTGCCTTATCGTGTTCTTGATGCCATGGTAGCACACTTCATGAATTTCTTTGATGAAACAAGAGTCATGCCTGTGATCTGGCACCTGTCACTTCTTGTATTTGTGCAGAGGTTAGTTTCACCCCTTCATTTCTTGTGGTGTTTCTTCCTCTTTATGTTAAAATGGTAATAAAGCTCGAAGGTTACTTTTTTTTTGAATGATAAAAGCTTCAAGGTTACTTCTTATACTTAACCCAATTGATAAGCTACACATTAGCATCTTTTCTCAAGTACCCGGGTAATCATGCTTTGAATTTTTTTTTAGTGTCCACGTGGATTAAATTCTTATTTGAAGAGATATAATAACAAATTTATTGACAAAATGGGAATGTAAAATGATGATTAACAGCAATTTCTTTTATATTAAGGAACATGATGTAACGATTCTTGTTAATTCCTAATGTCTACTTATCAAAAAAAAAATCCTAATGTCTACTTCACTATGCTGTATGACTGACACTGCATTTCTAAGTATATTTTTAGGTAGACAAGTGTTGTTGTCACTTATTTAGGTGATGCTATGTTCTTTTCTTTTAATAGCACTTCAATGGTAACCTTGATATTGCCTTTGCATTATGGGGTCTTTCCTTTTTACATTCTTGTCAATTTGTCCAATAATATGATAGCTTCTGCGAGTTCTGAATATTGTTTATACTATGTGGGCAAATATCGTTACAGGTACAAAACTGAGTTGAGGAAGGAGGATAAAGCTAACATAAGAGCACTTGTTGAAAGGCAAAGACATAGATTGGTATGCTTTTGTATTTTATTTTCACTGCTGCTGTTCTGTTTTCTTCTGATGCAAGCAGACATTCAAGTTATGTTTGTGCCTCCAAATTCAGATTACACCAGACATATTGAGGGAAATCGAAAAGAGCAGAAGTCGTGGGGAAAAGGAGGATGATGCAATGTTAATTGATATCCTCTCATTGATGGTTTAAATCTTTCTGTTGTATCTGCTTGAGCTTAATTTGGTATATTTATACTGTCTCCTTCTATTGCCATAACATAGTGGGGTTCTTAATGTTTTAAAAACTGCTGATGAATCAAAAAATCTTTAAATCTTTCGTGACAGTTCATGCTTAAATTCTTCTATTTCCTGTGAGTGTGTGCATATCTGCATTGATGGGATAGGTTGTCATGCATAACAACAATCTCCTGTTTGTAAGTTTTGTGTATCGTTGAAGTTAGTTGCTTTTTGCAAGATGGATAATTTTTAACTTGTTTATTTCCTGTTGTTCTCTAACGACTCAAATAAAATAGTAGATGTAGCTATGATTTATTCATGTTGCTAAAGTTTACTTGTTGGAGGTATTATTTCTTTTTCGGCTGCATCATTGGAAATTATATTTTCTTAACTCTGTATTACCAAGTCCTCTTTCTGTAATCAATAAAGCAATTGAAGAAGATAGGTTTGATATCCCCGATGTTCCTATGGAGGAGGACTAGATTTTTCTCAGTGACCTCTATGCGTGGTAAGATATTCGTTCTTGTAAATGAAATTCCCGGTGTATTTATATACGCACGAAGCTCCAAGCCATTACTGCAGACTAAAAGTTTTTTTTTTCTTCAGATGCAGTATGTGATGGATGGTATACTAGCGGATTTAGGTTTCAATATGTATTAGAGATTGAGCTGTGCGTCAAGATACATGAGCATGGATGTGTGGGCTGTTGGAGTTGAACTAGAAATTTTGCAATATATTCTTTCATGATATTTATGTCTTTTGGTTCGGTCTTCATCTGCTTATGCCTAAGCAGGTTTGTGCAACGACGAACCTGTTTTTCGAAGTTGAGTGTATCAGTGATACTCCCCTGAGAATACAGGGGTTAAATTTTACTACGCTTCAGTCCGAAACAAGTTGAGGTTGGCTACTATTTGTGTAGTTACCGGTAATTTTATCCATCAGTGTTTAGATACACAAACGAACAGAATTTTGTAGTGAGTGAATTTGACTTTTTTTTAAAAAATTATGTTCTTTGGGTGAAGATTGTGCTACATTGTTCATCAATCTTTGCACAAATATGGATACTACTTACTTTACCCACCAAGATATAGATGAATGAAAAAATAAAATAAATAGAATATGTCTAGTGTTATCTCTCAAGAAGGTAAGGGTAAGGGTAATGTCTGTGCATAATTCATTCTCCACAATCAATAATTTCTGTCTGATTTTCAATTAAACAAAAAATATTCTTTTACAATAATGAAATTCAATTGTTTTTTTGATCATTAATACAACAATTAATATACTTGCTACAAAAATTTGAGCAATAATCATATTTCATACATACTTATATAGCATAATTATGAAATATAAACTTCTAGGATGGCCCTCATTTGTTGCATTTTGATAGCTAAATCAGTCATATTTTTATTATTCAGAGACATTAGAATGAGTTTTGATACCTAAAACTAAAAGCAATAAAGGTAAAGGTAATATATACACAAAATTATGTATACTTATTATTTTATGAACTTATACATTAATATACAAAATATATATATTTTCGATTATTATTTTGATGCACGGAAATCTCGAATCGCCCAACGGTTGGGCCTCATGACATTAATCTCGAAGAAAAATAATTTCTGGCCACGGCGAAAAGCCCCAAAAAAGTTGAAATCGCCGGGATTTGTTCGATCACGATTCACAGCCAATTGAATAGTGCGCCTTCTGTGTCTGCAATGAAAGAAGCGAAAGAGATCCAGTTTAAGGTGTTTACAGTGGTGGAGTATTGATGGATAACTGATGCCATTGTTCCGGAGTTGTAGTTCTTCTTAATCAGCAGAAACCGAATCCTTCATGGTAATTCTAATTTGATCTCATTAGTTTAATGTTATGGATGAATTTATGAAACAATTTGGATTCGTTATTGCTGTGATTACCACTAGAAGAACTAAGGAAGCAATTAAAAGAAGCTAAAATGGGAATTTTATATTGCAAACCTCAATTTTTATAGAGCTGAGATGCTCCTGCTGGAAATTCCTTTAACTAACTCTAAGCTAGCTTTGACTATAGATAGCGGGAATAGTTTTTGAAAATCTATCTTCAAATATATGTTTGGTCACGAAATTTGATTAGATTTTGAAAATTTGATCTTCAAAGACTAGTTTTTGGGACTTTCATGGACAAAACTTCAATTTTTTTCCGAGTAGAATGCATGTCCAAGCACAACTTCAAAAACTCAAATTTTGAAGTTTCAAGTTTTAATTTCATAATCTATGGCCAAACGGGAGCTTTAGAAATTAGAAATCAAACATAACCCAGGGATCAAGTGTAATAGATAAACTTCCCAACTAATTCTTTTTTTGAGGTGTAGATAAACTTTTTAGGTATTTTGAAACTGTGGTAGGAGTAAGGTAACTTTATGGGACTCTACTGTGCAGCTTTATTGTAATGGAGAGCACTTGAGTAACACATTGGTGAAATTCTTTTAGTAGTTCTTCCCCTTGATTCTTCCATATTATCATCAGAATGACACTTGGTTTGGTCACGTGTCTATATAAACGGGGAATAGAGGTCAATCCGATCCATGAATTCAATCCAAGATGATGTTTAACCTTTAGCATTGTGAAGTTGAAAATGAGATTCAGTTGACATATCCCTAATGAGTTTGATTGCAACTGATGGCATAAAGTCCTGTGCAGTGGCATTGCCACGATTTTGCATAAGTAGTGTCGGCCTATTGTCTGGATATCGGGTCGTGGGAATTCTAAAGCTTTACCTCATGTCCCAAGTTTATATTTAATTTGCATTATTTTCAAAGGGGTTGAATTCTACAATAACATACTGTTTTTATTCACACACTCTGTCTGTATGTGTCTTCGTCGCTGGTCCTATGATCATCTGCCATAGTACCTCCTAGCGTATTTAACAATTTTGATTCAGATGGAAATTGGACGGCATAGACTTCATTCAATGACACTTCCTCTTGATCTCACCCTGCTCCTCGTTAACTGACTTGCCATCATCCTTCCCAACATTCTCTTCTATATCCTCCTTCATTTCCACAAATAATGTCGACATGTTTGGGCTTGCATCAATGTCCCGGAAAGTACTTTTAGCTTCTGTTTACGTAGTAGATTGTATGTGAGGTAACAGAAAGTTTGTCGATGGAAGACTAGACTTGGGGACATGGCTGGGGAGTTTTGTGTTAGGTGCTTGGTTTCAGGCTATTTATTGGAAAGAAGCTGGATTATGGAGTAGAATTGTGCTTATCGGATTGATGGATTCTTCATGCTACTTGGCCACCTTATACACATCTGTAAGAGTTGTAGGATGCTTATAGCATTAATAGATTCCTCATGCTGCTTGGCTACTTAATGCACATCTATAAGAATTGTAGGACTAATATCCTAGGCATTAATCTCTAATGAATTCACCTATGCAAAATGAAGGGTTTTACAATCCCTCTCAAATTCTGGTTTCCCGCCATTGCAATTGAAAGATTGCTTCAATTGCACAAAGCTCTGATTCCAAGTGTTACGATTTGCACAACTAACCAGCCAAAAGAAGAGGGAAAATAAATCTGGAAGGAAGAAGTTCAGAGGAACAAAAAAAGAGCTAAAATGGGGTTCAGATATGTATTTACAATGGTTTCCATTGAGATGCCGCTGCTGGATATTCCCGTAACTGACTCTAACAAACTAACAACAATGCAAACTGACTCCCCCTGCAGCTTAGCATCCATCACATCACAACAGTGACCAAGCTACTGCCTTTTTTAAAATAAAAAAAAACAGAAGACTTCTCCTTTCTCCAAGAAGAAACAAAATGACAGACCATAGAAAGGAGAACAGTTGGAGGAGAAGACAAAACACACATCCTGAGCAGAAAAAAAAATATTATTCTCTCTTTTTCCCAAAAGAGAGAAAGGAAATAGAGGAAATAAAAGATGCGGGCAGTCAAACGTGTTTGCCAAAATATTTTTTTTAAAAAAAGAAAGAAAGAGTAACCATGAAGACTGTTTCTGTGCTTCGTCCAATTCTGATCGTTGATGATCTTCTCATGTCATTTAGTCTCTGTTGTGTATTTTCTTATTGTATTCTCAAGAGTTCATCTCTTTTACTCTTGCAGGATATTTCTTTTTCTCTTGGATTCTAAATTCTTGTTTTTTTCCTTACTTGAGGTGTGAGCTTATTGATCGCTTGTGTACTGCACCTCGCCTGACGTGTGGTTAGGCGCCATTTCTGTTCTTTGCATTGCCTCAGGACCTGAAGCTGGCCTTTGGTTTCTTTAGAGGCATGAAATGCTCAAAGTGTTAAGTTCTTAAATTTGATTTGTCCTAGCTCCTATATTTAACAAACTATATGTTGTATTTTGTTTGACAGATATAATAGGTGTATTCATCAAATAATATGGTCACCATTTCTTTCTTTTTTTCACATAGTTTAGATATACATGAAAACAGGTCCTAGTAGTAAAACTTATATCTATAGTTATACATATACATGTTGTACAACTAGGACTTGTTTTCATGGCTGCTTTGCTTCGGATTTGGTGGGGTGGTGGGATGTTTTATTCATTATGCTTCATACATTCTCAAAAAGTATTTCTTTTTGTTCATCTGGACATGCTCCACTGGTGCTTTAAATTTTTGGATTTGTTTCTGCTGTGGGTTCGTCTATTTTCTGATGAAAAGGTGGTACTAGAACAATTGTGGTGTCCGGGATGATATGCTTGACTTATATCTTATAATATAGCTACCAGGGTGAACCAACTTGTATCAACGGGGGTTAATCTAATCAGTTTCGTGGAAAAGAATTACTCTATACATAGATATAATACATATATTATAGAAAGCGAACCACTTAACACAGATGGATTCCAGTATGATCGTGAAGGGGTTAATCTGTTGCTTATATCATGCATTCAATTCCTTTGAACTTTTTTATTTTATTTATGTTTCCAGCCAGGCCCCTTTCTCCAATCCCCTCTCTGTCACTTTCCCTCCCACACCCTTTCTCTGTTTTTGATGCGTTCAAAGCTTTAAAGAAAAAAGTAAGAAAGAAAAATGCAGATGTCCTGATTCTGCATTCTGTTTATTTCAGCAGTCTTCTGCCTTGAGCCTGCCTCTCCCTGCTTCTAGCATCAACCATGCAGTGAAACTATGTTTTCTTTTTCAGAGTAAGTAACCCTTAGTAGTTCTTGTCACTATTTTAGCTATATTAAGCCAATTTTAAAATGCTTTCATGATTTTGTTGAATCCGGTGATCTGGGATGGTTAGAGTTGGTTGGGGAATGGACTGGTGGTCTGTTTATATGAACTTGGATAATCCTTTCCTCATGAGCTAGCTTTTGGGGTTGAGTTTGACCCAAGTGTCATATGTTTACATGGTATCAGAGTCGGGTCCTTCCGTGTTTGGGGACTCATGTTATATAGTCCACTCTCCAGTTGGGCCTGGGTGTGAAGATGTGGTTGGGGAATGTACTTGTGGTCTGCTTATATGGATTTGGAATATCCTTCTCATGAGCTAGTGTTTGGTTTGAGTTAGGCCCAAATACTATATGTTTACCGGGATTCTTTCGTAGGCTATCATTCAGATATTGGAAATCTCATTCTAACATTTTTATTTTTGATGTTTTACAATCTCATCTAACAATTTTAAGTTTATGAATTTAAAACCTCTGTAAGTAGCATGCTTCCCGCCCATTTTTAATGATGGGATGCTCTCAAATGTTTTATACACAATCTTGGAGTAACAACAACAATAACATACCCAATGTAATCTCACAAGTGGGGTATGGGGATGGTAGAGTGTACACAAACTTTTACTTTTACCTCGTGGAGGTAGAGAGGCTATTTCCGAAAGACTGTCGGCTCAAGAACAACAAATCAAAGTAATTATGGAAAAGGAAATACAACAGTAAAGATACATAATGTTGGAGTGGCTCCATGATTATTGTGTCTGTTCCTGCTTCTGATTATTAAGTTCTGACATGTTGCTTATTGCTGTCTTTGTAGTTTTCTTCTATTGAGTAATAAAAATGGTCTTTTGATGTTATCCAAGTCACAAACTGTGAGTGTTAGGTGTTAGGTCTAGTGGATATCTCATTACAGGATAATAAAAAGAATGACGAAAATTTTAATTTGCTTGCTCAATCTTTAAGGAAGGAGCTAGACTTCTAGGAAATCAGAAAGACTCCTCATAGTGTTGGGCATCAGATTGATAGTTTAATCGAGGCTGCCTTGGAGTTCAACAGAAACTGTGCATTTGCATTAGCCTAAGGTTTATAGATATTCAATTAGTTAAATTGTTTGTGCTTAGAGTTTTAATTAGCAGAATCTTGAAAATTCCTGCCAAAGTTTAATCATTAGTTCTAACAAAAGATTGTTTTAAAGAAGAAAGTTGGAAAGTAAGTTTTGGGGGACTCGCTGCTACTGTGCATATTAATACGATTCCATTGAAAAGTTCGTGAAGATAAATACAATAGTAATAAGAAAATTTGGAAATTGAGGATTTTCATTTGAGTTGAGTCAAAGCAGTTGCCTTGGTTTTAGCCTATCATAAGCAAAAAGATATCAAAACCATGCCTTTTGAGCCTAAAAGAATTTGATTTAGGTGGAAACAAATATGACAGTCATTTTGTCTTCAAGTTATTAAGAGTATACACTATGTAGTCTTAACAAACCATAAAGAAGCATCCAGCAATTATGAGGTCGCTTGTCTGTAATCCTAGCTATATTGTTTATTATATCTTATGGGTCATGGTTTGTGATATTCTTTTTCCATTTTTGGCTTCGTTTATCAAATGAAACAGGCATATCTCTGGTTTGTTAGATGCCACGTCCAAGCTTTTATTTCCCTATTTAACATTATCTTATAAATGTGGGCTATCCAGATGTACACATGTGCAATGCACATGTCATCTCATATAAAACATAGACAACACCAAAGACTTAGTTTTGCTTCCTTGCAACATATTATATCTGTTATTTAAGCTGTAAGGTGGGTGGTTCAAAGAGATCATTTTTCCCCTTCCTATAATTGAATTTTTGTTCAGGATTTGAGTTTTGGCAGTCATGTGGGTGAGGCATGCAATGCTGTCAAGCATTATTGCAAAGAGGGTATCCCCAAAAGTTGATGTTATGTGGGTTGGACGAGTAACAAAATGACACAAATCAATAGCCTCTTTACTGAAAAGGACACTCAGAAGTTTTTTCTTATAGATTTGTATCAAAATCTATGTCACCATTGGTTCCTTTGGGGGGACCCTTTCTCATTGGTGTTGACACGTTATTGAAAATTGGTCCCTTGACTTAATCTTCTGCAGCTTTTTGAGGAGATATTGGTTTGTTGGTTCAATTGTTTTCAGCTGAAATATGCCTTTAATAAACTCCTTTTTTTCACAAAATCCAAGTTGTGTGCTATCTTTACTTTTAGCATTTTGATGTTGTTGGAACTTTGTTAGTAAAAAGTGGAAATGGCTTCTTGTGGGCCATTTTAGAATCTGTTTTATGTGGGTGTTAGAGAATTAGCAATCTGATAGTATCTTCATAAAAGGTGCTTTTTTTATCTGTTGACTAGTTATGCTCTGTAACTCTCTCTTCTTGATTTTTCCATCTGGTCCATATGCTTTTTGTTGATGTGTTGTACTAGGTATCCAACAGGCAAACTTAGTTTTAACATTGGTTGTTTCCTTTAATTGACTGGAAGACTTGGTCCTTTAGGAACTTGAGAAGTCAATATGATGTCAGTAGTGATTTAGCTTAATGAGTCAGTTATTAGTATTATTCATAAGAAATCCTGGGAAAGTTCTGGAACTTCTAGAAGCGTCACGAAGTTTCCGAGTCAAAGGATATGTGCAAAATCAGGAGTTTCTTGTTGGAAATATGACACAAGCACATGTTTGAAGATTCTAGGTTTTCTATAGATTGCAGTTGTTTCAAACTTTGTGAGCTGTAAAAAAACTGGATATGTGAGCTGTAAAAACTGGAGAAAAAGAAAAACTTGCTTTTGGTGACTTCAGTTCAGTAGCAAATGCAGGATTTGTCCATTGCAAGAATCTGTTGGCTGGGAATTTACAGACAAAATCCCTGAAATTTGGCTATGATGATGCACTTTAAGACTATTCTAGAGTTGAAGAAGCAAATGATGATGCTTGCTTTTGCATACTTTAAGATATTAGGGGGAAAATGAGCATTTCTATTTTTGGTAAAGAAGCAATTATAGGTGATGAAATAGCCACCAAAACTTAGCATGTTAAGGGGAAATGAGAACCTTTTTAGCTACCAACCCCAACAAAATATATCATCCCTTAATATTTCCTTATTTTTTTTAAAATAAAATTATTGAGTCAACTTGTAAAGAAGAGCTTAGAAGCAGTAAAGTTGTTTCTGTGTAATCAAGGTCACATGTTTGAGTTGTAAAATCCGGTATTAATATGTGCATCAGGGTATAGGCTCCTAACTCCATATATCACATCCTTTTGTGTGCGATTGTGTTGTCCTTGCTTGCACTTTGCATGAACTCAGATTATTTTGTGCACTGAGCTGCCTTTACTGAGTCCAACTTGTCATACTTTGACTAAGCAACGGGTATTTCTTACTTCTCAGTAGTACAAGTATAGAATAATTCTGCTCACTTACACTTAAGCAAATGAGAAGACCTAGAAAATTAATAATGTTCTCACTTACCTTCCGATATGACTCCAACCTTTAACTTTTCGATTGATGACGAAGATATTCAACCGAGTAAACCTCACTTGTCACCCTACTTTTTGTGTGTGGACCTCCCTCGTCATATCCACACACTAAGGCTTCTACCGGACCATAGGTCACTACCAATAAAATGATAGTGACTATATACATATTTCATTCATAAAAAAAAAATTAAAAAAACCTTACGCAGACAGAACTTTATCAGTTTTAGCCTTTTAGGATTCATTAATTATGTTGTACTATCAAATTGTCTTAATCCAATGAATTTGTTTGATTAAGCCTTAGAATGTCGACATGTGTATGGCTTATAAAGTGTGCATTTTATTAATTTGTTGGTGGACAATGGGCACATGCAGAGACTGAATAAATTTTATTATCTGCATAATAACAAGGTGGAAATCTAGTTATACAGCAAAAAAAATAAAAATGCTATCCCTTTTTATTTAAAATGTTAGATAATGCCACAGCCCCAGAGAACCTAATTAAGTACTAGTAAGGATTAAGAAAAAAGAACTAATTAAACTTAATTAACTAAGTACTAGTATATTAATTGTCTAATGTGATGGTAAACCTAAACATTGGTGGAAATTGGAATTAGCATTTGTGAATAGGAAGGTATTATTATACTTATAATATTCAAATCATCATTAAAGTTAGTCTGGATAAAATTAAGAATGAATATAATCCTATATTTAGTCCGGTCAAAAAATGAAAAGTAAGCCTAAGATCAATAAAAGCGGATTCGAGATTTAAACTTGGTCGATTGACCTTTTCAAAGTCTTTGATTCATATCTAATATTATACATGTCATTCTTCGCTTCTCGAGAGTCAATTTGATTAATCTTTGGAGCTAAATTAGATTCAATTAATTTAGGGTAAGTTACATAAAACACATAGTGTAAAGATGAAATTACTATCTATCTCTACTTTTTTTCTAATTACAATAATCCCTTAAAATTAACCCAATCCGGATACATTAATGAAAGCGCGGATACATTAATACAAGCACGGATACGTTAATACGGATACATTATTAAAATAAAACTTAACTCAATCCGGATACATTAATGAAAGCGCGGATACATTAATACAAGCACGGATACATTAATACATTAATACGGATACATTATTAAAATAAGGGATTTTAGTTATTTTTAAAAGATATAGGGACAAATGGAAAATAATATACTTAAAGGTGTGTACTTTAGTAATTTTTCCATTAATTTAATATTTTAAAACTAAACTTTGGGTATCCGAAAACTACACCAATAGTATTATAAGATGTGATTCTTCCCATATTAATATGATAAAAAAATACATCTTAAAACCTTGGTCAAAGTTTATATAATTTGTCTTTCGAAAAAAGAAATGTAGCAAATAATTTGGGATGGAGGGAGTATATATTTGTGAAGTTTAGGTGGATACTTATAAGGAAAAATTACTAAATTACACAGCTTTAAGTAAACTATTTTTCATATTTCCCTATATCTTTTAAAAATCTCTAAAATCCCTTATTTTAATAATGTATTCGTATTAATGTATCCGCACTTTCACTAATGTATTCGGATTGGAAAATCCCTTATTTTAATAATGTATCTGTATTAATGTATCTGCGCTTTCACTAATGTATCCGGATTGAGAAATCCCTTATTTTAATAATGTATGTGTATTAATGTATCTGCGCTTTCATTAAAGTATCCGGATTGGGTTAATTTTAACGGATTATTGTAATTAGAAAAAAAGTAGGGATATATAGTAATTTCATCTTTACACTATGTGATTTATGTAACTTATACTTTTTATAAACATATTTATGTTCTACATCGAAAAAATTGGGTTCGGATGAACTCGTAACCGAAGAGTTGCATCCACCACTGAGACTATGAGAGTACGTAGGATTAGGATTATATATTAATAATTATACATCTTACATCATTAGAAAGTTTAACTCCCCATCAACTAACCTTGCACTTTACAAAAATTATATATCTTTAAATTGCTTAATATAATCCTAATCTTACGTACTCTCTTAAGCATATGAAAAAGTTAATAGTACTATATGTTATAAATTATATAATAATAGGTTACGATTGACGTAATCATAAAAGGTAATCAGTTGAACACCTTATATTGAAAAATTATGATATGTATATAAAAAGTTATATTACTATATATACTACAAATATTATTTTTTATACATATATATTAAATTATGAATAACTTTAACGAAACTCCAGACTTCGTCATTATGGCCGGTATATGAACGCTCTTGTCTACTTTATAGCGTGCAACTCAAATCTTGAATAGTTTTAAACACTTGCTCTCATATTATACATTCACATGATAATAGTATTGTGATGAATGTGTATGTGTATATATATATATATATATATATATTAAAAGGATAGTTGGTTGAGCTAGGACCAAAAACTTTTGTTAATTTGTTTATATGTGAAAAACACATCATGATATCCGTCATGCTCCATTTACTATATAGTACTTTTAGAAGCCAAAGGTAATGAGATTTTTTTTCTATTATAAAGAGTCTCTCTACATATTTTAAAGTCAAAATTGAAGGAAATTTTAGAACAACGATAAAATTGTCTTTATTTAATCTATAAATTATGAGTTCGAGCTTTGAAAATAGTCATTGATTTTTATATTAGAATAGGCTATCTACGTCACACTACTTAGGACGCGACCTTTTTTTTTAACTCTGCTAGAAATGTTTTGTGCATACCAAACTATCCCTTCATTATTTTAATACATAGCACATCATATGCAATGTTGTATATCCAGTGGGTAAATAATAGGTGTGTATTGAGTATTGACCAATCATGAGCTTAATACTCCAGGCATTTTGGGCATCTACTATGGATCAATAGACACCTGCCTTCCTCTTTGGCCACATAACTTTGCTTATTATTTTTAGGACCCACCTAATAATTCATGCTGTTTCTTTCTCCATCTTCTTTATCTTACCCCTTTTTTGTTGCATTTTTTGGCCCATGGTGGGTGGGGGTGGGGGTGGGTTTGGGGTAGGGGAGGGGTGGAGGGGGTGGGGGTGGGGGGTTTGATAAAAATTAATCGATATTCAATGTTAACACCATGAGCGGTTTAAATGTTCAAATTATGAGTTCATCCAAGTTCAAATAACTTAAGTTGGCTTAGACCCTTGATTTGAAAATTTGCTAAATAAATATAAATAATACATATTGCACCTATTAAATCAAACGGATTACGGTAGGATTTCGAGCTCGAACTAATAATTTTAAACTTTGAAATTGTTTGTGATTTGTACATAGATTTTATGAATTTATTATGGTTAAGTGACAAATTAAAGTGAGATTAGTTAAATATATTTGATGTCAACAATGTATGTGAAGATACATATCGTGTTATTCATTGCATCTTCATTTCTCCCTTCTGTTTTGTGCTTTTTTCTTGTTGGTTCGAGGATTACCTATATTCGGTGCTTACATCATGAGCAGATCAAATTTAGAGTGTATACAAGTTCATTCGAATTCAATATCTTAGAATATTAATTTGAAACTTACTAAATAGAATTATAGAATAATAGATCCTTGAACGTAGTACATCAAATAAATTGTGATGGCATTTTAAACTCGAATATATAAATTTAAATTATGAAACTAACTCTAATTTACACTAAACTATAGTATTGGATTGAAGTGGTCAGATGTTAAAACATATTTATATATTAAGTGTGACCAAGATTTTTTTCTCCTTCAAGCAGGGGATGATAAATAACTTTTACTTAATTCTAATAAAAAAGGATTAAAATTGAATTACTTTATATTACACACTGCAAATTAAATATTATTGTTCATAACATTTGGATTTCTTGAAGGGTCTTATTCCCAAAGTGGTCCAATAAATTTAATCAATTTTAAAAAATAAATTATAGAAGGAGTGAGTGTGAATCTGAAAAGCAACATTAATTGATAAATCATTATAGACTAATTAGTAATTACTCATAATGGGAAGCAAACCTAAACACTTAACTTATTGGAATGACTATTTATAAGGTACTAATTATAAGTAATAACAATGCAATATTATAAACAAATTAATTAATCCCTTGTCGAAGGTGACAATATTATTGAGAGTGCAAAATGATGTCTTCTTTTTATTATAAAATAAATAATTTTGTCTTTTTGTCTCCTATGTAGAAGAAGAATTTTTTCCCTTGTTTAATAACCCAATGAGAATTTCTTAAATCAAATCCCAACAAACAATTGAAACTATATCATCATTTTCCACTAAAACATTTTTAAAGAAAAAATTGAGAAAGAGTTTGAGCATGCATGTTAGAATAATGATATTTATATAGGTTTAATTGTTATGTACATATACAAATTTAATTATCATTATATCAAAATTTATATTAATGGAACCTAACTATGTTATAAAAATGTGAAAAAACCACCGGCTAGACAATAACTCCCCCTCCCCCCCCCCTCCGACCCAAAACACAGCTTTCAACTTTTATCGTACTATGCTTTACAAAGAGATAAATTTGAGGTTACAAAATTCTCATTATTTTATAATAACAGTACTCAAATTAAGATTAAACATCGATCATACATATCCCAAAATCTCCACGTCTTGCACAAGTACATTGGGATCTTTGTGGGACGGTAAAGAAGGTGTTAATTAGTCTTTTCTTCTTCTTAGATTTCCTATCATATGACTGGTCATATCTTTGATTAATATGGTCTTTCAATTAATCTTTCGAACAAATTCTTAGAAGTTAGGTTGATATCTACTTCGAAAAAAGGTTTAATTAATTCACGATTTTCACATAATCCACTAATCATCTAGATTGGAATCAAGATTATGATAAGAATAAAATAATTCTTCTGACTAAAACCTAACTTTTTTGTAATTAGTGTTTTATACGTAATACGTTAACTCATTTTACAAGAATTTCCATGAGTTTATATGGTTACAAATTAAAATACGTTGATGGAGAAAAATGAAATTTGGTTAATTTAGGAAAATATTTCCACCAAATAATTGCTTCTTTTTAAAGAACATAATTCACATTATAATAATTTATATTAGGCGCCGCCATTTTGCATGTTTTTGTTACTTTGAAGTTTCAATTAATGTTTTTGTTTTATTTATTTTTTCAAACATAGGATATGTGGCAGATAATTAATGGCCGCTTTTTTTAGTTGTGGAATAATCGTAAATTCCACATAGAAGAAAGGAACTTCAATCCTTTTTTGAATTTTTCGATTCGGTACTCAGTATAGCCTTATATTGAAATTCCAACTAATTCGAATATGAATTTATGTTGTGTAAAATTCATTTAAGAAAGAAATTTTCTCTAACAAAATTTTCTTTATATTTAAAATTTATATTCTAAACTGATTAAATGTCAAGAGATGCTATTTCATTCCGTCACTCACGATCTTTATTGATGAGAGGGACTTGCAATTTTGCCCATAACCAAGTGGAAAATGGACAGAGACACACATGTGACTTTGTCTTTTCTAACAATTCTTCTCTAACTCAAATTTTAGTGAGTTTAATTTCTATATATCAAGTGATCATTTGAATATTCATAAATAAAATTAAATTAGGATTATAATTCAAGAATTATAATATTATAATTAATTGTCCATACATTATTGAGTACATAGATATTTTTGAGAATGTTTGTTTTATTGCATTGAAAAGGGAGTTTTTGTTTTTATGTCGATCAAAGTTTCATTTATGATTTTATCCTTATTTTAAAATCAAATAGTAAAAAAGAAATCAAGGATATTTTTGTCTTTTAGGTATTTTTCAGAGAATTGATAACCCGCTTGTTAGAATCCTATTTGGATTCCGTGTAAAATATTATCAAAATTATGGTATAATACTATAATACAAATATTGCATATAGATTTAAAATTCTAATTCTTCTAGGTTAGTTATTTTTAAATTACATCATAATTTAAGACAAGTAGAAAATTTAGACTAAAACTGTTGAGTTCAGCCTTTTGACTACAAGTCTACAACAAAACAACGTACATTTGAATTTTGATCTTAATTATATATCTTTCGTTTTCACAAAAAATAACTCATTAATTTTTCTTGATTTGAAAATTAAATTAAAGATCGTGTGAATTTAAAAGAAAATGGTTTTAACATTTGAGAATATTCAAGAAGATATGTTTTGTGGTTATCAAAAGAAAGCATTTCATTTTCAATAGTGGTGCATGCTATTATGTGGAGGAAAATAATTAAAGGAGTATAGAAAATATACAAATGACTATTTGACCAAGTTGCATGAAGACTTACAAAACAAATTAAAGCTGCTATAATATATTTGTGGACAAATAAAAATTGACGGCGTAAAAATATTTGTCCAATCGAATTACTTATAATACAAGTACATATTTATAAATCTCTATGGGAGCAATTAATTGATAAGTTGATTATCAAAATGATAATTTATGGAGTATCGATTGATTTGGTTCGATTTTGAAGTTTAATGGTTCAACTTATCGGTTATCACTTATGCTAAATCGTTATAAAACCATTAAGATATTAGCTTATTGGTTATTGATTGTTATCGATTCGGTTATCGATTTAACCGTTAAGAATTGACACATAAAAGAAAACATTGAAAATCCCTTAGAAACAATGTGACAAATCAATGAACCATGCACATGAGGTGACATATTACATCTTGCTCAAAAACAAACACTAACACATTGTAGAATAATCGAAAGTATTTCTACAATGTATGAAACTAAATTCTAAGTCAGAGACTTTATATACCAAATGGTATAAATATAATTTTATTAATTTACTATCAGGTTATCGAATAACCCGTTAAGAAAAACCTCAAACCGTTAAGAACTGATAATCCAATAATTAAAAAAATCAAAACTATTATCGATAAATCAATAACTTTTTTCGTTTCAATTTATCGATTTTGATTCTATTTTAAACAGTCTTAATCTAAATTTGCATCGTGTAAGATTTATTAAATAAAAAAGTATTACCTATCAAATTCTTTTTTATTCTCAGGATTAAATTTGAGACATATTGTTAAATGTGGAAAGTTCATATACATCCTATTACAACCTTTGATGGTATACACATAATATCAGCATACATAATTTTAATCTTTTTAAAAGAAAAAAATAAGTATTGTAATGAAGCTAAAAATTGGGTAGAGTTCATTTGCCATCTTCAAAGTACTCCTTTTTTTTTTCTTTTCAACTCATTGTTTAGTACTTGCATAAGTGCATTGCGATTTGACTAAATTCGATTTCGTATAATATTGCAAAGAAATCAAAAAATTTATAAAAAAATTATTCTCAAAAACTCGAATCTGAAACATTTGATTAAGTTTCTTGCTCCTTATTTCTTCTTCTTTTTTTAATCCCCCAAACATGCACGATTATTTATTACAAACCGTCTTTTTCAAGTACACATTCACATTTATACATAATAATACAAAATTTATTTTAAAGTATTTATTGGTGGTGTTGATGATATACGTGGACCAAAGAAATGATAATTTATAGTAATATTTTATCTTTATGCCGTAATTTACTCAATCAAAGACTGACATGAACAAATAAATTTAATTAATTCAAATTCAATCCTATTTGGATGATAATGGTCAAGGATTAGAACCTAACTTTTTTATTTGTATACCTCACCTTTCATCTTCAACAATAATAATCTCATGAGTGGTCCTTTTTTTTCTTCAATTTTTATCATAGTTGTTTACTCATAATAAGAAGCAAATTTATCGAAAACAACTTCTCTATTCGTTGGTAAGTCAGATTTTTAACTAAGAAATATTAAAATAGAAAAAAGTAGATACAAGACAAAAATAAGGAGATTAGTCAACATATATATATATATATAAAAGACTAAAATTTTGACATAACAAAAAGTGTAATTTTCCGACAAATTAGCTAAGGGTGGTTTCACCTCTACTTTCTACAACACGAAAATAGAGGTAAGATTTGTAACTCAATAACTCTTGTATATATATAGTACCCCCAATGTCCTTTTTAGACTTTATTTGTGGAATTACATTGTGGCTATTAGGGGTGGGCATTCGGTTCTTCGGTTCGGTTTATTTAAATTTCGGTTCGGTGTTTCGGTGTTCGATTTTGAAAATGTGTGCACCAAATACCAAATCAAAATATTTCGGTTCGATTCGGTTTAATTCGGTGTTTTTAAAACGATTTTTCGGTGCAAGCAAATAAAAAATAAAATGAAAATTAAATTATCAAAATGTTTAACTAAAGATAAAAGTTGAAAACTCGAAATAATCAATTAACATATTTAATAGTTAAAGTTTCCAACAAAGAACTAAAGAAGTTTTTTTTTCTCTTTCCGATTTTTTGTTTCCAACAAACACTCTTTGTAATAGCAGCCAACAATTTAAACCAAGAATTCAACACTTGAAACTTAAAAGTTAAAACAATACAAAGTTAAAAATGCCTTAATATTCAACTTCATTCAAATAAAAAACAATAGGAGTCCCAACTCACAAACACAAGTTACCAAGTATATAATTAATAAATTTAAAATATTATTTTAAATTTAGGTAATAAAATTTCTGTTTTTCGGTGCACCGAATTTTTCTTACCCTTACACCGAATACCGAACCGAAAAACCAAAATTCCAAAAAAAAAACACCGAAATCGAACTGAAAAATCGACACTGCAAAACCGAATTAGTTTAGTTCGGTTTGGTTTTTCGGTTTTCGGTATTTATGCCCACCCTAGTGGCTATGTTATTGTTATTGTTATTATTATATATATTAAAGCAAATCTGCTTTTGAGTTTCTTTAAAGATTCATAAACAAGATCACCTCAATATTATTGTTTAAAACTATAGCAGATAGTTACTTATATAACCCACATGGATGATATAAAAAATGGAACAATTAATTAAAAATGGGAAACATTGACCACTAAATAATTGTGTTATGGTTGGAGCTAAGACAGAAATTTTATAAACTAAAAATGATTTGACTCACTAACCAATTAAAAACCTTTATTGGACAAAAAGTTCATAAAATTTCCCTCAACCAATGAAAACAGCTCACGTATACCAAATCACAATTGCTGCGGTCTAAATCTAAAATATCTATCCTACTCCAACATGTTTGATAATTTTCATATAATAAACTATATATTATCTTTATCTTTCAATTTTATTATTACTATATTTTGTGTACGTAGATTATTTTTACTGTTTGAGGTCAGTACTTTTCTATCTTCATTATAACTTTTCCTCCACAAACGTAGAGATAAAATATATGTACAGTTTATTCTTTTGAAATTTCATTTGTAAAATCGCAGTGAACATATATGATTATTATTATTATTATCGTAGATCAATTCCAAAGTCATGATCTTCTTTTGTTTTGTCTTCAAAATAGTACTTGTCAATTCTTGATCGTGTCCATTATAAATTGATTGCTTATGAGTATGTATCATACTAATTGAAATAGAAAAAAGGTAAAACATCTTGTGTTTTTGTAGGACATGTTAAAGTTTACAAGAATCCCTAAAACAATCTGAATATTCTTGGGAAGAAAAGTAACATAATTACGCGACGCGATTTAAATTAAAGGTTTTAATTTCAAGCTCCAAAAATGAAAAATTTCTTGACACAAAGCTTTTTTCGTTTTATTGACTCTACTTATCAAATAAGCCAATTATTGAGGACATGTTATCACTATCAATATGGATCCTTTTACTTTCATTACATCACTATGAATCGTATCGTAAAATAATAACAGAATATTTCATATATTTATATGCAATGTGCGTTCAAATAGAAGTATAGTGAATTTCGAATATAAGATGGATAATCTATGAAGAAAAAATCAAAATTTAATTTCTAGTCCCAAAAGGTGTACTGCTATGTTGCACGTTTTGATTGGCTATCTAAGTTTCTAAAAAAATATTTGCCAAAAGCTACCAATAAGAAAGTGCCACAATTAACATATTACAATTTGCATGAAAATTAGGAAGATAATGACATAGGCGCGTCTTTCGCCAATTAGGGATAACTGATTAGCTTCTAATTATCTGCAGACTTTTTATCTAAGTGATTGATGCAATAACATAGTTAAGTAACGGATCAGTTTGTTAGTGATATTATTTGTTTTGTATCTAAAACTCGTAAAACTTTAAAATGTGTTATTATTTTATAAGGTCTCCTTACTTACAAATCCAACAACTCCTTTATATTAGAGCTATGATACTATCTGTAATGACCCAGTCCACTAGTGATATCATCCACTCTGATTCTAGACTTGCAAGGTTTTAGAACACATCACTAATGTGTAAGACCTGCTTACTTATATATTCAACACCTCCTTGTGTTTTGTCCATGTGAAACTTCTTATCCTAAAATGGATGTTACATGTTTATTCTCTTTCTTTTTTCGCTTTAATTGTGGCTACCTCAAGAGGTGGATTCAAGTTTCAACTTTCAAAGCGTATGAATTTTTATTTTCTGTAATAATTTTAAGTTAATGTAAAATAATAACTAGATTCACATATAATAATTTATAAATATTTTCTAATTTTTTAATATAAATATAAAATATGAGAAAAATAGACTTTCATGTCAGCATATATAAAAAAAAGACCAACTCTCACCTTTTTCACATAGTGTATCACTTTTCATCTAGAATAGAAGAAAAGTTTTGTGCAAGTATTAGATCACCTAAATTTAATATTTTAAATTACAAAAAATAAAATTATTGAGTTTTTAATAAATTATTTATATTTATCCAATAAAATTTTCAAATAAATACAATCAAAATGATTGTATCGAAATAGAGTAGAAATTATTTAAATTATCGCTATATACACGTCAATTCATGGTTTTTGTACATAGTGGTCAAGGACAAAGATTGTTTCATTTTTTTTCCTTTCTTTATTCCTGAAAAATATATATGTAATTTTAGAGGGGTAACAAATAAAGAACAATTTTACTTGCCGAAGAAGCGAATACTTTTTTATTTTTAATTAGAAGTCTTGAATTTAAGTCTTAAATATAAAATTATTTTTGATAGATAATACTTTCTTATTGAAAGTAAAGTTTTGCGACGTTAATTTAAATTAGTCGAATGTTAACATCAGTATTGAACACCAGATTAGAAATCAAGAAAATATAGATAAAATTAATCGAATACCAACATATATTGAATACCAAATTAAAAGCCAAAAAAACACTAATAAAGACTAGTCGAATGCCAATACCAGTATTGAATATCAAATTAGCAATCAATAAAATACAAACAAAAATTAGCAAAGTGTCAACACTAGTATTAAACACCAGATTAAAAATTTTAAAAACATAAACAAAGATTAGTCGAGTGCCTATTAGACACCAAATTAAAAATCAATCAAACACAATCATAGATTAGTTAAGTGTTAACACCAATATTAAATACCAAATTAGAAACCAAGAAAACACAAATAAAAATTAGTCCAGCACCTATATTAGTATTGAACACCAAATTAAAAAATAAAAATAAAAATTAGTCGAGCGTCAATATCAGTATTGAACACCACATTAGTAATCAAAAACCACAAACAACAATTAGTTGACTGCCAACATAAGTATCAAACACCATATTAAAAATTAAGAAAACACAAATATCATTATTGAACACCAAATTAAAAATTAAAAAAAAAAACACAAACAAAGATTAGTCAAGTGTCAATACCAGTATTGACCACCATATTAGAAAAAAATAAAAAAACACAAACAACGATTAGTTGAGTGCCAACACCACTACACCAGTATCGAACATCAGATTAGAAATCAAGAAAACAGAAATAATAATTAATCAAGTGCCAACACCAGATTAGAAACCAAAGAAACATAAATAATGATTAGTCGAATGTCAGCACCAAGAAACACAAATAAAGATTAGTCCAATGTCTTAACACCAAGAAGAGAAAGGTTGGAAATAGTATAAGAGATGTTTCATATACAAGAAAACAGAGAGTTACAGGAACATTGTATAGTATTCCTATAAGGTATATATACTCTCTCATGCACAATCAAATGTGAAAGAATAACCAGAAAAACCAGCTGAGCTCCAATTTTCTAACTACATCCAAGCTACTAACTGGTCCTCTGAAAACCTCTCACACTATAAACAAAGTAAAAATAATCAAAGAAACTATTCATGAACCAAACTCCATTAAAGGGGATATTCCGGGGACGTATATTCTAAACCATCCCTCTGGTAAATCTCCTCCGTAATAGCCACAAGAAATAGTCATAAATCATGCCTGATTTGCCAAATCCTTGGCATTTATGAAAGTTCCATGAAAACCATAAGGAACTCTTGATGGAAGTTTCACTGTTGCCTCTAACTTTAAAGTCATTGCATTAACAATTTGCAGCTCTGATTTCCATTCTTTCTCATCATGAACGAAAGCTAAAATATAACCATCGTCTTCTTCCTTGCTGTTTGGGTCTCTTGGTAAAAAAAGAGGCTCCCCACCATATTTGTTCTCACCATAAATGAATTTCTCAACTTCACCTGTAAAAAGGTCTACTTTTGCAAAACCAGAAACTTTTGGCCATGGTTCAGCAATAGCCAAATAAGCATACTGTGTCTTCCTTCCAAGTTTGTTTCTGTTCACCATTCCAGCTTCTAAATTCACTTGTTCATCCGGGTTTTCGATGATAGCCTTTCTTGTTGATTTCCCTGTCTTCAAATTAAGACGAATTTCGGATAAAACACTCTCTAGACCTTCATCACATTCATTGAAAATGGAGTCGGGTGGTGTCATACATGAACCAATTACAACGACTTCATCTGTGTCTGGTTCTTCCCAAGCATTCCAGAGATGGAAACAGAAACAATCAGGAACTTCAACCCATTTCAAACCTGACCCATCTTTCGCGTACTTGTCCAGAATCCCAAATCGGGACACTTTGTTCTTGTCGTAAACCACCGGTGAACCTCCACGGATCATTTCAGACATCTTGAAAACGACTTGTTGATCAGGAATTACGACGAATTTCTCAGTTATTGCGAAATCATGCATCATTGTTGGGTCTTCAACTGGAATTTCAACATCATTTGATTTTTCCCCATTTTTCGAAAATCTGAAATACTTGAGGTATGGCTTCTGAATCACATCGTAGCTAAGAGCAAATAGCTCACCGGAAACTGGGTCGAGCTTTGGGTGAGCTATCATGGTGGATTTTAGCTGGCCATGGAAATCGAATCGCCCCTCTGTTTTAAGATCGCCGGTAGGTGTTACCTTTACCTGGTAAGGCAAATCATCTTCAGACATAGCGAGTAATCGGTTATTGAAATAGACTAAACCGGCGTTCGCAACTCCAGTTCCTTTACTGTGATCAACAAGTCCGAAGAGCCCACGAGCGTAAAACAGCATAAGCCTAGCAATTCCGGAGTGCCCATGTAATTCACCAATGGCTTTAGGGAAAACAGGGCGACCCAAAGCTTTTTCTTGAACAAGCCTCTCTGTTTCAGTGAACCGGCAAGCATAACTAGCTGACCCATTATTGAATTGAACGGCGTGAACCATCCCGTCGCCGTCGAAGAAGTGGTGTCCGGCGGTTGGTTCGAAAAGAGGGTTAGCTCCGTTTCGAACGTAAACGCCTTGAACACATTTGGGTATTTTTCCGGTGACCGGAAGAGATTGACAGACTGGGTTTTCCGGTACCGGAGCAAAATTCCCAGAAATCTGGACTCGTGGATCGGCTGTTTTTGGCAAAGGGTGTTCGAGTTCGTGTTTTGTTAAAGCACTTTCTACAGCATCTAAAGCCATTGCTGCTGCTTTCTGCACTAAATTCCACTTAGAAGTAGAAGAAGAAGATGAGTTGGTGTTTTCTTGTTTTGGTTGTGAAATTGTACTAGTTTTTGGTGTTTGATAATTTGAAGATTGTTTGGGAAAATGAAGAATAGGAGGAGCTTGAAGAGAGGAATTAATCTTGAGACTTTGTCTATTATGTTGATTTTTGAGTAGAGAAATAGAGTTTGATGAAAAACCAAACTCTTTTGATGATGGCATTGACAACTTAGGCTTAATCCATGTATTTGTAGCATGTGAAGTAGTAGTGGCCATAGCTACCTATTTTTGATGTTTTTGTGTAGTAGTAGTAGTAGTACAATTTGGTGTTGTGAAAGAGGGGAAAATGTTGAGAAATTTTGTAGAGAGAAAAGAGGTGGGAAATGAGAAGAGTTATGTTGTGTTTACCTTTTGAGGTGAGTTGATTTGGTTTATGGAAGAGAGAAGGGAGGACTTGTATATATAGAGTGGGGGAGTGTGTGGAATGATGGTCCACTTCTAACATGTAAGAGAAGACCACGTGTTGGATATGTGAAAAATGCATATTTGGAGGATTAAACTCTTTATTAGTACTACACTAATTGCTACTAATACAACAAATGACCCATGTGGGTGTGTGGGTGTGGGTGTGTGTGGGTGTGGGGAGGGAGGGTGAGTGTCCCTACATTTTTTGGTTATGAAAAAATTTGACAACACGACCTAACTCTAAGTTTATGGTTGATGACAAAGGTTCGATATTCATATTAGAGTCTGACTAATTCATATTCATATATTGTAAAATTCATTTTTGTGGATGGCGACTCAAACTGGAGACTTCTAATTAAGGGTGGATGAGTCTCAACTATTCTACCAATAATCCATGTTGAAGATAGTCATTGACGGTATTCATATTGGAGTCTGACTAATTTAAATTCACATATTGTATGACTCATTTTTTAAGGCAGTAACTCAAATCTAAGACTTCTAATTAAGAGTGAAAGTGTCTCAACCATTCCAGCACATAAAAGAGTAGGTAAATTGATGGGGTGAGAGAGGTTCAATCCTAATTAGTATGTTCTTATGTTGTAAATATTTCGTTTTATTTTTCTTCTTTCCTACTAATTAATAATAAGAAATTTGAAATTTATATTCAACTGTGTATGCAAGATTTTGTGAGTGAAATCGGCTTATTTTATTCTAAATTAATGTCTACATTGTATTATTTTAAAGCAACAATTTTAGTCCACTCTCCTTTAGAAAACGAAATTTCATATATATGAATTTTATCACTAGAACAGTCAACGATGTTTAATAACGCTCGTTTGTAAAAGAGTGTCTCCACCACTGATACTTAGAGAGGACTTGTCAAGATCATTTAAATTAATGATACTATATAGAAGGTGTGTGAAGTATATAACCTATTGATTACTGAATTTTCTTTGAGACACGTACATGTTTCTCCTACATCATATTTGCAGTTTGAATTTTTTAAATATTTAGTCCTTTTTTATGAATTTTCTAATTTTTTATTTGGATCTATTTTGTATATACAAACATATATTAATAATAATAATTGTCCTCAAAATCAATAGTTGACTAGAGGAATATTCTTGTTCTCCAACTCTCAAGTCTCAACACTAAAAGAGGAAGAAATTAAAAGAAATTATATTGAACATGATAAGAGTTTATAGTTTAATGTAAGTATATCTAATCCCTAACTATATGTTAGAAAAAAATGCAAAAAGGTACAAGTCTTTTCAAATAAGTCAAAAGTTTATGCTAAAATAGGGAGTATCAAAGAAATTTAACACCGAAAGATTAACAAATAAAAGGAAAAGAAAAAGATAAAGTCATTAACATTATTATTTTCTTAGACAAACTTCGTGGTCAAAGATAAACATTTGATGTGAAAAGAAAAGTTGACCAAAATCGGTTATTGTGGGATGATTGAGATTTTTTGCCTATTATTTAAAGGTTTCGAGTTTAACTTTCTAAGAAGAGAAAAAATCTTATTGAGAATGTCATCTCACAAAATAAACTTTGGAATGCATGAATCTAAAGTTTATCGGGCTCCAAAAAAATTTCCAGATATTGAATGAAAAAAGAAAAAGAGTTTTAGAAAATGGAAAAAGCACTATTAAGGTAGTTAAGTTTGATTTGGATTTAAATTAGACAAAAGTTACGTTGTGTTCATTCTTTTTCCTTTTAGAACTTAATGACGAAATATCATTTGTAAATTGTAATAAATGTTTACATTAAACAGGATAACTTAGTTATAAAAATCACAAATAAAGCAAAATTTCCTTTTCTTTTTGGTTAACCAAATATTTACATCAACCTATAATAAAAATAGTATAGTAGATAGAGATATTTATGTAAATCAAGCCGTTTAATTATAAAATTCACAAATAAAGTAAAAATATATACCGCCCATATGACTATATCTTATCTCTATAAATAAGTGAGAAAATTAGTGTGAAAATATATAACAATCGCCTTCTCCATAAAAACCTCATTTATCTTAATATGATATTTTTTTGTTGATATTAGCATAATGTTATTATAGAAGCACATAATATGACATAACCATAAAAGTCGTTTTAAGAAAAAAAACTTGATTGTTCTAGTAAAATATCATTACAAAAAGCATATAATATAACATAATATGAAAGTCGCACTACCAAAAGCAAAAACTTTTCCCACCGCATATCAATGAAAAATTTGTATCATAAAGCATAACTTTCCCATCCATTTCCCGAACCAACTCACTGAAAAATACTGAAAAGCTTTCTAATTTTTTTGAATCAAAACACTATTTTTTTTTCTTTTCTCACTAATTCAATCAAAAAATCTATAAAAATGGTCACTGAACTTTTCTCAACGAAAATTTCAATGGCAAAATAGTAATTTTTCTAGTAATGTAGGTTCGTCCAAAGAGAACTTGATTGTTATAGTGATATCAGATATATTATTATAGATCATGATATTCATCTAATATTAATATCGAGTGCGAGTAAATTTTTTCAATCCAAGAGGTGGCGGGGGGGGGGGGTTGTGAAAGTTAGAGTGTTAGACCAAGTTTCCCTAAATGGGCCAAGCAAAGGCAACTTTCGGTTAAAGTGAAGGGTGTTATATTTAGGTGCGTTCTAATTGGTCCATTCCCACTCGGCTTAAAACCCGCGTTCGACCCAATTAAAACAAGGGTCACTTCTTAACCACGTGTCGGGTTTAATTTCTCCACTTAACCTAAATCTATGTCTCTATCAATATATGTCCCACACGTTTCTTTCCTATCCAATTAGCCCCCCTATCATTTCTTTTTTCTACTTTTTTCATCCATTTTTAATACTTTGGGTGGACTCTCACATTCACCAATAACAATGTTTTTTTCATACAATTTTTAATAAGGTTTGTGTACAATGTATGTTACAAATCTTAACCCTTTTGATTCAAAAATGTCTACATTTTACTATTAATAGAAATAAAGGCAAGAAAGATCATTTCATTTTTATTGTTATGTCCCAGATGAATGATGTAAGCTTTTTGTGTGTTATTAAAAAAAAATGTACTTACTTCACTTCATAGTGTTGGAGGATAATTTGTGTCCATGTAAATGCTTGACATCATGTAGAAGATGGACATCTTGAAAAAAAAAAATACTTTTTCACTTGTATATTGTCAAGTAGGAAGTTTAGCAAGTTAAATTAAGCTTTTAAGTTAATAAAAAGTGAATATGAGGTAAGCTCATGCATCTCAATCATATATAATTGAGACTTGGTTTTAAATAAGGGGGATATAAATAGTTCAGAAAATGGAATATTTTATGACAAAAACAGTTAAAACTATCGACATTTTTGACTCAGAGTATCAAATAAAAGTGAAGATATGTTATAATTAGTATTTATCCTTTTTCCTCGATATGTATGGTTTACCTTCGAGATAACTTAGAGGGTGTTTGGATTGGCTTAAAAGTTGGTCAAACCTATTTTTAAGTCAGTTTTTTACTTCATAAAGTATTTGACAAATATAAAAAATAACTTAAAATAAGTCAAAAATGACTTAAAATAAGTTAGCAAGTGTTTGGCACGGTCAAAAATGACTTAAATAAGTTTAAAATGACTTAAAATAAGTCAAAAATCAAAAGTAGGTCTGCCCCTACCTACTTTTTATTTTTTGACTTAAAAGTCATTTAAGTTTGATTTTTTATTTTTTGACTTAAAAGCTATTTTTTAAGCCAATCCAAACGGGCTCTTATTCTGTTTGCAAATTTGATTTCTTTTCCTTCACCCAAAAAAAAAGAAATGAAAAAGAATAGACGCAAAATCCTTTTTGGTTCTTGCTACATACAACCAAAAAGACAAATTAGGAAATGAAAATAATAATAATAATATCTTGAAAAAAAGTTGAAATGAAAATAGATGAAGGTGCATGGTGATTAATGGCAATTAATGGTGGTCTTAAGTTTATCTTCTTAATAATTTAATTAAGTCTCTTATCCCTTCTTCTATTAAACAATGTCACCCCCTTTGGTGTAGGAATTTTCTAGTTTAGTACACCTGAAAAATGTTCCATTAGTAAGAAATTTTGTTTATTAATTAGTGCAGCCTATCCAATAAGATTGAAATGAATTTCAAGAAGTGGTTCATATAATTTAATTAAATTAAATTTAATTAATGCCCACGAGAAGAATAGAATCATACAGTAGGTCAAACTGCACCCACATCTACCTTTTTGGCTCTACCTATTAAAAAAAATTCAAATTTAGATGAGTACAAAATATTATTGGGTAAAATTTACAAATAGCCATTTTCTAACTATTGTAATTGGAAAAAAAAGTTATTGTGAAACTTCACGATGGTAATATGGAGTTGACCAATGAATTTTAAACACTATAAAAATGACCAGGGCAGATATATTATTATAGGTACAGATTCAACTGAATTCATTATTTTCGACGTGAAATATAAATTTTTATTAAATTTATTAAAATTGTAATAAACAGTAGACATGAACTTATAACTTCAAAATATATGAAATTCAATATTAAAAATCTTAAAAAGTTAAACTCGTAATTAAATCCTAAATCTACCTCTGAAAATCATTATTTTCCATAGGTAGAAATGAAGAGTGATGAATGAACTTTATCTCTACTAAAAATAATATCCTCCTTGAAACACCTAACCTACATAATATATAAAACCGATGCACTCTTGCGAAAAAACGTGTGTTTTGAATAGTATTTTCTCTTAAAAAAAGTTCTTTAAAAATGAGGAAATTGACTTTTATAATGAAAGTAGGGAAAATAAGTTTCATAAGTGATATTTCAAGTTTATTATCTTCTCGCTACCCATCCAACCCTACGCTTGCCACCACCAAACCCCACCTCCTCAATCCATCCCACCCAGCCCTGAGGTGTTCGCTAGATTACACATAAATACTTTTGACTTAATTTTTTTTACTAACCCAAAAATTAAACAATAAGTGAAAAACTCACTTCTTTTCTAAGAGAACATTCTCAAACGTACCAAACGTTAATTAATAAATATTAGGACAATTGTCAATTAATTTTGTTAGGGGCTCATAAGTTAATATACATATATATATTTATTTAATTTTCTAATACAAATATAAGATCTATGGAAAAGCTAGTGGGTTCATCCGAACCCACGAACTCCCACCTAGCTCCGCCTTTGAACACAACCTAAAAATCTCTACCTAATATGAACAATAGACAGAATATTTTTATGGTATATATAATATCCTATGAAAAAATTTTAAAAGAAAAAAAAGTTGACATTAAAAAAAAAAAAGAAGAAGAAGAAGAAGAAGAGAGAAACTACTATTAACTTCTCGAATGAAGTAAGTGATGGTTAGGTCCATCTAAATTTATAATTATCAATACGTTATCTTTTGTATTAAGATTTGCACTATTAAACAAAAGTATTAAGGGAAAACTTTATATTATAAAAAATTATTATGGCCGCAATTAATTTCTTTTGATTATTTTAATTGGTTGCAGTTGAAGATTCCTTTTGCTTGGACTTATAGAGTTGAAGAGATCACTGATTTTACCGTTAAAAAGATTATTTTAATTAATTGATTTCAAATAATAGGTTAACAGCCATATCTTTTTTTGCACATATAATAATTGATTTATTTGATTGACAGGTATTAGTCCCCTACATGTCATGAATGACTCCAAACCCCACAAAAAAAAGAGTAGGCGTATAATATTATAAAATATATTATGTAGTGACCATATACTAAAAAGACATTTAATTAAATGGCTGATTTTGATAGATAATGTTCCTTATATGCACCAATAAATAAATTAAATTCAACATTCTTAATGTATATTCGTGTTCAATTATGATAACAACAATCTTGGTAGTCAATCTAAGCTCAATAGTAGTAATTGATAATTGTGGATTTTAAATCACTTTCGATTAATTTCACAAGATATCAATCACCTCTATCATTAACAACAATAAATACTAGGTAACTCTGTATATCAAGACTAGCACAGATTACTCGTAATATTTATTTTCTTCGTGTGATGTATTGTGCCATAGGGCGTCATCATTTTCCGTACTTAATTAAGGGATTAATTGTGACATGGACAATCATTAATGATTTTGCTATCTGGTCCTATATGTTTTTGAAAGATGCAAATATGGCACGACATTAATGCAAATATGACATCGACTTATTGCTATATGGACCACTCGATATTTAATTTTCATGATTTATAATAGGGAAAATTTTATAATAAGTGAACATGCTTTTATGAATGTTTAACTAAATTGATGATAAGGGGCCAGAAGTCAGAAGATCAAAATTGTGCATATGGAGTCGCAGCTACAAGAGACATATTTCAAGGTTTACAGATTCACAGGAACCTAATAATTTTGCATAAACTAGAATAACTTGGCGTTAAAATAGAGATACATAAATTTTAAATCTTGAATTTGTCCTCTATTTAAGTGAATTGCTAACCGATTGACTATTAATTGAAGTACCAACAATGCAGTTACGAGTTTAAGTTACATGTACTGATTGTTTGCAATATTTTATAAGAATTCAAAATCAAGATAAACTCACAATTTGAAGTGTATATGAATCCAAGATTTTAATCTTTTTGAGTTATTGAATTCTTAATAATTTATACATATTCAATAAGTTTCTTAAGATGGATATGAAATTCAGGTTAAAAATTAGTAGATTCTGCTGAATTAGCTAGTAATTGGAACGTGAACTGTTATGGCAGATGCAAAATATGAAGTACGGATTCACGAAAACTAGTAACTTTTGTTCAAATCTTGCATATGTACTGAGAAATCAATTAAATATCTAAATATATTTGAACTGTAAACATGTTATTATTATTTTAAGATTGTTATAAAAATTCATCAATTTTAAATTCTAAATCCATCTGTTTGTCATATGCACACGACAAGATGCTCAAATGCCACTTGCTATTGGGCAGGTTTTATGAGAGAAAAAAAAAAGGTGAAAAATCCCAGTATATAGGATGCTAAGATATTTGTGTTTGACTTAAAGTTGAAATCAACACAGTGATAAAGAAATTAAAGAAAATGGCTTTTTTTAATTTAGAAATTTAATTAGATGATCATTGGCAATATGACAAAGAGCAAGTTGTGCTTCTCTTAATGTAGATCTTCCCATCCTCTCTACATGTTGCAGAGGCATGTTCTCCACATGCATCCTCATTATCAATTACCATCTCTCTCCACCTGCTCACATTATCTCAATTCATTTTCATAGGTATTAAATTTGAATCTTGAAAAACGATAAAAATCACTAATAGAAAACAGAGATAAATTTAAGATTTTAACTTATATAGGTTCGGAATGTCACTAAACTTCACTAGTTTTAGTATTTAATACTCTCCTTATTTCTTTTTAGTTGTCATAGTTTTCTTTTTGAGAGTCAAACGATATAAATTTTGACTAGTATTTTAAGATATATTTTTTAATCACATTGATATGAATTTTTTTTTTGCAATTTATAGTACTTTTTGTATAGTTTTTGAATATCTAAATTTTTATTTTAAAATATCAAATTAATATAATCTAATTTAATTTTGAAATTTAGTCAAATTGACTCTCGAAAAATGTCACATAACAACTGAAAAGGAATGGAGGAAGTATAATACATCTAAACCAAAACTATTAGGCTCATCTAAGCTCGTAGATCATACTGTGCATCTACCTTTCGAGATCGCTCTCGAGATAACTCTGAATTAGTTGGATCAGTATATTTCAAATATTATATAGTTTACACTCCCCACCCACCCCTCCCAAACAAAAACTACATTTCCTTAAAATGAAGAATAAAATAAGTCCAACTTGGACCAATCAACTTCAAAAATTTAAGAATATTGTAAAGTGCTCCTACTTCAAAGGGATTCGAATAAACTCATCAATTTTCACTTCATAATCTTTTGTTAATTACAAGTTGTGACACCTCCTAATCACAAATTGACAGAACAAATCTTTAACTTAATAAAATAAATGGATATGTAAAATTAGTTTTAATTTGGTGATTATTAATTCACCAAAATATAATAGTGCTACTTGTGATTTCCTAATAATTTTTTGGTTTGTCGTGATATTGGAGAATAAGTAAAGTATACATGTGCAAATTAAGGCAACCGACTTTAACTGAAAAAACTACCAACTGCAAGAAAAGAACCTGAACCAAAACAACCTATATTTTTATTTTAAATAATAAATAAATTACTAGAATAGAGCATTAATGAAGATGTTTTAAAAGCAAAAAGGTTGGCTACATGCTTCAAGAAATTAAAATTAAAATAAAGGGTGTGTTTGGTAGGGAAGAAAATGTTTTCTTACTTATTTTACAGTGTTAGGTGAGCGAGTAAAAGAATATTATCACAAAAATATTTATATGTAATCAGGCATAAAGCACTATGTCAAAAATGATCTTTAGCGGTAATTAATTAACGATAATAACTTAATTACCGGTAAATATGTATTTTTAGTGACAATTAACACCCTTTGTAAATGTCCCTAAAACCTATAGCGACGTAGATCCAATGACAATAACTAATGTCTATAAAGGCTTTAGCTCTCTTTGTTAATTTGTATATTTATTGCCGCTAAAAATTATTTTTACTGTAGTGACACTATGAGAGTGGAATGGGGTGGGAGTAGCGTTTCGAGGTCACGAGAGATGGGATGGTTAAGGACGGGGGGTTGGGAAATTCCTCAATTTTAAAGAATTTGTTTAACTAAAGAAAAAAAAAATTCAAAATAATTTGACCAACCAATATCATCATTAACCTATATAATTTCACAAATGGATTCTAGAAAGGGTGGTGCATAAACGGTTCTACCTCTACCTATGAAAATAGAAAAGTGGTTTTTTATAAACAAACGTGTGAAAAGATAAAAATATTTTCTCAAAAATATTTCCTCGATACCTAACACACACTAAGACAATAGATGCCCATTAATTATTCAAAGACCAAGTTTTCACATTGTTCATGTATTAAAGAGGGTCAAAGTCATTACTTTTTTAGCCAGAGTTGACATGATAACGCTTTTATGATAAACCAATGTGAATACAGTGTAAAGCCATACTCCAAAGAATTATGACAATTCTTTTTCCCTACAAAACTTTATCTACACACAAAATAAAATATAAAAAAAATAGTAAACTCATAAGAGATAGTGCCTTCAATCCATTTCCCCACACCTTAAAACTGGCCCCATTTTAAAGAGGATTATATAGGAAGGGCACATGGAGGCATAAAGAATCAAGGGTGCTAGTGAAAGGCAATTGGATATTTGAGCCAAGAATGTGGGGTTTTTTTCTTAATTCAAGCATTTGTTGGTATAGTTGAATAATGACAAGGCTAAGGACAAATTCATAAAAATAGCCCTTTTGTCTTATAGATAGGTCAAAAGAAAATTTGTTCACAACTTTATAACAATTACTCTCATGTGATATTGATTGATGATCGATTATTCAAGAAAATCACCCTAAATATACTTAAGTAATTTTTATTGGATTCTTTCTTGTTAAAACCAATTAGGTAATGTTAATCCTAAAGAATCTCATTTCATTATCAATGAATTAGGAGGTGTTAAGTATTTCACATTGGATTGTCTGTCTCGTTAGGTAGTTGAGTTCGGTATGAGTCTATTTTTTATATGATATCAAAGTCAGATATGTTAGTATAGTACAATAGTAGAAATGTCATCATGTAGCTGCCTATAACACCACGATTTAAAAGATATCAAATTTTAAAAAAATGATTTAAAGTTTAGCCAATTTTAACATACTTTAGACTAAATCTTCGACTATTATTGCCATGTCATCATCTTCTTCTTCCTCTAAATTCGGGTCTACATTTGAACTTTCTTCAAACTTTAGATCATGTGATAAACTTTGGCACCGGCAAAGGTCAACTTCAACTTCATACTCATATATCTGATGAGATTAACTCTGAACGACTTAGAACTTGTAAAGCTTGGCTATTTTATAAATAGGAGTACCAAAATAGATATGTTTATACTTTTTTTGTTCCTGTGACATTAGATCCTCATGTTATATTGCTCAACCTTCAATTGACAGGTCTGGACGTAAGTGGGGTTGAGAGCTAAGTTATTTGGACTCTTCTTGTATGGTCTGAACAATACTCACTATTTTTTGTGATTGACGTAGACTTAACGTTCATTTCTCAGGGCAAATCAATATAAAATTGTCAAGAATATTTTAAATGGGTATATAAAAGTTCTAGAAATGATGAAAAGATGCTATGATCAATTAAAAAAAGGAAAAGAAATGCATGAAATGGGCTATTGATCAATGAGTTGAGTTGGAATACATAACCCCTTTCCCCATACTAGCATCGACGTTATATCCCTTTCTGGTGGCACTCTTCCACTAGTTTAAAATGACAAAAAAATGGTCCCTTATGTTTGGAGGTAGGTTTAAAATAATTCGTAAAGTATGCTTTGAACAAATTTAGTCCTTTAAGCTTGCTAAAATAATATTTTTGATCTCCATCAAATATTTAATGAACCCTTTCTATTAGATTTAAATCTTGCATCTATCTTATCTAATGAAACTCAATAGTCTCAATACTAAAAAAAATCACTATTTTCCTATTGAAATTTTCCACTGAAAAATGCTCAGTAGCTATTCTCACAAATATTTTGATTGAATTAGAGAGTTTTCACACGAAACAATCAGTAAAATTCTCAGTATTTCAATGGGAATATGAGAATTTGTTTCTCATCATGCATATTCCCATTGAGTTGATTCGCTAAGAAATCAGTAAAATTCTCAGTATTTCAATGTGAATATGAGAATTTATAACACAAACTTTCGATTAATTCGTGGTGACAAAAACCTTTATTTCAATATGGTATCTTTTTATTGATCACTAGGAAAATATAAAATATACAAAATAGCTTATGTCAACTCCTAATACTTCTAGAATTAGGATTTGGTGGTAAGAGTCTAGTTGTGGAAAGGTAAATCGCGTATAATGGTCGAAAGAAGTTTCTTAAAAGCACGTAGTTTTTAAGACTAAAAAGAATTACTAATTGTTATTAATTAGGTTAAATGAATAATCTTATTGGATAAAAACACATTGCTGGTCCTCTACATGCAAGCCACGAGTAATAAATTAGTCAATTTTTTTCTTTTTTTTCTTCTTCTATTATTATTATTATTATTATTATTATTATTTTGGTGAAAAGACTAAAAGAAAGTGTGAAAATAATTGGAAGCAAAATGATTGTTATGGTGGAATATTATATAAAGAAAAAGAAAACTAACAGACGGCAATTCCCAAAAAGAAAGGAACATATCAAGTTGGCCACGTCATGACATGTCTAGAATAGAGAGTGTAACTTGACATTTGGATTTCCAACCAAGCCCTACTTATTCTTTTTTCATACGTACCTTATTCCACTCTCTTAAAATTCGAAAATTGAAACAAGAATTGTAATAACCTCTCGATCTGTTGTAGTCAGCCTCACGTTATGTTTTGATTGGCGAGTTTGCATATATCTAGTTTTAACCTAATTTTTTGAGTTGTTCCTCAAGCCTTGGCAATCGTAACTTTCTTTTCCTTATCAAGCTTGATGTCATCTTGATAATTAGACTGAATGTCTCAACGTAGTTTATATATACCTTATTGTTGGTTGTAGCCTTTAGCTGTCACACAAGCTTTGTAGTGACCAATAGTCTTATTGAGACTTTGCCACTTGCAAGCCAATACAATTTAGGTTGAAAGATTCAACAAGAATCTTCAAAAAATAATTGTGGTACGAAGGTGGAATTTGTCCAAAAATTAGATAGGGGTCCGGACACTGTAAGACATAGAGGACTGACTCAAATACCCTTGAATCGTGCGAATTGATCGCCCATTACACTATTTACTAACTCTATTTAAAGTATTGTGGGTACCTATTATTCATCAATAGTCCGAACACCCTTAGTTGTTACTATACAGAGCCATGCCCCTTCACCAACTCATTTAAAGGATGTTTCGAGGCTTTAGCTGAATATTCATTAGTAAATAGGACAGAAGCGTCAGTCCTATCGACACTCATCTTCAAACTATTTGGGGAGGCATTAAAAACATTGAATCGCATTAGCGTGCCACATGTCACACCATCTTTTTTACATAACAAATTCATTTTGAAGTTGACTTATAATAGACAAAATTCTTATATGGAATTGATTTTTTGGAGTGGGAAGTAAGTTGAAGGTTGCCAATTTCAAAACAATTTTGTGCAAGTTGTTGGTATTGCCATTTGCCAATGCCAAGAGGGTTGGACTATAATGGAATATAACTCATTCAAAAAAACAAAAAAAAAAATATACAAACAAATAAATGCATGGTGACAAAATGATGACTCTTCTAATTAATTGACGATGAATATACAAAGTTATAAGAGTTATAAATAGCATGAAAATGAAACTTACCATCTTTTGGTGGGCCTAAGTGGGCTTTTATAGACAGGTCTTTTGTTTGTCGGTTAAGTGTCTTGGGCCCCATAATTTATTGGTAGGTATTTGACCCACACGTTGGGTTTTACCCAATGTGCTAGCTGACTTTGAATGAGTCTTTCCCAACATTTTTTCTAATTCAAACAAACATACGAATATTAATTCACATTATTTTATAAATAAATATTTTGCCATAAATTTTTAAATATTTTTATTCTAAAATATCTAAGGATTCTTACCCCCACCACCACTCTATTTGGTTAGAGTAGACATGAAATTTAGGAATATAAAGATGACTTTCGAATTTCATGGTATTATGATATAGAGCTGGCTTAAAATATGAATCATACACTGAACTCCTTCAGGGGAGGATGCGGTCAAGACCAATTAGTGGAAGATACACTGACCTGGCGAGGTAAGGAGGACTCGTTGTCCCTTATGTTCCTCTTGTTAAGAGCGATGAATCTTTCCCTTGAATTGGAAAATGCTAATTTTTAATTTTTTTTTTATAGTCTTAAACATATAAGGGAGCGTCATTAAGAATAAATTAAGAAAGCTGAAATAAAACGCTTACTAAATATAGAAAGATAATGTTTTCTTTTAAACAAACTAAAAAGGGAATGTAAGAGATATAATTAAATTGGAGCGCAATATGTTTCCACATGCTCAAAAAATTAATGAACTTAAATTCCTTGAACTAGACAATTAAAAGTTTAATATAAAAATAATTATAGCAAATCTCTCAACACTTTATAGATTTACCTTTTAAAAATATAATATTTTTTGTAGTATTTAAAAATGTATGACAATTTGTTTATTTAAAATGAAATTGATACTATTTTGAGACTTCCTAAAAGAAAAATAGGAGAAGCATATAGGGAAATTATAAAATAATTGCAAAAGTGATTAAAGTATATAGTACTTTATAGCATATATAATTTATTTTGTAAAAAAAATAAATGTAAATGAACATTATAACGACGGCATAGAAACTTTTTATTGTTTGCATAATGAATGATGCATTAAAAAGTTGGAAAAGACATGAGATATCATGATATGTTGGGTCTAAATTAAAATAATAATAAAATTTTCAACCCTTTTCCACTTCTATTTACATGCTAAATTATTAATGGAACTTTTTGGTGGAGTAAATTAAAGTGTTAATTAGGATTAAGTTAACATTATCAAAAAAACTTTAATAATTGCAAGAGAAGAATATCCAATTGATGCTTTTCTAGTCATATTGGGAACACTTGGTTGCACCTCTAAATTACACTTGTCCACAAGATAAATACTTTATGTTTTATGCCCTCAGCCACAAATTGCAACAAATTTGAACATGCAATTGCTTCCCCTCTTCAAAATATTGATGGGACTAAACACTAAAAAGATTCTATCTTGTATACAAATAAAAAATGTTAACTATTATTTGTGATATCATGTTGGGAGTATTTAAATGCCTTTTTAGGGTGTGACATACCTATTTTATAAAGTTTAGTTAATTATATTAATTAATAAAGGGGTCATTAGAGTACTACATTATACCATTTATCTTTGTCTTGGAAAAAAATATATTCTCCTACTATTTGAATATGTAAAGGGTTGTTGAAAGACCTTTTAGAAAGTTGTTCATACAATAAGGTAAGTTGGAAAAAGAAGAATATAATAGTTTATTAATCTTGATTTTTTAAAATGTCACTTATTTTTGTTTATTTTAAAAGGTTAGAAAGACACTTAAAAGGGATCTAAGGGAGTAACATACAAAGGTTGAGCACTTATACAATTTTGAAGAGCAAATATGGTGCCAAAATTTGAAATTTAAGAGTTACAAATTTTAATTCTAATTTTAAAAATCTGGATTTTAAATTAATACAATAATTTGTAGATATTTATGAATTTCTTATTATAAATTCAAAATTTGAACTAAAATTACTGAATTCAGCGAAACAGCTAACCAACCATTGGCTCTGCCCCTGTTCAAGAGTCAGTAGTTCAAATTTGAAACATTAGAAATGAGTTATATCTTCAGAGGCAAAATTACCGCTTCTGAAGAGTGATTAGTTGAATATTCTTTATCGAAAAATCATATTATTTATCAATAGAAGTCAAATGTTACTTTAAGTAGTGGGAGTATAAAAAGACCTAATATCATATAGTAATGCATACAATTTGTAGGTACTTGATATATCTACTTTCTAGCTAGGTTTTAGGCAAGTCATGTGAAACCATGGGATAACTTGCACAACAATCATATGATGGAATTGGGGTACGAAAGATAAGATTATTATTTTTCCTTTTTCAGAAAAGACTCCATATTCTTGTGCACATTATTATAGCAATGCTTTTAAGGAAAAGTTTATCTTTGACAATAAAAAATATTTATACACTTTCTTCTCCTAGCAACACTACTTACTTTTATGACAATAAAGTATAACAGACTTCCATGCAAAAGCTAAGCCAATAAAGTATAATGTGTGGCACCAGGGATCAGAGAAATCCTTCATTGATTCAATTGCTTTTTAAGAAATTAGAAGGTGCTAGTTCCTCCTGGGGAAATGTCATGACATGTAGAATGTGTTTTGTGTGTTTTGTTAATGTGTGTTTTACCTACATATATTTATATTTTCTTCTTTTTCTTTTCGCGTGGCAGATTGGTTATTGAGGCTTTGGGTGTTTGACACAGATCATCCTTTTTTGGTCCCTCTTTTTCTCTTAGATAGACTTTTCTCTTGTAAGTACAAAGTGATTGTAACTAAAAATTACATCAAAGGAGAAAAGAAAGAAATAATATCTTGGCATGGTTGTGTCACGCCCCGAATCTACACCCTAGACGTGGCCGGCACTTGAGAACCATTGATGATTCCCAAGCGAACCCTTGGCCTGGCTCACTACTCAGCGGAAGACTTAACTCGAGCCTATTAGGCTCCTAACACAGCACAAGTAAACTCACAAACTTAAATGAACAGTTAAAATTGTTAAAGTCTGGAAAATACTCAATTCTCATAATACGGGGAACATTAGTCAAACTCAACATAGGGAAATAAGAATAATCATGGGAAACTCATCAACTCTAGACCTGTCTATGAAGCCTCTAAATACTCAAATGGGCGTCGGGACAGACCCCACGACACCTCGACAAAACTAAACAACTGAAATAACGGAAATGAAAGAAATGCGGATCTTCCAGAAGTACTAGGAGGCTCACCACAACTGCTATCTGGAATGCGAACGGATCAACGGAGCGAATGTTGATGACCCTGAACACCCTGTGTCTGCATCATGAAACGATGCAGGTCGAATGACATCAGTACATTGAATGCACTGGTATGTAAAATGGCTGAATATAACAATAGTAGAAAAGAGAAGGCTCAAGGAAGTACCCATCTCAACTCAACTCAAAGCAAAACATCTCATAACTAACTCAAGTAAAAGTGATACTCAAAAGTAACTCAATGTAAAGCTTTTAAAAATACAAAAGCAACCTCAAGAATATGCGTAAAATATCATAAAGTAAGTGTTTACTCATATTTGGGAGATTCTCTAACCGACAACCATCACTTTGAGCTAAATGATGATATAACGTCTCGCCCACGCTGCCAGAACTGTCCTATACCTTGCCGGAGTATAAGACATCCTCAACCAAGTGGATCCACTAAGCTCTACCCGAAGGCATAAGGAAATCATCTAAAAAATATGACTCATTTACCCATGTTGGCATACATGGTTTATGGGGAGTTGAGTTGTATGAACTCATTCCCATATCGGTGCTCAATACTACTCCCAATAAATATACTCATGCTCAAGTAAGTAAAAATATACTCTTCCTCTGTTCTTGAGATAATTACTCAAAAGATACTCTTTAATAATTAGTGCCTCAAATTCTCTTCTCAAAACCCTCTCAATTGTTTCTCAATTTCAAAATCCTCTTTCTCACTCAAAATGATAGTTTTTGGAAATTAAAGTTTCACTAAGTTTTTCTCAAAAAGGCTCTTTAACTCTCCTCACACTTATCTCTATTTTCTCAAATAAACTCAGCTTCAATTAATGATTCAGTTCAAAGAATTTCTCAAAACAATTCAATAAATACTCAATTTAAAGAGTCCCTTGCAGAAAATTATATAAGAACAGCCAACTCAACAATTTGGGTTTATACCAGAATCTAAGCATGGATCAAGCAAGATCATTACTCGAAGATATAGATACAGTACTCAGAAATCGAATTAGAATTCCAAGTAATTAGGCAAATTTTTGAGTTTTCTCAAGACTTTGGGATGGAACCCTAGGTTTTATAAATTCTGAAATTTTGGATGTAATTGGCGTGTGGACGTACTAGCCCAACACTTAGGGAAGCCTTACATACTTGGAAGATCAAGGATCTTGATGAATCTTGAAGAATTTGGATGAATTCTTGAAACTCTAGCCTCTTCTCCTCTTGACTCTCCTCTCAAGTTTCTCTAAGTGTAATGAATGTGTTTAGACTGTTTTATGTAGTTTTAGGCCGAAAATAATAGGAAAAAGTCGAGATTTGGGTTTAGAAGGGAGGGGAAAAGGTATAAAATACCCTTAATAAAAATTGCCGATGCGACTTACTGTCAGGACCTACGGTCCGTCCTGTTCCTCCGTCATTTTACCCTTAAATTTTATTTATTTATTTATTTCAGTTATTCGTATACTAAAATAACCACAAAGTATATTTTGTGATATCTAGATTTAATTATTGTGTTTCTTTCAAAAAATAATCTAAATATACAAATTTAAAATAGTAATCCATATGTACTTTGTGAAACTTAAACTTTTAAAAGTTAAACTAAAAGTCAAAAATAAATCATTAAGAACCAATAACTCAATATAAAAAAAAATTGTTGTTGATATCGTAAAATAAATAATTCATTACCGATAAATTAATAACCTTTTTTTATTCAAATTATTGATTTCAATTCGATTTTAAATAGTCTTTTATACTCCCTCCGTCCAACAATAGTTGTCCACTATACTATTTTGGGATGTCCAACAATACTTGTCCACTTTATGAAATTAATGGATAATTTTACACTTAGTTCCTAATTTACCCTTATCATTAATTATAGTCATCTCCCTATTACATTTTTCAATACATTGTATTTATTATATTCAAAGGGTAAAATAGTAAAATAACCCTTCTATTTATTGTTTTTTAAGGGGTGTGCCAAGTCAATAGTGGACAAGTATTGTTGGACAGAGGGAGTATTGATTACTAATAGTTCCAAAGGAAATAGCTAGGTATTTAAGTGATCTTAATTTGAACTTTAATTTTAATATTATGAATTCTAATATCTTTTTGATGTATTTTTTTTCTTTAAATCTCACTAATCCGATCACAAACAAATATTAAAGTTTTACTGTAACATGATTGAAATATTCCTTGACAAAATACGATTTACAATTTGGGATATATTGACCTTATAACAATAGTAATACATATAAAGTAATCATAAAAAAATGTTACTGAATACGACATGTTTTATGGTGTTTATCTCGCGTGTATATATTTATATAGAATATTTATGAATGAATGCAATAAACGGTTATAAATTTATATTAAAATATCTACGGATTATGAAAGAATAAGGCATAAGCATCATTTAAAATATAAAATTAGAAATTTAAAAAATGCGAGTTTTGTCGGCAAAATTTCTAATTATATGATAAATAATATAATTGTTTTTTAAAAAAATGAATACAACTCTTTGACCTAAAAAAAAGTGCTTAGTCAACAAATATAACATTCATGCTAGGAGAAAATTTATTGATTTTAATTATGCCTCATCACACATTGAGAAAGCATGCAAGACGAATTATATAAATTTGAAGAGGACAATTGAAAAAAAGAACAGAGAGAAAATAATTAGGAAATTGAACAAAGAAAATAATCTTAAAGTGAGTATATTAAAAACTATATAAAGTCGAAAATATCATCATAAAAACTATTTCATGTTAAGTTATGACATATAAATAAATACTTGAACAGTTATATCCTCAACCTCAAGTTAATATTGAGATATTATATAGAATTTAACTTAGAAAAAAGATATTACAGAATAAATTTTACACTTTTTACAGTTATACTAAAAGATTCGTAATTATTTTAAAAATAAAAAATTCGACAATTAGTTTTTTAAAAAAACAAATTGAAAGCAATTACTAATATTTGATTTGACATGTACAAAATGAAAATTTCACTCTCAATTCTACAAGAATTTTCATAAAAGCTTTTCACTTATAGTAAAATCTCACTAAATTAATATAGGTGGGACTATGAAATATTATTATTTTGTGGAGGCATTATATAATCGATAAATTAATATTTATTAATTTAAAGAATGTTTTGAGATTCAATGGAGGTTAATATTTATTACATTAAAATCATTGTATCTTACTAATTTATGTATCATATTTATTGAATTCATATAAAAATAAATTTATTATACATAAAGTACAATGAATACATCAAAATCGTTGAATTTTATTAAACGGTGAAGGGTCAAACATGCCCTTCTACTATTAGAAATAGTTTAAATATACCCTTCGTTATATTTTTGGTCCAAATATACCCCTTCCGTTATACTTTAGGGCCAAATATACCCCTCCTATTATATTTTGGCATAAATTTACCCTTAATTTTAACTCTTGATCAAATGATAGGCTTTTTTCTTCAATCTTTTGAATATGTTGTTTTTCCTCTTTAATGACATAATTATGCCTTGACTCTGAACTATATAAAGTGATGTCTATTATGTATCAATTTCCAATATGCGGTCGTCTCTCTCATTGTTTAACTTAAACATTGTTAGGTTAAAATGATAGATTGTGATATGTGGATTAGAGTATTTCATACGAGGAAAATGGATTAGTAAACACTTGCGTATTGATGAGTTTGGTTTTAAAAAAAATACTATAAGTTATTTTTTAAATTTCATGACTATACTATTAATAATAAGCACTTACGTTCCATGAGTTTTTAAATTTCATGACTATAATATTATATGTTGATTATACTTATACAATTGTAATCTACAATTTTTATCTTTATATATGACTTTATCTAACCATCCGTTAAAATTAAGGGTATATTTAAGCTAAAATATAATGAGAGGGGCATATTTGTCTCGAAAGTATAACTGGAGGGGTATATTTGAACCGAAAGTATAACGAAGGGTATACTTAAACTATTTCGAATAGTATAGGATTATATTTGACTCTTTTCCGTATTATTTGTGACGTGACATCATATCATATCAAAATTAACCTTGAGGTTCTAAGTTCTAATCTCAAATACTTTGAATTCTTTTAATAAAAATCCTAAATCCTACATTAGCTATAGCCCTAAAGGTCGTCGTCAAATCATATTGTATCTTGAACTTAATTACTCCTATTTAAACACTTTTAGCGAAATTTCTGAGATCATTAATTGTCTTTTAGAAACTCGAGCACACAAATAGAAAAAAAATCCTTCTATCACATCGTAATGCATAGGTAGGACATTGATATTGCAACTTGTTACATACTAGGCTATAGGGACAAGTGTGAAGATAAACTACATGATGTGAAATTCATTTGAAGGTATTTGTATTGATGCACATCAATTATATGATGGAATTTATCAAGGTACGAAAGATAAGATTATTTGGAATTGAAAGCCATTTTAAGAAGCACAAGGGACCCAAGTAAAAGAGAGTTGAGTTGCACTTCTTCTTCTTGTACTTTTTATGAAATATTGTGTTATATAGTTAAATCTCTAAATAATAGAGTAGTCTGTTTCGATATACTTTTAATTGCTACAGAAAATATAATTTAGCATAACATGAAAAATTGGTTTCACAGAAGATATGGTTATTATAATAAAATATTATTATTGAGGATGATCGTTATAAATAGCGACTAAATTGCCAATTTAATTTCTCCATTCACCACATTAGATAGACTTTGGTGCACTATGATATTTTATTTGTTGACCTAGCTCCAGCTTTTACAGAATTATTATTTTTATCATGTTCAACGTACCATAGGACATAATGTTGTTCCTTAAAAGAGTTGTACTACATCGATCTGACTTACTTCCTAGTGCCTACAATAATTCATGTATAAGAGAATAAGATATGACTATAATAGTGCACTTCAAGACGATCGAATTTATAGGTAAAATATGGAGCACGTGAATTTGTGATTTTTCTATAACACTAAGTGTTTTACATATATATTTTCTACAATTGATATAATATTATATTTGTCGGCACTAATAAGAATTTTTGATCAAACTAAGCCATTATTTAAATCAATTCACCAAAATAATATGTTTTTTAAATTTTTTACAAAACTAGTATAAACGTATTTCAAAGTAACATTTATGGGTATATTTTATTTTTTAAGAAGCTGACGGCGTTAAGTTGAGAAATGTTACTGTGAACGTTTTATAATACGTTACTGTGAGTCACGTTTTACATCCAAAACGTTACTCACAGTAACGTGCCTTAAGAATCCAATTACGTGACATCAAATCTTGCAAATATAGGTATAATTTGTAAAACAAATTTATATTTTTATGAATTTTAGTGTAATAATTTGATAAGATAATTTTTTATTATTATTATACACAAATTATCTCCCATTAATCGAAAAAATAACCTTTTAAAGTATAAATTATTAATATACCCCCTCTGTCCCAATTTATATGACACATTTCGTTTTTTGAGAGTCAAACAATTTAAGTTTGACCGAGAATTTGCTCATGCAATCTTCAAATTTTTAAAAATGAATTTTATATATTTGTAAACTACGTAAAAAGTACTATAAGGCACTATTATTGACAATTCAAAGTATTTAAAAGATATATGAAAAATTTGCGGTCAATTATAAAGTTGTTTGAATCTCGAAATCCGAAATGTGTCACATAAATTGGGACAGAGGGAGTATATAATTTGCAGGTAAAACAACAAATTTATATTTTTATGAATTTCAGTGTAATAAGCTGACAAGATAAAAAAATTTTATCAGTATACACAAATTATCTCCTATTAATCGAAAAAATAACCTTTTAGGGTACAAATTATTAATATGTATAATTTGCAGGATTCGATGTCCCTTGAATCGGATTCTTAAGAAACGTTACTGTGAGTAACGTTTTAGTGTAAAACGTGACTCACAATAACGTATTATTAAACGTTACTCAGAGTAACGTTTTTAGTGTAAAACGTTACTCACAGTAACGTTTCTCAACTAAACGCCGTCAACACACTTGAATTTTTTTAAAATAAATTATATCCTAAAATGTTACTGTGAAATACGTTTATACTAGTTTTGTAAAAAAATTTAAAAAACGTATTATTTTAGTGAATTGCTTTAAATAATGACTTATTTGGTAAAAAAAATACAAGAATATTAATGTTGCTCTTGGTTGAAGTTTGAGTTCGTTACCGTATTTATATGGATGACTAGGGATCAAATCTTATCAAATTAATTATTTCCCTTTGTTTTTTTTCTACTTCAAGATAAGTAGATAACTCAGAAAGTACACTATGTTGTCCCTTAGGTTCCAAGTGATATCAATAGATAAGATTTACCCAGGTATAGCTTATCTCATCGGATTCAGAATTTAAAATCTATATAATAATTTTAAATAAATATTATAATTATAAGTATGTTCACAATCAAATATTTATAAATGTTTAGTAATTTATCCTTTAAAAAAATATTTAGATACCGATATATAGTTTCAGCTTTGATTACGAAACACAATCATAATTTGTGTATTTATAGAACGTAATAATAATTTGATTCAAACGATAGTGAAATACACTATATTCGCACATAAGTGAAATACATTATATTTTTTATGCATGATACATGTCTAACGCTTATACTTTATGAAATATACTTGTATCATTACTAAAAACCATCTCAACTGTCACAAAAAAACTATTCATATGTCACTCTATTTGATGAGATACACTTAATATTTTAAACTTGACATAAGGAGACAAGCGTATTAGGTGCATTTATATCTGCAAATTTATTGTGGAAGTCAAGGCATAATTAATTGTTAAAAGAAAGTAAATGAAGTTAGCAAATATATTATCTCTGCAAACATATAAAAAGACTATGACTAGTATAGATACCATGTATCTAGAAGTTTTCAGATAGAAGCTAGTGATAGATCTTTCATATAATTAATTATTAGACAAAAGATTGTGTATGTACGTAGCTAAATCTTGCATATCCATCCTAATATGAATATTTTGACTATTAAAAGTTTGGTTGAGAAAGAAATGTTAGGTAAACATTACTCCCAACGGGATGTGGTAAGACTGGATCAGGTTTTTTTTTGCCTTTAATTAAAGGTTTTAAGTTTAAGTCTTGAAAATTGATAAACACATTCGTTTTTAATGGGCTTTGTATGGAACGAAAGATCTAAATTAGTCAGATAAGTGAATTTTGAATACCAAATTATTATATTAGGAAAAAAGAAGGTAAGTATATATCGTGTTTTGCAGGAAAGTAAGTTTGTATACCAATAAAGATTGTGAAGGAGTGGTAATTAAGTACTCCTTCATCAGTAATATTCAAAGTTCTCGAATTTTTTGTCTTGTTGAGTACAGAGTCATTATAGGATTTTTCGTTGCAAATTTGAATTTAATCGAATTTCAATGTGAATACTGACACCCAATGAAAAATCAATAAAAAAAGAAAAGGAAGTAAGCTTGGATATCAAGCAAATAAACTCTTTGATTTGACCAATATTCAAATCGATAGCTACCTTCACTAAAAATACAAATCACCAATGAACCTACATTTTCCTACTTTATTTGTTCATCTTGCAAAAATTGGAAAAAACGCGTTCTACTATTGGAACTTTTGTTCAATTAATTAAATCTTAGGTTCATGCATGTCAATACATAAATAAATAAATAAAATATTAAGAACTTTTTAGTCTGGTAGATAATTCAAGGACAAACGATTATCCTCGACAACATTTTTTAACTCCACTGATCTCCTACTTATAATTTCTCATCTATTTTCGTTGACCTAACTAATTCAGATTCGTATCGCATAAAATTCATTATAAAAGAAAGCGTTTAATTTTACTTGAGATTCCTCCATTTTAAAAGCTCAAACTCAAGACCTAATATACGAAGAATATATAACTCGATATCTTAGTTTACTTTATAAGGTCATCAACATAAACATGCATGTGACTCAGCATCTAGTTTATTTTGATTTAATAATATGATTATACCTTGATATTTTGTTGTTGAACTTGAATAAATATTTGCATGCTTATTTGGATTTATTTATATATTTATCTTATATATTTTTTAATACTCATATCTAACCTAACTAAACTTCATCAAATCACATATATCATCAACTTATGACACGCAGCATCACTAATTTAGCGTGTGGTGACCACTAATTAATTAAGATAATATCAACAAACTCATCAAATTAACTAATTAGTTGTCGTGATCATTTTTATTATATATCTTGTCGATTAATTTTGAAAATGTTCGATGTTTAAATTAACCGCAATTAAATTCGTTATTCGATTTTATCATTAGTTTCACTACCACACTTTTCCTTTTAGCCTGTGTTTTATTGTTAGTGTTCGTAATGGTTACGATGAGAAGAAAAGATGGAGGGTGTTAGAGTCCGAAAGGATATGAGTTTATCGTCTTTTTATATTTCGAATAACCATCATTTCATGGATTAGTTTTTGTAGTTGAATATATTGGACGTAAAAACTAATAAAGTCTCAAATCAATTGGCGTTATATGGTTAGTCTGTTTATGTAATTTTAGACACTTATCATCATATTATATGAGTTAGTTTTTTTAAGTTTAAGAAGGTGTTTGGACGTAAAACTTTTTTTAAAAAAAAATTAAAAGTAATTTTTATTTTAAAATAGAAAATAGTGTTTGAAAATTGGGGTTGTATTTTGATATAAATACAAATTAAAATTATTTTTGATTTTTTATAAATAATTTGAAGTAAGAATTATAAAAAGAACTTTTTAAAATTTTTCTAATTATGAAAAATTTAGAAAATTCACCATGATTGAACCCTTTCGATACGAAAAGTAATTGAATTGACTTCATTGTCATTATTTAAGATAAAAGAAAAAGTTATCCAATAACAATCAATACATAAATGGCAAATCCTGTGTAATTATCTTTATCTATTTATTATTACGTGTCCTATTTTCTTCCCCTTTATCGTTAATAGTTATGCTTCTCTTCAAGCAAATAATACTTCCTTCTTTTCATATTATCTGTCTATACATTAAAAATAATTATCTTAATTTACTTATTCAATTTACAAATCAATAAAATTTTATCATATTTTCACTTTTATACCTTAATATTAAATAATTTGTATACAAGTATATGTCAAGTCAATACAGATTAAGTAATATAAAACTGCAGAACCAATTAAAAAGACAGGAATAATGCAACAACTCCCAGGGCTTATGTAAACCTTACAAAAATGAACACGTATAAGAATTAGAATCTTCTTTTTTGGAACATTCAGAAAAACGTGTTTAATTAGAATTGAATCTACAAAATCATATTTGGTCAATTGAAACGTGTCTTTCTGTCCGCGTTTTTGACACTCAAAAATTTATCCAAAAAAAGTTTTGATCGCGGTGTATTTAACTTTTATATACTGACGATTCATTAAAAACAACTCTATTGCTTCTTGTTATTATAACAAAATTGTTTTTTGGGTAATTTAAAATTTCTTGTCTAGTTATATAATTTGTTCAGTTATTTGCTTTTAATTAGTGCTAGTAGTATGTTAGATCATGCGATAAAGTTAAATTACATTGAATATATTACTAGCGTATATAACTTAAATTTGACTGAAAATGATCGATCATTGAATCTCCATTTTGTGTCTGGTAGAATGAGTGGAAAGTTGTTTGAACGAAGGAAATTGTGACATGTAGCAAGTCAAAAAAGTAATGGTTTTATTTTTCTTGTTTTCACATATAATTGTGGTTTGTTGGCTTTCACTTTCAATAAGATATTTTCATGGTGAGAAGTTTTACGGTTTTTTGATATAAATTTATCATTTATATTTTAATTTTTAGTTATTATTTCACTTCAAACTTATCTTTAATGTTAAGTTTCATTTTTTGTTCTATTGTATAAAAAGGTTTAAATGTCTTTTAGAAAAACATAGGTCATAGTACAAAAAAGATGTTTAGTGTAATCAACCCTTATTTCTCTACCAGCAAAGCTAATTCTGCTAATTACAGCTAAGTCTTGACAATTAAAGTAAAAATCAAAAGATAATAAAAATGAAGAAGAAAATTTAACTTAAATAGTAATCTGGTATAAGAAAATAGTTGCAAATCTATAATATATAGTGATTGCAAATATTTTTGATCAGTCAAATATATAATTTCTCAAAAAAAAAAGAGGAAAATTTACAGAAATCTCACTACTTTATGAGCTAATTACTTAGATATACACTAGTTTGAAATATTACGAATCTTACCAGATTTTGTGCTTCCAGAAACATGTATCTCGGGTTACATAGGGCAAAATTAGCTGTAATTTGCTATAGATATATCATATCCAAATGGATTTGCATGTAACTGGGATATATAGACAAATCTCGCTCGTCATTCTCTTATGTATATGGTATCCCAGATACATGTGAATCACATCAGATACATACAAATATATGTATCTAGTGTGTATCTAGTGTGATTTGCGTGTATATGAGATACATGACTATCTCGCTTCCGATCTCACTCACCTCTCTCCCTATTTTAGTGTATCTGGTAGCAAAACTACACATATCTAGGTGTATCTAGTGTGATTTGCATGAATATGAGATATATGACTATCTCCCTCCCCATTTCACTCTCTTATCTCCCTATTTTAGTGTATCTGGTAGCAAAAATAGTTGTGTTTTCCTAAATATCTTAATTAGTGGTAAGATACATAATCGTTTGAAATTATAGATATCATTAGTATTTATGGTATGAATGTATGTCTCGTAAGATGGTTTTTCCCAAAAAAAAAAAAAAAAGTCTCAAGTTATGTAAAAATTATCAGGCCCTATGTAGGATACAAGAGCCCATATTGAATTGGAAGTGTTGTCACAGAGTCCATTAATCTGGCTCTATCAACGAGTATTACACCAACAGTTGTGGCCCATTTCTATTCCATTAGCCCAACCAATTTGAGGACTCCAATTTAAGCTATAGCCACAGTTCATATAATCTTTATAAGTTTAGTAACTTTCAAAGTAACTTGTGACAAATATAACCATAATTGCATAATTTGCATCTGAAATTGCAAATTTTAGCCAGATTTGATTTTGTATCTTTTTATAAATTTGATTTTAGTTATATGCCCCTTTTACAAGAATAGCCGATTTTAGGACACCAATTTAAACTATAATCGCAGTGCATATAATTTTATAAGTTTAGTAACTTTAAAAGCAAGTTGTAACAAACACGGCCATGAAGTGCAATCATTTGTACTTGAAGTTGGTTCATGCATTTGTGCCTAAACTTTAAAGACTTCAAGTTTGTGTCTGAAATTCTGAAGTTGAAGTGTGTTAATATTATACTTTCTCGATTTATTTTTATTTGTCTATTATTTTAAATTTAATTTTCACTTTTAACATATGAAGAAAAAAAAGAGAATTATTTTTTTACATATTTTATTCTTAACATCAATTACTTGTTACTTGAATTATTTTCTAAGATCTAATACTAAATATTAATTAATAGAAATAGTGTGATTAACATGTTTTTTTTAATTTTTATATCAAATTCAAATATAACAAGTATAAGTAAACGGAGAGAATTAGAGTTATATTTTGGGACAGATTCATCCCATTAAAGCTCACAAAAATGATCAAAAAGTCATTGGAGCATTTCTTTTCCCTTTTTCTGTATGCATGAATTTGCTCAAAAATTTCTTTGGTATAAAAGATGGATAAATTAAATAACTACACATCTTTTTTACCCTATTTTCTATTATTCCCTACCATTTTATAAAACTACAAAAATTCCTCTTTTCCATTATCTCTCTCACTTTTCCGGATACAGTAAATAATCACCCAAGATTGTTTTTCCTTTTTTCATGCCTAAAATCACTTCATGTATTACCAATTATCTCCATCACTCTATTTTTGGATTTCAAATCTTTTCTCTTTCCGATTTATGATTGCAAGTTATTGAAAAAGTATTTCTTGTTCATCTTCTTCTTCATCCATTTTTTTCTTTCCACTTCATCAGATATCGATTTTCTTTTTTGCTTTTTCATCTACAAATTTAGTCGAAGAAAGATGCATCTTAAAAAGAAAGTGAAAAAAAGCTCCGGATTGATACAGAGCAAAAGAAAAAGTGTAGAGGGATTTATTAATTATTTATTTTTGCTTTCACCAGATCAAATTGTTGATTTTTTTCCCAATTTTTTGTTGTTCATCTTTTTCTGATACATATGGGTTCAGTTTTTTAATGTATCTAGTTGTTTTTGTTTTTTAAATTAATGTATAATGCATTCGTTTCAACATCATGATACATTACAATTTTATCAAGAGTTGTTGGTGGCTCCGGTAAGGGCTTTGGGTCGAGATCCATGGGTGACGTCATTGTTGAAAGTGAAAAAAAAGCTACAAGAGTTGATACATAGGAAAAGAGAAAGTGCGGAAGGATTTCTTCATCATTTTTTTTTTTTGCTTTTAACATATCAAATTGTTGATTTTTTTTTTACTTTTTGTTGCTTTCAGCAGATCTTTTAGTGTATCTATTTGATTTTGATTCTTAAATTAATGTATAATTCGTTCGTTTCACCTTTATGATACATTACAATTTTATCATGTATAGTATATCGTTTTCAAATATTATTTTGATACATAACCCTAATTTATTGAAACACAAATTAGTATGTATCATGTTCATAGTTATGTATTGCATTATTAAATTAATGTATAATTCGTTCGTTTCACCTTTATGATACATTACAATTTTATCATGTATAATATATCGTTTTCAAATATTAGTTTTGATACATAACCCTAATTTATTGAAACACAAATTAGTATGTATCATGTTCATAGTTATGTATTGGATACACAACTATTACAAATTTTGTTATCTTTTACTACGGATACATACACCCATACTTATTTAACCAGTAGAAGGCTATGTATATGTAGACACTATCAAATATTACTGTTGATACATAAACACTAATGTCTTATAATAAAATCAGATTGTATCATATTCATAGTTATGTATAAAGTTGTGTATAACTTAGTTATGTATCAGATGTTGTCTCAACAAAATAGAGACATTCACGATGTATCAATTCAATTTTTCAATGATTTTGAATCGAAATTGAAAAGATTTTTGATAATTTTGGAGAAGAAATTTGAAATTTGAATTTTTGAAGTTGTTATGCTTTGGAAGAGATTGATTAGCACTGACAACAATATAATTACTTGATTTATGGATTAGATATTTAATTTTACGTTTCTTTTCCATTTTAAGCGCAACAGAAAATATTTTGTTCCCTTTTTTTAGTGCAACAGAAGGATTCCTCTTGTATCATAATTAATGTATCCGGATGGTGACTTATGTATCCGAAAGGTACAAAATTTAAGGGATTATTGTAATCAGAAAAAGAGTAGGGATAGGATGTAATTTACACTTTACACTATGAAATTTATGTAAGTTATACATAAAAGATTCTTATTCTTTCTCCACTATAATTTACTTGTCCTATGTTTTTTTTTTTTTAGTTTTAAAAGAATATTATTTTAGTAATTTTTTAATTATAATTTTATACATTCAAGAACACAAGATTAGAGTATATTTAAGATTTAATATATATTCCTTCTGTTAATCATTATTTGTTTATGTTTGATTTGATATATTTTATTTAAAAAAAATATATAAATAAAAGAATAATTTTATTATATTATTCGTATTAATTACAAGCCATCTAAATATGAAAAAATAAAAAATAATAATAGTATTTAATAACAAAATTAAAATAACTATTAGATAATAAACTTTCTCTTAATTTTTGACAACAAATTTTCATTTATTGAACTAATAAATAATAAAATGGACAAAAGAAGGAGTATTTAATTTAAAATTATAAATATTACTCCCTTTGTTCATTTTTTCTTATCCACTATTTCAAAAATAAATTTTCATTTTTATTTATTACTTCTAATATATCAATTTTATTTTTATTTTTTTCATGTTTTACATTCAACATTAGTTACTTATTTTTCAAACTATTTTCTAAAACCTAATATTAAATATCAATTAATAAAAATAATATGAAAATTTATACAAATACATTAATGTGGATTTCTCTTCCGTAACTCCTTTTGAAATTCATGTACTAAATGAATGTACACCATTTAATTTTCTGTAACTTGAGAAGACATTATGTACTATAAATAGGCGATGATTATTCTATAGAAGTCACAATTGAAAAGTACAGAAGAAAGAAATAAGAAACCATTCTCTCCCATATATATATATATATATATTATCTTATATTATTCTATATTTCTAATATAACACGTTATCAGCACGAGTCTCTAACCAATTAAGACCTATTTAATCCGGGATTATTTTTTTCCTAAAAGTTAATCAATTTTATTTTCGAGTCAGGTATACATTTATATGTTCGTATCTCCAATAAGACTTCCATAAGACTTTGATCTGCAATTTAATTACTGCATACATGACTTCTTTTAGGTATTATTATAATACTTTACTAGACATAATAACCAATATGTTTCAGGTTTATATTATTATGTTATGCTACTTATTACTTATAACTCTAAATTATGCTAAGCAATATGATAACATGCTAGTTAGAATACACGTAAGTATTTTCTTGCCATACATTTATGATAAAGTATTTGTGTGTCATAAAGAAAAATATATTGTATTAAATATGACTCAAAATTCTAACAAAACTTTGGCGTTAATATCTATTGAAACTAGTAATAAATATTATAAAATATATTAAATTTACCGTTTCAATACTTCATGAGTTTACATGCTTTCGTAACATTACATGTTCATGCATATAATATATTTTATACTCATACTATACTTTATTATTTAAAATATTAATTTACCATTTATAATAAAGAAATAAACATCATGATATGAACTCAATTATTTTATGATAGTTTTCATCATGTCGAACTTGTCAAAGCTTGAATTTGTGGCACTTGACATTTCTGGAAAGAACTATTTGTCATGGGTACTTGATGCTGAAATTCACCTTACCGCTAAAGATCTTGGTGATACTATAATCGAAGGAAATAAAGCATCAAGTCAGGATAAAGCAAAGCCTATAATTTTCCTTCGTCATCATCTTGAAGAAAGCCTAAAAGTTGAATACTTAACCGTAAAAGATCCACTTGAATTGTGGATAGGTTTGAAAGGGAGGTATGACCACCTTAAGGCAGCGATATTGCCAAGGGCTCGTTATGAGTGGATGCACTTACGGTTTCAAGATTATAAAACAGTAATTGAGTATAACTCTGTTGTATTTAGAATCTCTGCTGTATTTAGAATCACTTCCCAACTGAAATTATGTGGGGAAACTATAAATGATGAGGACATATTGGAAAAGACACTAACTACTTTCCATGCCTTTAATGTGATACTACTATAACAACAATACCGTGAAAAAGGTTTTCAGAAATACTTTGAATTGATCTCATGCCTTCTGGTGGCTGAGCAGCATAATGCCCTCTTAATGAAAAATCACGAAGCCCGTCCCATTGGAACTGCTCCATTACCGGAAGTAAATGGGGTAGAAGCACACAGCCAGTCTGAAATAAGACAAAATAATCGGGGCCATGATAATGTGCGTGGGCGTGACAAAGACAAAAGACGATATAATAATCGTCGAGGTAGTGGTCATAACAAAAGGGAGAACAATATTTGTTCTCAAAAGAATCCTTTAAAGGGCAAGGGCGATCACTGTCATCGTTGTGGGCTTAAAGGTCACTGGAAAAATGAATGTCAGGCACCTGAGAATTTTGTCAGGGTGTATCAAAATTCCTTCAAAAGAAAAGGAAATAAAGGTGGTGCCTCCTCTTCTAATGCCTGGGTGGAGTCACATTTGACTCTCAAAGATGATGCTCAGGTAGGGTCTTCTCAGAAATATGATGAGAATGTCGAGGCAAATTTAACATTGAAAGATGTGCTTTTGATGGGCTCGATGATATTACTCATCTAGAATCTGAGGACTTCTTTGGAGATCGCAACTGAAGATTGATCATTGAACCGGGAAATGAATAATGTTGTTATGTGTTTTTAATGTCTTACTTAAAGTTAATGTACTTAAATTTTCTTTTGTTAAGTTTCGTACTTCTTATTTATGTATTTTTATTTTATGAAGATAAATAAAAAAATTTCGTCTTTAGTTGGATCCAAGATGGTAATGGAGATATGTGCCTTCCGGACAGTGCCACAACTCATACAATATTAAGAGAAAAGAAATATTTCTCTCATTTGGTTATGAAAAAGGCATATGTTAATACAATATCCAGTAGTACAAAATTGATTGAGGGCTCTGAAAGAGCGGCCTTATTACTACCTGGAGGAACATTATTGGTAATTGATAATGCATTGTATTGTAGTAAGTCTCAAAGAAACTTGTTAAGTTTCAAGGTTATTCGCCAAAATGGCTATCATGTTGAAACTGCGAATGAAGGAAAGGTTGAATACCTTTATATTACTACAATAAATGCGGAGAAGAAAACTATGCATGAAAAATTGCATGCACTTTCTTCTGGGTTATACCATACAATTATTGGTATGGTTGAATCACATGCTGTAGTAAACAAAAAGTTTACTAGTTCTAATGATTTTATCATTTGACATGACCGGTTGGGCCATCCGGTTATAATATGATGTGCAGAATAATTAAGAATTTACATGGGCATACTTTGAAGAACCAAAATGTTCTTCAATCAAAAGAGTTCTCTTATGCTGCTTGTTCTCAAGGAAAGTTGGTTGTCAAACCTCAACGTCTAAGGTTAGGGTGGAATCCCCTGCATTTTTTAAACGGATACATGGTGATATATGTGGGCCTATTCACCCTGCTTGTGGACCATTTAAATATTATATGGTCTTGATAGATGCATCTACAAGATGGTCACATGTGTGCTTATTATCAACTCGCAATATGGCTTTTGCGAGGTTTTTGGCTCAAACAATAAAGTTAAAAACACAATATCCAGATTTTGTAATAAAGACAATTCGTCTTGATAATGCTAGTGAGTTTACATCTCAGGCATTTAATGATTATTGTTCCCCACTGGAATAACAGTGGAACATCATGTTGCACATGTTCATACTCAAAATGGTCTAGCAGAGTCATTGATTAATCGTCTTTAATTGATAGCTAGACCATTGTTGATGAGGACAAAGTTGCCTGTTTCAATATGGTGGCATGCTATTTTGCATACAGCAACACTTGCGCATAAGGCCAACGAGTTATCAAGACATCTCCCAATTGCAATTGGTTTTTGGTCAGGAGCCAAACATTTCCCTTCTTAGAATCTTTGGTTGTGCGGTATATGTTCCAATTGCACCACCACAACACACAAAGATGGGTCTCCAAAGAAGGTTGGGGATATATGTTGGGTATGAATCTCGTTCTATTATAAAATATTTGGAACCAAGTACTTGAGATTTATTTATGGCAAGGTTTGCTGATTATCATTTTGATGAATCAGTATACCCACCATTAGGGGGAGAACAAAAGCAGTTGGGAAATGAGATAGATTGGAAGTCACTTTGACTCTCTCATTTAGACCCTCGAACAAATCAATGTGAGCAAGAAGTTCAAAAGATGATTTATTTGCATAATATTGCAAATCAGCTGCCGGATGCATTTACTAACCTTCCACGGGTTACTAAATCATATATCCCAGCTGCTAATGCTCAAGTTTGAGTTGATGTCCCGATAGGACAAACTATTAAAGCAAATGAGTCTGGTCCACACTTAAAACGTGGTAGACCAGTTGGTTCCAAGGATAAAAATCCTCGAAAAAGGAAAGAAATAAATGATCAAGATGTTCATAATATGGAGACAATTGCTCATGAAGAACTCCGAGACATAATAAATGATGACACCATTGAGGAGGTCCATGTACCTGAAAATAAAGAGAATGAAGAAATCTCAATAAATTATGTCTCGACGAGAAAAAGGTGGAATCGAAATAATATTGTGGTGGATAATATTTTTGCCTATAATGTTGCAGTTGAAATAATGCAAGATGAGGATTTGGAACCAAAATCTGTCAATGAATGTAGACAGAGAGATGATTGGCCAAAATGGGAGGAAGCAATTCAAACAGAATTGGCTTCACTTGAAAAATGTGAAGTTTTCGGACTAATAGTTCGAACATCCGAAGGTGTCAAGCCAGTGGGATACTGTCACGACCCAAGCCTAGGGCCTAGATGTGATCGGCGAATGGGGAACCCGAAGGAACCCCAAACAAGCCTCATAGCGTATCATTACACATCCTTGGTCGCGGAAGCAGTTAAATGACCATAAACGATAAGCATAATCAAGGGGGAAATCGGGACTAAGGGAGCAAGAAGAAAAAAAAGAAATGATACATAAATACCATATATGAGTCAAGCTCAAGCATAATACACAACTTGTCCAACACCACCTCTAAACATGAGTACTTAGCGGGGGCCAAGACAAACTACCGGGCTCACCCTCATAGTCAAAACATAACTAGAAAGGAAAATTTTTATACATAGAGCAATAAGATACACTGAGCAACGTTCCCCGAAATGGAAGGACTCACCAATACCATATCAGAAAATGGTACTTTTTGCGGAGTTGCGGTTGGTCAAGCGGTGCTCCGGTCACAACTCTCATCGGTGACATCATGTGCTAGGCATAGGTATCGCGTTAGTACATTTGAATGTACTAAGTATATGGGATGGCCAGTGCAATGCCTACATTAGTCATGGACATCATAGGAAAAATGCGTAATCATACCCAATAGATAGCATATTAATAAAATAGTATGTATAATGATGCTTACATAAAAATCATATTTAATGGGACGTAGTACATGTGTGGCGAGTGACCATCAATATAGTATTTCCAAAGCCTACCACCCCCTTGGAGAGGCGAAAGAGGTACAAACCCCTCAATATGGTTACACGGGCCTACCACCCCCCGAGCTAGGGACCAATGTACAAACCCCTCGATATGGTTATACGGGCCTACTACCCCCCGTACTAGGAAACCAAGGTAACAACCCCTCGATACGGTTATACGGGCCTACTACCCCCCGTACTAGGCAACCAAGGTACCAACCCCTCGATGGTTATACGGGCCTACTACCCCCCGTACTACCAAGGTACCAACCCCTCCGGTTATACGGGTACTAGCAACCAAGGTACCAACCCCTCGATACGGTTATACGGGCCTACTACCCCCCGTACTAGGCTTGGTCGACTCACAACACTTATTTAGGGAAAATCATATACATGTGTCCATTTCATCATCATTTCAGTAATTACATAACCATCCGCCTCATAGGACGTACCTTGGACCTTCCCTTTCCTAAGAATTCTATAAATGAGCATTTTATCAAACACAAGGTGGGCAATTGTTCATGTAAATGAAATCATGTATTTCAAGAATACTAAGTCCAACCAATTCCAAAATCCATATAAATCAGCCCACCAACAACATACATATATATATCAACCTTCATAATTTGATCATGGAAGCATGTAAACCATAAACATCCCATAATAATTCCATTTCATGATAATATGCAAAATGGACCATAATAGGGTGTGTAGTAGTAATTCCATAATTCAAGAGTTCATAAATAATCATAAGGACCCATAAACTTGAAGTAGAAATAGAGGATAAATGGTTGGACTTGTGGAAAGGAAGGTTTCCACAATCAAACCCACATACCTCAACTTTGGAGAATCCTTAATGAAGATTGGAATGGAGAATCGAAGCTTGAGATTGAGTCTTGAATCCGGAATTAGAGCTTGAGATGTTTGAATTTGGTTGAAGATCTTGGTGGAATTTTTGGGGAGGGCTTAGAGAGTGTTTTTGGAGTTAAGAAAAATGACTAAGTATGGGACATATCCCCTTTTTATAAAAAACGTCTCCAACCCGCCTAAAAAAAAACTGCTCACTGGAATTTGCAAATCTGCACAGACAGGTTTTACGAAAATGGTCATAACTCCCTCATCCTAACTCGGACTAAGGTGAAACCAAGTGCGTTGGAAAGCTAACTCAAAGAGCTTTAATTTAATAGTTTGCAGCCCTTCCAGTTCCTTGTGTGCTAAGAGATATGCCCCTTTAAAGTTGCCCCTCCAAATCGCAATTTTTTGCGATTTTTGAATTTTGATACGGTTGCTCTAAAATTCGGGTTAGACCCATTTCCCACTCAATTTGACCCCACAAATAAGAATATGAAGTCGAATTTCTGAAATCATGCACGGATTTTGAGATATATGGAAATTACAATTATAGGTGTTTCCGAAGCACATTTTCGGGCATTTTTGGGGTCGTTTCAGATACAAATGGGTTTTTGTGCGAAAACGCAATGAAAATGGTAAAGTCGTAAGATATAAAACACCACTTATGGCACAAGGATTTTTGCAAAGGTCTGGCGTTGATTATGAGGAGACATATTCTCCTGTGGTAGATGCAATTACCTTCCAGTATCTAATAACTATGATAGTTCATGAAAAGCTTGAAATGCATCTAATGGACGTTGTCACAACCTATTTATATGGCTCACTAGACCACACTATTTTTATGAAAATCCCTGAAGTACTCAAAGTGCCTGAAGCATAAAAAAAATACAAAAGAAACTTGTTAAATAAAGCTTCAAAAATCCTTATATGGATTGAAACAATCAGGACGAATGTGGTATAATTGTCTTAGCGAATATTTGCTAAAGGAAGGGTATAAGAATGACCCTATTTGTCCTTGTATTTTTATACGAAGGTCACAATCTGAATTTATAATAATATCTGTTTATGTTGATGACTTGAACGTCATTGGAACTCCTAAAGAGCTTTCAAAAGCTGTTGAATGTTTGAAGAAAGAATTTGAAATGAAAGATCTTGGTAAGACAAAAAATTTTCTTGGCTTTCAGATTGAACATTTGGAAAATAGAGTACTTATCCATCAGTCAACATATACTAAAAAGGTTTTGAAGCGATTTTACATGGGTAAATCACACTCATTGAGTACCCCAATAGTTGTGAGATCACTCAATATAAATAAAGATCCATTCCGACCTCAAGAAAAAGATGAAGAGCTTCTTGGTGATGAAACTCCATATCTCAGTGCTATTGGGGCACTAATGTACCTTGCCAATAATATCCGACCAGATATTTGTTTCGCAGTAAGCTTAATGGCAAGATTCAGCTCATGTCCAACAAGAAGACATTGGAAAGGTGTTAAGCATATATTCAGATATCTTCAAGGAACAATTGATATGGGATTGTTGTATTCTAATGCATCAAAGTCAAAATTGATCGGTTATGCAGATGCGGGACATTTGTCTGACCCACATAAAGCCCGATCTCATACATGCTATTTATTTACTTATGGAGGTACAACTATATCATGACGTTCGATGAAGCAAACAATAGTTGCTACTTCTTCAAATCATGCAGAGATAATAGCCATTCATGAAGCCAGTCGAGAGTGTGTATGGTTGAGATCAATGACTCAACACATTTTGCAATTATGCGGTCTTTCTGTGCAAACAAAGATTCCAACAATACTGTATGAAGATAATACTGCTTGCATAGCTCAATTAAAGAGAGGATATATCAAAGGAGATCGAACAAAACATATTTCACCTAAGTTTTTTTTCACACATGATCTTCAACAAAGTGGTGAGATAAATGTTCAACAGATTCGTTCGAGTGATAATCTTGCAGATTTATTCACTAAAGCATTGCCAACGTCACCATTTGATAAGCTAAGATATAAGATTGGAATGCGTCGTCTCCGAGATATCAAATAAAGCTTTCATCAAGGGGAGTCAAATACGCGTTGTACTCTTTTTCCCTTAACCAAGGTTTTGTCCCATTGGGTTTTCTTGGTAAGGTTTTTAATGAGACAGCACTCAAGGTGTATTACAAGATATGTGTACTCTTTTTCCTTCACTAGGCTTTTCCCACTGGGGTTTTCCTAGTAAGGTTTTAACGAGGCAAATTATATGTGGACATCCAAGGGGGAGTGTTACAAATAAATTAATGTGGATTTCTCTTCCGTAACTCATTTTGAAATTCATGTACTAGATGAATGTACACCATTTAATTTTCTATAACATAAGAAGACATTCTGTACTATAAATTGGCGATGATTATTCTATAGAAGTCACAATTGAAAAGTATAGAAGAAAGAAATAAGAAAGCATTCTCTCCCATATATATATATATATTTGAATCACAATCCTTTTGAAGATGTCTAAATGCTTAATATGCATTTCAAAAGTTTTAGAATAAACTAAAATATCATCAATATAAATGTTTTAGAAAGATCTTATAAAGATGGGAGTGGAAATATTAATAAAGTCATTTACCCTCCTCAATTATCTTTTGTTTTACCTAATAATACATGTATTACTTTTGAGGCTTTTCAAAGATTTATTGATAATGATGTTGCGGTTATAAGTATAGCCGAAATAAATAAAATTATTTCTCAAAACAATTACTTGAGTCTTTATGTTAAAATTTTGGGAGAACATATAAGTTCTCTTGACAAAAAACTTGATGAATTAACTTCTTTGATAAAAGAAATTAGTAATAGCAAAAAGACGTCTGATGCTGCTTCAACTTCAAAAGGTAATTCAGATGCTCCAATTGCCCTTGCTAATATTCAGCGGCCTCCTGAGATTCAGGATTTTAAATTTAAATCTTTAAATGATCTGGAAGAACTTCTTGATGCAAAGTTTTCAACACTAAATCAAAAGTTTTCAGGATTAAGTTTAAAACCAATTAATCTTTCTAAAGATTTCGCCGAAAAAATTGAACACACTTTTGATCATAAAAATGAGATTTCATCAGAGTTTAATAAACTCAAAGGATTTTTTAAAGGTAATAATGGGTATGCTAATAAACTCAACATGCAAACTTATTATTATCCTCGACCAACTCCTCAAGATGTTTTAATTGAAGAGCGAGATTGGAATCAGACTAATACATCATACAGAGGGTCTGAGATTTATGAATGGAATCTTGATGATCTAACGGATAGACAGCTTACTATCCTGGTTCACCGTATGCTTATGTATGTCACCATATGCAGAAGTGTTCAAAACACAGATAGAAATATTTGCAAAATGATTATTGCAGGTTTTACTGGTCAATTAAGAGGCTGGTGGGATAATTATTTATCCATAGAAGAAAAAACAATGGTGATAAACGCTAGAGAAACTATTGAAGGTGTTGACAACCTTGGAATGACTCTAGTTGCAAATAGAGAAGATGCAGTTTATACTCTTGTTCTTACTATTTTAGAACATTTCAATGGGAGATTCACTAACCAAAGGTATCTGTGATACTTGTCTTTCTTCTTTTTAGAAATCTCTGGTAATCCAAACTGGGTACAAAATTCTCCCAATTGATTTTTCTCTTTCAGCTTATCCATCTTCAGCTGTTTTGATAGTCTTAACTCATTACACAAGTTCAATCCTTCTTATGTACATACTCCTATTAATTTTCCATAAGTGTAGTCACCATAAGGGATTTCTATCATATTTTTCTCTTAAAGCCTTTCGAACTCTTTCTGCAAATAAAGAAGGAAGGCCATTTATAAATTTTGCTTTCCAATATTGCAACTTATTTTCAGGTAATTCCATAACCTGACTCATAAAGGTGTCTTTATACCATCTAAATTCACCAAAAGTCCTGCATCTAAGACCATTAAGAAGTGTATGCACGGTCTCGTACTGGTTAGTGAATCTCCCATTGAAATGTTCTAAAATAGTAAGAACAAGAGTATAAATTGCATCTTCTCTGTTTGCAACTAGAGTCATTCCAAGGTTATCAATACCTTGAGTAGTTGCTCTAGCGTTTATCACCATTGCTTTTTCTTCTATGGATAAATAATTATCCCACCAGCCTCTTAATTGACCAGTAAAACCTGCAATAATCATTTTGCAAATATTTCTATCTGTGTTTTGAACACTTCTGCATATGGTGGCATACATAAGCATACGGTGAACCAGGATAGTAAGCTGTCTATCCGTTAGACCATCAAGATTCCATTCATAAATCTCAGACCCGCTGTATGATGTATTAGTCTGATTCCAATCTCACTATTCAATTAAAACATCTTGAGGAGTTGGTCGAGGATAATAATAAGTTTGCATATTGAGTTTTTTAGCATACCCATTATTACCTTTAAAAAATTCTTTGAGTTTATTAAACTATGATGAAATCTCATTTTTATGATCAAAAGTGTGTTCAATTTTTTCGGCTAAATCTTCAGAAAGATTAATTGGTTTTAAACTTAATCCTGAAAACTTTTGATTTAGTGTGGAAAACTTTGCATCAAGAAGTTCTTCCAGATCATTTAAAGATTTAAATTTAAAACCCTGAATCTCAGGAGGCCGCTGAATATTAGCAAGGGCAATTGGAGCATCTGAACTACCTTTTGAAGTTGAAGCAGCATCAGACGTCTTTTTGCTATTACTAATTTCTTTTATCAAAGAAGTTAATTCATCAAGTTTTTTGTCAAGAGAACTTATATGTTCTCCCAAAACTTTAACATAAAGACTCAAGTAATTGTTTTGAGAAATAATTTTATTTGTATCGGCTATACTTATAACCGCAACATCATTATCAATAAATCTTTGAAAAGCCTCAAAAGTAATTCATGTATTATTAGGTAAAACAAAAGATGATTGAGGAGGGTAAATGACTTTATTAATATTTCCACTCCCATCTTTATAAGATCTTTCTAAAACATTTATATATAATTGAAGATAAGTGGTTATAAACCATGGTACAAAATACATAATTTGATTATGCAAAGCACAAGTTACATAAAGTTCTTGAGAAATACTATGAAGATCCTCTTTACTATAAGTATTAAATAACCAAATTTTAAATTGGTTCCATTTTTCACTAAAAAATTCATTCTGAATATAATTTCTGGCCTGCGAACCAGGACTAAAGTCAATTTGGTGTAAAAATATTTAAGTATTATCGAGGTCGAATCCCATCTCAGAATCCGTAGGTATATCACCTATTTGTGAAGCAATAAGAATATCACCCTGCGTATTAACCACCTGCACAATGTTAGTTTGAGGGTCTACCTTAATTACCTCAATTGCCTTAACCTTTTCTACCGGTTTTACCGTAAAAAGAGTATGAAGGGAAGCTGCACGATTTCGAGTTAATTTATAAACAGGTTCAATAGGAGAAATATGATTTATAGAAGGTAACAATCTCCGATCTGAGAACGAATGTCTGGAAAAGATAGAAGATTGCTCATCAAATCTACTAGTTGAACTGTTATCAAATTGTATATTAATCCTTCCATCTGGATTTTGAGAAATATGAGAACACTCAGTATTACTGATTTCATTCGTTAATTGTTCAGGGGCTATAACCGAATTCAAAGTCCAAGTAGATGAAAAATCAATTTCATCCCACAATATAGTCCTTCTTGTGGTTATTTTTTATTTTGCAAAGTTGATTTCCATCAGCACTGTTTGCTACGAAGTATCGTATAATTTGCACTTCGGGTTTAAAGTAGAAAGGAGACGATAATAAATTCTATAAGATAAGCATATCAGTTCTGAACCTAGCGCATAATTATAACCATGTGTTTTCACATTTAATGTCAAAGCATTAAGAATATTCACATCCGAAAGAGATAATTACAAATTAGGTTGAGTATTAAAATATACAGGTCCATAAGCAACAGTAGATTCTATCGAACCTATCAAAGATTGTCTAAAATTATAATTTCTAGCATCACGCAAAGCTGCCATGAAAGTTTCTGGTAACCCTTTCAGAGTAAGAGGTTTAAAAGCAATTTGCACCATGCCAATATGCATAAAATTAAACTGATGCTTATATAAGTTAATATCACACTCATTTAACAAACGAATAGTCTGTTCTGAAGAATTCAAAGCAATAGATTGTTCAGTTGTTTTTATCAATTGTTTAGAAGACAATTTATCAAACCATCCATAATCATAAACAGTCTTAATCGAGACTTTAGGAATTGTTCATTTATTTAACAAATCTAAATTCTGAGGTATATCTACCTCTTGTAACCTGGTACTTTTAGTACTAGAGTCTCCCTATTCCATGAACAAAAGTTGTTCAGATCTATGCCCAATATTTTCACTTCTTAATCACATGTTTACCATGAAAATCCCTAGGCTCTGATACCATTTTACAGGATCTTTGTCATCGGGCGGTAGTTCGCCATAACAACGTAGATCTAGCAATTGCAGTACCCGTACAAGGGACATACAACCGAAATATAAAAGAATTTTCATCTAGTTTTAATGACTGTATGGAACTGGGTTAAATACCCTTTTACCCGAGCAAAGGGTCTGTCAAGATCAGAATACATATTCCAGTTGAGCTCATGTGTCTAGCGATTCTAACCAGGAATAAATTGCCCTTTTATCCTTGGGACTTACCTCATCCGACTGGCTAGACGAAGCCACTAAGGCAAAGCCAACAAAATAGTATTAAGATCTGACTATACCACCATCTCGAAACCAAGTCAAAACAATCGGAATTGAAAATTATTTCATACTTAGATTGAGTCTAGAATATTTTCATGGTTAACATATGTCAGAGGTTAGATATTCGACATAGATATGATAAAGCTTAGCCGGACATCGTCCGGGCTGTAGGACATATAATAATATACAAAAAGATTAAATTAATACCTAAATTGACGAGATCCACCCGCTACCTTCAAAGTTGAAGATTTTATAGATCTTTTAGAAGTATTACACAAGAGAATAGAGAAAGAAAAACTTAACACTCTAAAAAAAAGCTTGCTTCCAACTAAGAATGCAAGGCCTATAAATAAGGGGAAAAAAAAAGAATAACTTTATCTACAGGAATGGGCCCGGCAGGAATGTGTCAAGTGTTGAAATATGACAAGTAAAAATAGAGGGAAATAGTATTTAGTTTCTTAAAGTCAATGTTAAGTCTGAATATATGATTTGACACTAAACAAACCTCGTTAAGTGAATTATTGTTATGATGTCACTAAATTTAGCACCGCCACCAAATCAAAACGGTTGGCCATTAATGGAGGATCACTCTTGCTTATGCTTTACTGTAATAAGCGGTCATTTCTTCTCCACCTCTATCTCCGGCGACCTAGTCGGCGAATCTCTTTTTCCGGCGATATTCAGTTGTAAGTTCTTCTATCTCAATTCGCTCTTCTGTGTCTTATAATCGCACAAACCCTAACCACTTTCCTCACAATTCTAATAGAGAAATACGAATTGTCACATCACTTGCTACGTTCTGTAATTTACAAAATTGTTTAACAATTTTGCAAAGTCAAAATTGTTTTGAAACCAAAAATTGTGCTTTCAAGTTGTTATGCTGCAATACTCTGTTTATTAGTGTGTTAATTACTTCCTCCGTCCTATTGTATGTGATGTGATAAACGTTCGTGTGACTATAAATCATTTCATTAGGGATAAAATGAACATTTTAAAGTTAAAATTGTTGAGTAAATATAGAAATGTGTCAACTTTTTTTTTGGAATGGACTAAAAATTAAAATTGGGATAGAGAGAGTATTAAAATTCTCACTGTTTTGAGGCTAAGGAAGTAAATTTTATTTGCTGAATTGTTGATTTTCAGCTATTGTGTTGCAGTTGTGTTGATAAGATAGAGTGAGTGATTCATTGAGGTGATTGATTGTCCGTCATGGATTGTAACTGCTTTGATCCGCAATTGCCTGCCGATGAGTTGTTAATGAAGTATCAGTACATTTCTGATTTTTTCATAGCAATTGCTTATTTCTCTATCCCAATCGAGTTGGTATACTTTGTTCAGAAATCTGCTGTTTTTCCGTATCGATGGGTGCTTGTGCAGTTTGGTGCTTTCATAGTTCTTTGTGGAGCAACACACCTTATCAATTTGTGGACTTCTACTCCTCATACAAGGACTGTAGCAATGGTGATGACTACCGCAAAGTTCTCCACTGCTGCGGTATCATGTGCAACTGCTGTCATGCTTGTGCACATTATTCCGGATTTATTAAGTGTCAAAACTAGGGAGCTATTCTTGAAAAACAAAGCAGCAGAACTTGATCGTGAAATGGGTCTTATTCGGACCCAGGAAGAGACGGGTAGATATGTTAGAATGCTAACACATGAAATCAGAAGTACTCTGGATAGACATACTATTTTGAAGACTACACTTGTTGAACTTGGAAAAGCATTGCAACTGGAAGAGTGTGCTTTGTGGATGCCGACTCGAACTGGAGTGGAGCTTCAACTTTCTTACACTCTACATCATCAAAATCCAGTTGGATTTACAGTACCTATACAACTCCCTGTAATTAATCAAGTTTTCAGTGCAAATTGTGCTGTTAAAATTTCACCAAATTCTCCCGTTGCAAGGCTTCGACCTGCCCGGAAGTACATGCCAGGTGAGGTGGTTGCTGTTAGGGTCCCACTTCTGCATCTCTCAAATTTTCAAACTAATGATTGGCCTGAACTCTCTCCGAAGAGCTATGCTTTGATGGTTTTGATGCTTCCTTCAAATAGTGCAAGACAATGGCATGTCCATGAATTGGAGCTTGTTGATGTGGTAGCCGATCAGGTTTGAATTTTTTTACATGGATACAATATCTGATAGCTTCACTTTTTTACCACAATGATGTTCAAATGCTAGATATTATTTGATCATTATAAGAGAAACTACAGAACCAATCTTAATGAGACAATTATATTGATGCAGTTTCATCTGCACTGATTACAACAACACCAACGACATACCCAGTGTATTCCCACAAAGTGCAGTTGGGGGAGGATAGAGTGTACGATCTTACCCCTACCTTATAGGTAGAGAGGCTTCTCCCAATAGACCCTCGGCTCAAGCAAAAACAGTCAAGAAAAAGAAGTAACGGAAGTGAAAGCATTACAAAGAATTCTGAATATTGACTATAACAAAATAATACAATAATCGAAGTATAAGAAACAATAGATAGTAACAAAAGTCGAAGTACAAGAAACTTTACCAGCGCTGCGCTGATTATCTTCATAATTGTTATTTCTCTTGATCCGCATAGTTTGATAAATGCTTGGACTGAAATTTCAATCTGAGGTCTATTAGGCTTTTAAGCAAAAAGCACAAATATAGTGAGGACAATAGTGGAGAAGTAAAAACACTCAAGAATAATAAGGAATTGGAAAAAAATACAATAAAAAGCAATTGTATGAGTAAGGGATTGAAACAAATACAAATTAAGTGAACATTTACCTCCATGAGGTAGTGTTAAGGTCTACGTACACTCTACCCTCCTCAGACTCCACTTGGTGGTATTTTACGGGGTATGTTGTGGTTGTAAGTGAAACATTTATTATTTAGTGTCGCTTTCTTCTAGAAAGAATTTATTGGTGATGAAATTCATACTGTAACTCCTTGTTGCATATGCATTGTTTGATTTAAGCCAGCGAAAGCACTCAACTTGTTTTCCTTAAGCCGAGTGTCTATCAGAAACAACCTCTCTGTCCCACAAAGGTAGGGATAAGGTCTGCGTACAATGTACATCTCATCTCCCCAGACCCTACTTGTGGACTATTTGTTAAAACACTCAACTTGTTATTCACATCAGCTCTTAAAGATGACATTTGACTAAACTGGCTTCCACAACTGTTATGCTTTATTAGATTTTGACGTTGGATGTAGGATCTAAAACAAACTAGGACTTATAATTTTGATTTGATTTCATATGCATACTGTAGACTAAATATCTAGTACGACTGTACGAGTAGTATTTTCTGTACTCTTCATATAAAGTGAAAAGACGGGAAAAATTAAGTATGTGCATAAAAGAAAAGACAGTAATTGTACTGTTGAGATTTCTTCAGGAGGAGTTCTTTTCTGAAGGAGCAGCCCTCCACCCCTCAATTTTTCTCCGGCACCCCACTTTTCCTAGTATTTCGAGAAAAAAAATGAACCTATTAGAGGAAATGGAAATCTTTAACCTCTTAGTTGTGAATCTCCTTTGATAAAACAGAAATTTGTGGAGTGATTGCAGTTTCCTCATTGAAGTGGATAGATTCAAGCTTCTAGTAGACTATGATTAATCAATCAACTGGGCTCAAACAGAAGCAGCTCATGCCTGTGGGATTTGAATGTGTGACCTGATGGAGTGACTTTTTCCTGTATCTGTTGTTAATGCAGGTAGCTGTTGCTCTCTCACATGCTGCTATCTTGGAGGAATCAATGAGGGCTCGAGATCTTCTTATGGAGCAGAATGTGGCTCTTGATCTGGCAAGAAGAGAAGCAGAAACAGCTGTTCGTGCGCGTAATGATTTCCTGGGTGTTATGAATCATGAAATGAGAACGCCCATGCATGCAGTGATTGCTCTTTCATCTTTGCTGCAAGAAAGTAAACTGACACCGGAGCAGCGTCTGATGGTGGAAACAATCCTAAAGAGCAGCAATCTTTTAGCAACTCTCATCAATGATGTCTTGGATCTTTCAAGGCTAGAGGATGGAAGCCTTCAACTTGATGTTGGGACTTTCAATCTTCATGCTCTCTTCAGAGAGGTAAGCCTAATTTTTCTTTTTACTTGCAAATTCTAGATTATTTGAGTAAAAGAACAATGAAAATATGTTCTAGATCTTTTAAATACATTACTATTGACAATATTGGTTTTTTTATCATGTTGTGTTGGAAACTAGGAGTGACAAATGGGCGGGTCTGTTTGGATATGGGTGGATCAGAAACATGCTAAACAAAACGGATAAAATATTCAACCCACGCATATTTAACATGGATAAAAACTGGGTTAACCGACAGATGATATGGATAGTTTCAGGAATATCTAGGTGAGAACACAAGCTAAAAGTCAAAATGAGCTTAGACTCCCAGAAAGTAAGAACTCATGAAATGTAACAAGCAGACAAATGGGTATTGATAATACGGATATCCATTTTTAGTGGATAATATGGGTAGTATCCATATTTGATCCATTTTTAAATGGTCAGTTATCCAACTCATATAAAATGGGTTGGATTGGATGGTTATTTGTTTTTTTTAAACCATTTTGCCAGCCCTTCCGGAAACTAATTCACTGATTCATGTGTCTGCTTATTGCTTTAGGTCCTTAACTTAATCAAGCCTATTGCATCCGTGAAAAAGCTGTTTGTCACTCTTAGTTTGTCTTCGGATTTGCCGGAAGCTGCTATTGGAGATGAAAAACGGCTTATGCAAATTCTTTTAAATGTTGTTGGCAATGCTGTAAAGTTCTCAAAAGAAGGCAGTGTGTCGGTTTCTGCAGTTGCTGCAAAATCAGAATCTTTAATAGATCCTAGAGCTCCAGATTTTTTTCCTGTGCAAAGTGAGAATCACTTCTATTTGCGTGTACAGGTATGTTTATAGGTTTATTTTCATGGTTGATATTTAGTATTCCCAGTAAAATGGTAGTTTCTGTGTAATTCTTTTCGGGTAGTGATTGTTGTTGTTGATTTTACTGCTACTTTTTCCGTGTAATTTAGGTAAAAGATACAGGATCAGGCATTAATCCTCAGGATATCCCCAAGTTGTTCTGTAAATTTGCGCAAAACCAGGAACTAGCAACTAAAAATTCTGGTGGCTCTGGACTTGGCCTTGCAATTTCTAAGAGGTAGCTCACTTCACTGGTGTTTGTATTGAATGCAGTTTTCGGTTTTCTATGATAATTGAGGACTGCAGATTGAGTTTGTTTTTTTTTTTTGGCTGATGCACATTCCTTGGAAATTTAGTACCTGGGATGTTGAGACACTTACAACAGTGATCATTTTCTGACGTATTGCTCTAATGGCCTGGATCAGGTTTGTTAATCTTATGGAAGGACACATTTGGATTGAAAGTGAAGGTGTCGGAAAGGGGTCTACTGCTATCTTTATTGTTAAACTCGGCATTCCTGGTCGCTTAAATGAGTCGAAGCTTCCCTTTATGCCCGGATTGCCTGCAAATCCCATGCAGATGACTTTTCAAGGACTAAAGGTCTTGGTAATGGATGATAATGGGTGAGCGCTCATACTGCCTCTTTATCTTTAGACCTCTTATTTGTCCTGCATTTTCTGTCCAATCTTGTTCTGCTATTTGTTGGTCTATTTTATGTGAGACTGGACATTACAAGTTGAAAAAAAGTGGTTGTTGTTGGACATCACTTTGGAACAAGGAGCCTCACCATCTATTAATGTCTATGGAAGTTAGAGTCCAACAACTTTATGTCTGGTGGAATGTTCAAGACTTAGATATATTTGGAATATAAGATGATGTGCACCTGAAGGGTAGCGGCTGCGGGTTCCCTTGTCATAAAAAGAAAAGGTCCAAGGTAGGGACGGTAAAAACAAGCGATTATTTTCCTAAAAAAGTTCATTCAACTATTTCCTGCAAAAATCATTTTCATTTGGTCTTCAATGCATGCCTCGTTAGCTTGTTAATTATTTCGTGATTTGTAATAATTCAATGCATGAAATTTCGTCTTGTGTTGGTAGCAAAACTGGATAAGAAGTTCATTATAGGTTTTATCAATGCTAAAAGGAAAGTTGAAGGAGGTTAACAAAAAGAGGAAAACGGAAGGAACCCAAACCTCTATCTTTGTGCCTATTTATACTTTGGGGAGTCAAATATTTTTATTGACCACCACTATTTAAAAAAGTTCAGAAGTATCTTAAACTATCAGAAAATGTGATTTATTATACTTTTATGTGCTTTCAATTGTGCTTATTTTAAAGGATTTAAGAAATAAATATATTCAAGTAAAATCCTTTTACCCTGACATTCTTTTCGTGACGAAGGGATTAATAAATATTAGATATAGACATCTCTGAGAGCTAGGTACAGAGGATTCTTGTTTATCAAATTAAAAAGCTATAGAGGATTCCCTTTTACTTATTTGATAAGTATCCATACCTTTTGCTTTTTTCTTTATTCTCATTCACTGTTGGTGGCTGTAAATTGACTTACCCGAATCTGTCCTAGTGACAACTCTGTTTCTCAGGTTGTTGCAAATGTAGTATCTTTTGAAAATGATTTATAAGATGAATAATGTCTTAAGAGATTAATTAGTTGTAAATGTTGAAACTTTTTCATGTAGGTTTAGCAGGATGGTAACCAAGAGTCTGCTAGTGCACCTAGGGTGCGATGTAACAACCATTGGCTCCGGTGATGAGTGCTTGAGAGTTCTTACTAGGGAACACAAAGTAGTAATCATGGACGTAAGTATAACAGGTATGAACTGTTATGATGTTGCCGTCAGTGTACATGAGAGATTTGGGAAACGTCATGAAAGGCCATTTATTGTGGCACTAACGGGGAACACTGACCAAGTGACAAAAGAAAACTGCTTGAGGGTTGGAATGGATGGAGTTATTCTGAAACCTGTTTCAATTGACAAAATGAGAAGTGTTTTATCCGAGCTTTTAGAGCACGGAGCTGTTCTTCAATCCCAGTGAAAAGAGTAAGTGTTCCCAAGACCAAACGTGTCTCTAGACTCATACTCTCAGTCTCAGAAATCAGAATACAAGAGTGTCGTAAATACAATTTCTGACTTTGGGCAAAAAGACGATTTGTTCGCGATGATGGCGTGATATACTGATTGCAGTTTCAATTATCTTATGTAATTCTCAATAGATTTGTATAAAGTAGTTAGTTCCACAATCTATGTATGTATATATATGTAGGACAAGTTCAGTCTTTCCTGGAAGGTTTGATAGCTTGTCTAATCCTCCTCCTTTTTGGCTAGAAATAATTGACAACGTTTGTGTAAAAGTTATATGATGTGCATGCCCTTCCCTCTTTCCTTTTTAGACAACTTTTTAATTTTAATTTTTCGCTCGACATGTTTAAGACCACAAGATTAAATAACATTTTACGTATCTTTAGTTTAAAATCACAAAATTCAAAAGCATTTTGTATTTTTCTTAAACTTTGTGTTAAGTTAAAATCAGACAAACAAATTAATATGGAGGCAGTGTTCAAGTTTTTTTTAGTTATACAACATTTATATTTTTTTTTAGAAAAAAAAAGTGTCAATTACCACCCTACCCTTGAAGAAGGTGAGGGTGTTAAACTAAAGATATGTTTTTTTTTTGTTTTCTACCTGGAGGGGGTAAAACACACCCTAATAAAGGCGATTTCATATCTAAGGAGAATCAAACTCGAGACTTTGATTAAGGATGAAGGAGTAGTTATCACTCTACTACAACTCTTGTACTCTTGTTGGTATTTACCAACATGCGAACGAAGGAAAAGAAACCAAAAGGGAAATAAAAAAATGTCTCCAACAGCCACCTTATAAATTATAGTATATGATTTGTATGCTACCAAACTTTGGTAAGACTAATAATTTATGAAATGATTAGTCAAAAAAGAAGGGAATTTTGAAAGAGGCCCAATGATAGGGCAGTCAATTTGATTCCTCATTCTCAATTTTATACAGAAAACAATAATTTATCTTCTTGTTCAAGAGTCTTATCAATAAGTACTCTACTTTCCTTAATTTTATATTATACAAGCAGCACTTTTGTTTCATACACTTGACATAACGTTAGAGAATATGGTGAGGTCTCAGTTTTAATAATAACGATAACATATCTAGTATAATCTCATTGTCGAGTTAAAAAACATATTTGGATCCCATCGAAAAAGAAATATGGCTACTTGTTGCTATCTTATCAACTATATATCACCATCCGCGACCATTATCATCAATCATAACTATCATCGTTGTCAATCACTATAATCAGTTGTTACCATTACTAGTCATTATTTACAATTATAACCATCAACCATCGCTATCACAACAATCACTAATGGTTAAAGACAATCACCATCACTGTCACTATTATATATTGTCAACCACCATCATCATTAGCTATCACTATCACCCATCACAATTATTAGCCATCACCACCAACGTAACTATCACTATTAACCATTATTGTCCATTATCGCCATTAACTACTACACACTATAACAATATCAATTATTGAAACCAGTAATACCTTTCCTTTTTGCTTATATATTATATGATATGATATAGTTCTTTGTTATTAAGGAAAGAATACACTTCATTTTGTTTTGGCATTCCAGCTTTACTTGAGAGAATCAAGAAAAGAGTAAAGTTGCTACAAATAAGTGATTTCTAAAGTCTTTTTCATAAAGATTAAAAGGCATAAGATATACAACAGATTTCTTGTGTTGTTTTTTCTTACTTTTATACTTGGTGAGTGGAAATAAACATTTCCATGGGCTATAAATCATTATGTTAATTCATAGAAAATATCATGGTTGATTATATCGATAATTTCTTAAATTTTTGAATAAATATTATTAAGATATTTAAAACATGTTTATTTTGCTTGAGTATTTGAACATGATAACATTATCTTATAAGATACCTTTAATCCGATTTTTTTAAAAAAATTCTCACGTGTTTTCAAAGGCACATTAATACGTAGATAAGATAATCACTTAAAATACATTATTTTCCTTAATTACTAGATTATGCATTAGTCACAATATATAAAGCGTAAATCTTCAAGCATATTTCGATTGAGGCTAATATGTATAATTAAAGGAAGTGGAATATATTGTATATATGGTTTAAATTTATCTATGTGGTAGACATTTGAAAATATGTGCAAAACTTTTTCAAATTTAAAGCAAAAGTATCTGATTTAGATACAAATCATACTTCAAATATCTAAATAAAATTTGCAGACAAATTGAAGCAGTTACCCGTCCATGTATTCAGCCTAAGATCAACTATTTATGGTATAATGGAAAGAAAAGGAACAAATCTTTTTTTACTATAAATCGAATATTGTTATTATAATACCTAGATAACAATTGACAGCAGAAAAAAGTTAAATTAATGAAATTTATTATTCTAAGGTTCAAATTTGACAACAAATTTGCAATATTATTTAATTTCATTTGTAGCTCAAACACGACTTCTTTTTTTAAGACAATTTTTTTTAAAATATTCTGATTGATCAATTGAAAACAAAATTAACTAAAGATCATGTGAATCATGTGCTCCCACATCTTTTGTAGATCGAAAAAGTTAGGTTTTTTACCCTAAAAATAATATTTATTATTCGATCTACTTGGTCCTAGCCAATTAATTTCTTTCCATCTATTCAAATTGAATTGAATTATTTGGTATCTATATATATTTGTGGAAAATAAGAGATTACTACTACCTCGTGTTAAGTTAATTAGATATACAATAGTGACAAATAACAAGTAGCAAATACCATAAACATGAAATTAGTCGAAATTACATGTAATGAATATATTTTGTGGAAAGTTGAAGGTGACCAGTATCATATTGAATTAGTTGAGATACATGTAATGTGTATAATATTGATGAAAAGTTGACGGTAATAAATACTTCGTGGAATTATTTGTGCTTATATAATATGGAAATATATACTCTATATTAATATTTCCTAATATATATAAAGAAATTTATATATTTCCAATTTCGAGAAATGGAATCTATATTTAATTAGTTCTTTATGCTCAATGCCTTTAAAAATGAAGCATTTGCCTTGGACCTCTAAATTTGAGGAAATATTTTTAGTAATGATAAAATTATTATAAGTTTTTTTTTAAAAAAAATAATAACAATGTGTCTTTCAATTAATTTATCTTATTTTTTTTAGTTTATTTCGAAATATTAAAGAACGTTTCTTCCTTTTTTATCAATTTTTAAATTTAAGTTTTCACATGACATGTTTAAGATCACAAGATTAAAAAAAAATTGGTATATAAATATCATTAGTTTAAGACCATACGATTCGAAAATCTTCTTTACTTTTAAAATTTTCATGTCAAGTTAAAATCGGACACAAATTAAAACAGATGAAGTACTATTTATAGAAAAAAATTATTTTATTAAAAAAATAATAATAATAACTTTGCGTCACAAAAATAATTTTAAATGTACTAACAATTTTGTATCTTAAAAAATAGACTTTAAATATAACAAATTAAAAATTTTAGACTTCCAATTTGTTTTTGATTTATGGTACTTATTAGATTGAGCCACCCTCTATATCTATATGTAGTAAAAAGGAAATTTCTAATCATCACGCACTCCATTGTGCCAGCATCACAAAGAGAACCAGACAAACAACTTGTGACATTAAAAATATACAAATAATGTCACAACTAAATAACAAAATAATATTAAAATATCTTATAATTAAAAAATAAAGAAAAGGTACAAGTGAAAAGTTACAATCCCCATAAACATTAAAGAGGCAGTAATGATTTATGAATCATATGAATTGGAGAAACAAAAACGAGGTAGACTCATTCTTTATTTGTCAAAAAATTGACATATTTATTTATTTTCCTCTAAATATATATAATATTAACTTTAATTATTTTTAATAAATATTTTTTAATTTCAATAAGAGTGATAGGAGTACTATACTCTTCTTATTTGATAAACGTAGATAGTCTATTTTCACTTCTAATTCTTTTTAGGAATCATCTCATATTCTTAATATCAAATGAAAAATCATATGTTAAATTAGCACTTTGTTGTAATAGGGTGTACTGTTTCATCCTTAATTAGAGGTTTTAGTTTTGAGTTTTGAATACGTTGAAAATCTTGTTCTCGAATGAATTTTATAGTGCGCGATCCAAATTTCGTCGAAGCTGCAATGCAGACTTCAAATATCAGATGAAAAATAAAAATAAATAAAAAATAGGGGCAAAGCTAACTCTTTAATTACATGTTGAATAACTTCAAGATCTCGTTTGGTTGATAATAAATTATTTCGGAATTCGCTATTTTAAAAGTGTAATAAAAATAATATTATAATTCAAAAATAACTAATTTCATAATAAATTATTGAGTGTCCCATCAAATATCGATAAACTCATTCTAAAATTAATCTCAAAATTAATTACTCCTTACGTCCCATATTCGATGGACACTTTCTATTTTATAGGATGATTAAGAAATCATTAATATATTGACTAACTTTACTATTTTACCCTTCATTCATATTAATGAACAAAAAGAAATAGCTATTATTGATTATTGTTTACATTCAGAAGGTCATATTTATTGTAGGGGTAAAATAAGAAAAATTTAATAAATTATATTTTGATTTAATAAATAATCAAGTAATATAAGATAACTATTTTTAGTACGACGTCCATTTAACATGGGACGAAGGGAATATTCTTTATCCCCGTATCAAATGAACCATAAAAGTATGTAAGTTTCGAATTTCATAAACTTCAAATTCAGACTCAGACTTCTCGTATGGTAGTCTCTTCTCTCTTCAAAACGACAGGGAAAACAATGTTTAGCTAAAGGCCAAAACCCAAAGCTACCTTCTTGAAATTTCCATAAAATCACCTTCCAACACTCTCTCTCTCTGATCGAATTTTGTTAACAAAAACCCTTAAAACTTCTCTTTCTTTCATCACCATTCTTTACTTCCATTCCATTTCTGACCCTTTTTTTCTATATATGAACAAACTTTCAGTCGGTTTCCACTATTACATTTTGCCGATCATCTAAATCTCAAATCAAAATAAATAAAAATTGGAACTTTTGATTACCCTTTTTCATTTATTGTAATCATAGAATTCTGGGTTTGTATTTTTTTCTGTAAATTTTGAGTATTTTGTGTGCATTTCCATGGCAGCTGATGCACAAGTGTGTGGTGAGACGGCAGTGATTGAGGCTCCGGCTGTTCAATCACTGTTATCAAACACTGATGATACCAAATTTTCTGAAGTGGGTTCGGAAGAATCTGAGTTCAATTCTGAGAAAAATGTGAATTCTGAATCTGTAGTTAATGGTGTGAAGGATTGTTCAGATGCTAAATCTGATTATAAAATGCAAGATATTGTTGACATGTTGAAGAAACTCAAGTTGAATCCACTGGCAAAGTAGTTTGTTCCTTCTCATTATAATCGCGATCAGATGTTTCTGAACAATTTTGTGCAGAATTTTGCTCCTGTTATTAAGACGGTGGGAGGTGATGTTTTTCAGAACAATGGAAAGGTGTTGTTTCTGGTATTCTGATTTTGTTAAATTGATTGAACAGTTGTTTTGGACTTTTATTTTGTTGTGTTGTGTATTTGGTTGATTGTTTCATGACTTGGGGAATTGTTAGTTCCCTGATTTCACTTGATAAAATCGAAATTCTGATATATTCCAAGTGTTTTTCCAGTTTGCAGTTTCCCTGAGTGGGCTGCATATAGACCTTTGTGGTCCGGCCATTCTCTGGACCTGCTCATAGCAGGAGCTTAGTGCTCGGGCTGCCCTTTTTTACTCATTTTTATTTCCTTTAGTTTAAGGTTTTTATGAAGTCGTCTGTGCATCCATTAATTAGTGGTGTACTTGTTTGAGTTATGGGAAATGTAGCTGCTTGTAACAATTTTGGTTGAAAGTCTCATCATTCCTTGGTAAAAAATGATTCTTGGAGATTACAAATATTGGGAATGTATGTGGAAGCATCATTAATCCTGTGTGATATTTGGTAATCAGTCTGTCAAATAAGTTGTTGAGAAAAGTTTCATGCTTTGGGCCATTGATCATTTATCAAGGGTAGTTTGGATAAATGTAGTTGTTGGATTTCACAGTTAGAGGAACTTTTGCATTCTGAAGCTTTCTTGTCAAAATTGATTCTCGACTCTTTCTTTAGTAATTAATTGCTGACATTCCGTTCTTCATAAACGGAATTTTGACATTGAGTTAGTTATTAGTATGAGTGACTTTTGCTTAATAGAATTCTTGTGAATGCTTAGCTGGTAAAAATGAATAAATGCTTTTTTTTTCATTGTCGTGAATGGGGTGGAATTTGTCGTTTTGATCCCAATGTCCACTTGTGAGTGGTACATTTTAATTAAATTTGGTGGTTCGAGCGGTACTCAGTTCAAACCTTTTTTGTATGCACACCAGATATTAGGGAATATATTTGTCATTTTCGTATAAATTGGATTAAAAGTTTTGGTCCAGAGGGGGATTGGTTGATGTTTTAAGCATCCTTCCGTTGCACTTCTGCAAAGAGGCTGTATAAGCTGATTTCATGCTTCGCATCCGTGATGTACAAGTCACCAAAGGAAAAATTCTACCTTAGCTTCAATTCTTGTCCTTGTTAAAAGTTTCGTCTGGTGATGTTTATTTTCTTTTATAAAGAGAAAAGTTCAACCTTCCATACTTATCAATTGGAGGATCGCATTTCAGATCATAATTACCACGATTTACTAAATGCCCTTGCGGATTGGGAATTGCATTTCATCATTTTGGAAGTGATTTTGACTGCTCAATTCAGCAAGCTGACTCCTCCCTAATTTTATCAAATGTGTCTGCAGAGAGGTAACAACCATAACCAGGGCAGAAGAAGAATGAACAATAGAGCTTTTAAGGCTCAAAGAAAAGATAGCATTAGGAGAACAGTATATGTTTCTGTCATCGATCACAATGTAAGTAAGGATGGATGTCCATTAATATTTGATTTATGTTCTGTATTTTGTATTTACAACATTCCTCTTTTTGACTTTGCATCACCACAGATAACAGAAGAGCGTCTTGCTGCATTATTTAGCGCCTATGGACAAGTAAGTGACGATGCTCTTCTGGACATTGTTGTGATTCATTGTATTAGATACCTGAGTGCTTTAAGTGCAAGGTGGCACTTCTTTCAATTTATTCAGAAACCTAAAACAATTAATGTGCTGCGTGTTATACTTTAGCAGATGAAAAGCCTTAGCTTTGGGTGCCTATTGCATGTGTTTTACTCCATATTATAGACCTCAAGTCCGAGTTTGTTGCTCTATCTGCATTGTATAGGACGATGAAATTCCATGACCTGCAAATAACCAATAACCTTTAGACTGTCTAATATTACGACTTATGAGCTATGATTAGCATTTATCGTCAAGTTGCTTAAGACATTAGTATCGTTGAAATATCTTGATCATTGACATATTGATGCCTAGAGGAGCTGGCTTCAAATTACTGATGACATGCAGCAAACATACCTTTTGTCTATCTTTGACAGAGGGGTGTGTGTTCTTTCTATCTCTTTTCTGTGGTACTAGCAGAATGACATTGTGTGTTATATTCTGAAACATTGACCTGGCCGAGGTACTTATTTTCTTGTCAATCTCCATTGAGAGTAAAACAGGGTATCTCAAAGTTAATGTTGACTAGGCTCAGGTATTATATATTCATTTTCTGGTCATGCCAATTCAGTGTCAAAAAGGTAGCTCAAAGTTGTTCTTCAAATTCTCTGTTAGCTTGTTAGAGTTAAATAGTAGCTGCTTCTTAAAGTAGTTTCTGTCAGTCTAACCCCCTGAGAAATTCTCGACAAGCATGGGAAAGAGGAAGCTGAAATGAGGAGATACCAGATGCACAAGCAAACTATATATGTTGCTTGGACTCTCCAAAAATAAACCGGGTGTGCGCAGGATCCTCGGAAAGTAATGCATTTTTGGAGGATCCGGCACGTGTACAACAACATTTTTGGAGAGTCTGAGCAACATAGTAAGCAAACCTAAGAACTTTAACACAACAAAAGATTGATTCATATTATAATTATTTTACCATTAGACGGATATAAGCTGCCTCCTTTCATATTCCTCCTAGGCTGATTCCTGAACTCCAAGGACACTTGTATCATTTGACTTCTAGGACAAGTCACAAGTAGCAATCAGATCAGACTGACCCAGTTGTTGAAGAAAAGGTAAATGCAGCAATTGAGGTGTTTATCAATCAGAGATCAAGAAACAATAAACAATTGGGAGAAGATAACAAGACCCTCCAATCAAAAGAGCTCATGGATGCTCTGCAGACACTAAGTTCAAATAAGGACTTAATCATGAGACTCCTACAAGATCCAAACTCAAGGCTGGTAAAGCAAATTGGAAGTTTGGAGGATGCTCAGTTTGAGGAAAAGCAGAGACCTAACTTGATTTCAGAATCCAATAAGTCAGAGGAAAACCATGTTCATGCAAAAACAGATGATATCATAAACCACAAACAACGTAAATTTTTCAGGAGGAGGAGCAAGTCTCAAGAAATTTACCCTCCAATGGGAAATGAGACTCCCCGATCCTCAAGTAAAATTGTTATTCTGAAGCCTGGTCCAACAGGCTTGCAATCACCCAGTGGTCAAATCAATGTTAACACTCCAGCGTGCTCACAATACACAGAGAAACATACTATTCAGAATGAAAGAAACACATCCCAGTTCTCATTTACAGAAATTAAAAGAAAACTTAAGCATGCAATGGGAAAGGATCGTCATGGGATCTCTCCTGAAGGAACCATCCGCCGATTTCCCTCTGAGCAGCTGAAGCGATGTAACAGTGACAGGGGGATCTTTGGAGAAAATTTAGGATGAAGTTCTCCTAATAGAGACCATTTTTATACTGAAAAATTTGCTAAATCTCCTCTGGGAATGAAGAGTGGGGATAAGATAGTCAAGTCAAAAGTTGTTGAAGCAGTCACGCTGACTGAGGCTTCTGACTTTCCCAGGCCAGGAATGTCTAACATCTACATTGAGGCAAAAAAGCACCTTGTGGAGATGCTGGACAATGAAGATCAGACAACAGAGGTGAGTAGTGGACAGTTGTCTAAATCCTTGGGGAGGATACTTTCATTTCCCGAGTACAATAGTTCACCTGGCTGCAGCCTGAGAAAAAACAGCAAGGATGGCACGCTACCTTCCCAAGTGAGGGAGCCTCTTACAGATCCTATACAGGGAGAGAATGATGACAGACTCCAGCATGTACAAGAAGACCATGTTACGGATCCAAGTACATCCAGCCAAGATATAGAGATAAAATCTAGCTGTTCTGATGAGTATCCTAATGAGAGCATCAAGTCTGCCAGTACAAATATAGAGGTTCCATGTGAAAATGGGAACACAATGGATGAAATTGCGGCTTCAACTGATCATACAAGTCCTAAAGGTGTTCTTCTCTTGATCATCTTTTGAATCTAGGAAACATTTCATTTGCAATTCACTGTTTGCCCATTTTAAAATCTATTATCGTGTAACCAGTATCTAAATTATTGCAGGCGATCTAACTGAAGAAGCAATCAAAACCAGATGCCAAGAAGAAGGTGAAATCTTGAGTGTTCCAATTGACAGAGAAATCCAAGTTGATGGTGATGCTACCAATGCAATGGATGGTGGAAACTCTCCCCATGGATTTGAATTGTCATTTGACTGCTTAAAAGAGGTAAGTAATGCTTGCTAGTACTTTTGTTGCCTACTGTTTGGTATTTCTAGTGTACATGCATAGGCATGCACATTGTATTAACTGAACATGTAACAATATTTTTTTTGTTCAATTTTAATTAAGTTAGTTATATCATATTCAATTAAGTTACTCACTGGGATATCACAGAAGAAAATGATTAATGAGAGCTTTCTTATCATACAGTTTTGTTTCCTTCAACTTCCTACTCTTCTAGTAAATTCTCATCATTTTACGAAAATGATTAGATTATAACATTTTATTGTATTTTCATGATAAACCTTTTCTTTATTTCCTGGTCAATATCCCCAGCATATTTCTTTATATGATAACAATTTGTGGTCACAAATAAGATTCTAAAACGAGAGTAAACTCTCTTGTTGTACTCTATCTTTGATTTCTTACAGTAATTCCTTTGTATATATAGGTCAACAACTTTTATTTTGGTTGTTTACTTTTCAATATAATTGGTTTGTCTTAAGTTAAGATCTACGTCCTCTTGTGTTGGTGCTAAAACAAGTTTGACTTATTAAATTATCTACTAATATAAAATGTGAACTAGAACACTACTACCGTGTTATGCTAAATTAGTGGGACTTTAATAAGTAGCAAAAATAAAATAAAGGGAGCTCGTGCAAAAAAAAACTCGCCCTTGAAAAATGTTGAAGAAAGAATGTGCGTTTTCTAAGGTGCTACAATATCTAAAATCATGAGCTTCTTTATTTCAGAATCCATCTGGGAAGGATCAAAATACTCTATCTTCTCCACCAGCCTCACCTGCAGACTCTTCAAGCCTCGGGAAAGTTGAAGATCCTGACAGTGCAGTTGATAGAAAGGAGCGACCTAGTCCCATATCAGTTCTTGAGCCATTATTCTCAGAGGATGATGTCAGTCCTGCAAGCACCATATGCCGACCAGGTTAAACATGTTTTACCAAGATTTTGCTTAAACAAAGATCTATTATTTGTTTATATGCTCACCAACCTGAAATGTAGTTGTTCAATTGCATACAGTTGATCCAGAAATTCAACCACGGAAAATCCATTTTGAAGAACCAGTGTCTTCCATCAGTGAACAAAATTGTCCAATAGTTTGTTTCGAAAATGAAGAATCTGCTTTTGAATATTTAGAAGCAGTTCTTCTTGGCTCAGGATTAAGTTGGGATGAGTTTCTTTTAAGGTGGCTTTCTTCTGACCAGATTCTTGACCCATCATTATTTGACGAGGTAGAGTTATTTTCAAGCCGTTCTTGTCATGATCAAAAGCTCCTTTTTGATTGTGCAAATGAAGTTCTTAAAGCAGTATGTGAGCGTTATTTTGGCTGCAACCCCAGAGTGTCACTCGGTAAACATAACATTCGACCTGTTCCAAAAGGGATGGACCTGATAAATGAAGTATGGGAGGGAGTAGAATGGTATCTTCTCCAATATTCAGCTCCTCATTCTTTGGACCAGCTTGTCAAAAAAGACATGGAAAGATCAGGGACATGGATGAGTCTCCGATTGGATCTTGGACATATCGGAGTTGAGATGGGGGAGATTATTCTGGAAGAGTTGATGGATGACACAATTTTGAGCATTTCTGGTGATACTTTGGAGTGTGCAGAAGATGTTCTCTTACCAGTCATGAGTGAAACTGAGATTAGCGTGGACCAGTAACCAGACCTGTTTCTCTGTAGAAACTAAGAGAAGGCTTCCCTAGACTCTAGATAACGAAGTAGACCATGCTACTCTTGTGAATCAAAAATGGCGTAAAATCTTGATATCTCAACTAATCATTTCACCTCTCATCGAGCTTCTTGCCTAGAGTGCTTCATATACACTTTCTTCTCCTAGCAACACTACTTACTTTTATGACAATAGTATAACAGACTTTCAAGCAAAAGCTAAGCCAATAAAGTATAATGTGTGGCACCAGGGATCAGAGAAATCCTTCATTGATTCAATTGCTTTTTAAGAAATCAGAAGGTGCTAGTTCCTCCTGGGGAAAATGTCATGACATGTAGAATGTGTTTTGTGTGGTTTGTTAATGTGTGTTTTACCTACATATATTTAGATTTTCTTCTTTTTCTTTTCGCGTGGCAGATTGGTTGTTGAGGTTTTGGGTGTTTGACACAGGTCATCCTTTTTTGGTCCCTCTTTTTCTCTTAGATAAACTTTTCTCTTGTAAGTACAAAGTGATTGTAACTGAAAATTACAAAGTAGAAAAGAAAGAAATAATATCTTGACATGGTTGTTTGTATCACTCTGTGATAGCTCATGTATCTCTTAAGCTACTGTTTTCAATTTGTTTCAATTTAGGCAAGTCATATCTTGGTATATTGAACCAAATTTGCAAAAAGAGCTTCTGATTGTATTAGAGAAAGGAGCCCTTGACTGGTCCACATAATTGCTACTTTGAATAGTACTTCTGTTGTCAGCCATTTAAAATCGAAAATAAATTAAATTCACTATGACATTGCTCAAAGGTTATGAGAATATTAATGTCATTACCACGCATGAGAGGGTAAAACCCTGATTGGCATCCTCCTATTGCAACATTCACAAGCAAATATTTGCAAGAAGATTAAAGCCAGAGAGTAAAAGTGAAACAACATTAAAGCAGTAACTTGACTAATCACCAATTTTTGCCTGTTTTTGTGCTCATTAAAATGAACTTCAAAGGAAGATTTCACTTTACCACATATGATGTGTTCTCTGCATGTTTGAGCACGGTTACAGAAAAGATTTCTTTTACCATTAACTTCTATCAAGAGAGAACAAAAATGAGAGAATGATCAGTTTCCTCAAAACATTTGTCACCAAAGGCACAGTCCAGATGAGAGGAGTTGGGGCCTTGGGGGAAAACATTGTTGAGAAGTAAACATCACTGGCAAAGTTTGTTACTCTTTACTTTTAAACTTAATAAAGTTCTTTTTTCTCTCATTTTCAAACATTTCTAAGCTGGAACCGAACTGCACCGCGCAAAATGGCCTCAAGAATATGAAGGCGAAGAATATTATACAGAAGTAGAACTCTAGCACATCCCGAAGTATTCATTGCTAGACGATGCAAAGTCACTTCTTCTTTTTTGCTTGCGGAGTCAAGGGCAAACCTGCAGGCCTCTTCTTGGTAAAAGCTTTTGTTTTGCTTTCTGATTCATCTTCATCACTTTCTTCATCAACTTTCCCATCTTTGGTGGATATTGTTGATGCTTCAGAGCTCTTCAATTTTCTTCTTTTCTCAGCATCCAATTTAGCACGTAGTCTTCTTTCAGCGGGGTCATTTGAAAGTACAGTTTGTGATTGACGAGGAACTGCAGCACCAATTCCAAGCCTACGAGGACCTAAGAATTTAACCCCAGCAACTTCGTCAAAATCATAGCCATGTTGAAGAAGATTTTTACCTGCGCGGTCGACTCTCTAGAGCAACCACATTTGGTTTAGCATCATCTGAAGAGTCGCCCATACTGTTAACCCATTTCTCAGCCTGCAAATGAATCAACATATTCAAACAATAATAACAGTTTATATTCACTAGTTATGCATAGCAGTAATAATCAGTCAAGGTACCTAGACAACTTCAAGGATGTAGCTCTAGTATTAACATAGGGAAAAGAAAAGATATCTTGGAAAAGTACCGAAGTACTCCTACAAGGATATGAATACCAGTCATAAGCAAAGAAAATTTACTACTACTGATTTAAAGAGGAAAAGATCTGACATGGTGGAGTACCAGGTTAGCTTGAGCTTATGAAAGGTCAGTAAGAAATATGAGAGAAAACTATGCCAAGTTCCCAGCATTTTTTATTTTTGGCCACCCCACCCCCTTTTTTAAATAGAAAACTAAAAACAACATAACCTCATCACCTGATAGAAGTCATTGTATCTCCTGCTTTAGATCAGGTAAAATTCAGGACTACAGAACAAAACTAGCTATCTTTAGATCCTATGCATCTTACATTTGAAAGAGTTACCCTCCAAAAAGCTAAAACCGCACATATGACTCACTCATTACCAATTAAACACGTCTCACTTCCATCTTATATAATCTAAGAAAGGAACTCTCACCAATTTGAATGCCCTGTTCAATACAACCAATTGAGGACGTGAAGTTTTCTTTGATGGCTCTTCCAAACTCGTCATCATTTTAAACCACCTATTTATCAAATCAATCATAACACCACCATATTAGAAAAATTACTTTGAAACAGAGTAGTTCTACCCAAACAGAAAGAGGAGAAGGAAACCATACCAGGCAAGATACAACAGGAATGCCCTATAAGTTACTCCGCAATGGGTTTAAACCACAACCAAGAGAAGCTTTTCTCTTCCCTATAAAATATGCTGATTTTCTCAGTGGGATCATTAATACTCGCAGCAAATTGGTCATCACCAAAACAAGTAGTGTACATCAAATGTAGAACGGCTGGCCCTTCCTTCTCCCCCACACAAAATCTTCTATTTCTTTTCTATGGTTTTTTAAGTCATCAACGTGTTTATGCGATATCATTAATCATAACATATCAAATTAGTCACATAGAAACACATAGCACTCATGTACAATAAATAACTAATCACACATTATAATGTAGGAGAGAGCCAGTAGCAAGACATAGAAGAAGAAAAGTTGATTCTGCAATATCTTAATCCCATATTTTCTATTGGATTTCTGCAATATATCACATAATAGAAACCATTCACATAGCAAAAAAGTAGCATGCGCTTCTACAATAAAATAGAATAGCAGCACAGCAGCTAGAAGCAAGCCAGGGAAGGAGAAAAGGCTAATCAAACAGACAGCAGAGAATTAATGAAGAAAAGAGAACCTGAAGAACGGAGAACTGAAGAACCAAGCAGTAAACAGAAGCTGAGATCTCGTGAGTGATCCAGGTTCTCTACTTCTTGTTCAAATTGGTCTTCAGATAGAGATTCTAGGATCTCAAGGTTTTTTCATCAAAGTTCTCTTTTCTAGCTTTAAGCCCCTAATTTTCTTCTAAAAGTTTAACTTGGCCTAATAAGTGTCCATTTGTTGTCCACAAAATAGAGAAAGATAAGACTACATGTTCAGAGCGTGTCTGATGCATGAACCATGTTCAACTACACTGCCCTAAATCTGGTCTTCATGCTTCATAGGCGAACATAAGCACAATGTTTTCCTCTCATACCCAATTGCCCCCCGTCTGATATTACTGGAGCTGTCATAAATAATCCAGAGTACGAGTTGGCTGGAAGCACAGTGGTTAAATGCATTTTCATAGAGCATCCATTTAGCAGATAACCATCGATGCAACCTAGTCCACTGCAGAAAGAAAGCATATGACCTGATGCTAATATCCTACGCCTACTCCTACATTTGACTCTATTTTATTTTTGAAACCCAATATATGGCACAATTCTGTAAGCATTGTTTCTTCGTTGGGTTGAAACCTACTTTAAGCTCACAAGACGTTCTGACCATGACTGTCAACACATACTCCTTTTTGCACCGAAGTATGACTCACTTCCATACAGTTTCTTTTTTTCAGTAAGTCTCCATTTGAGGTTGTAGATAAAAGATTTTATCTCCTCCATCCCCAATCCCCTCTTCCCTCAGTACCTAGCACATTGATTCTCCCTGCAGTATTATCAAATAGGTGATATGATCCGAACACAGATCAAATCTTCAATGTGTATCAAACAATAAATACATATCTAGATACAAAAATAAGAAGAAAAAAATGAAGGCTGTCAAACTTGAGAGGAAAATTTACTAAGTCGAACGATCTCAATCACCAATGAAAGAATCCACTTGTCTTCCTAGTGATGGATAAAATATTAAGAAGTAATGCTAGCCATTAAATCTGTGATATTCCAGAAGCCCTCATAAAAAGAGATAAAAATAAGTACTAAGTATATCAATCAACTATGCCTCACTCCCAAATTAGTTGGCTAAACCAATACTCTGTAGCCCATTACACTGTTTTAGGCCCAGGTGGACACATTATGAAGGATTCCTCATAGTTAGACTTTTTCACACTGGCTATGTACTGCTACAGCCCTCTCTTATGAGTTTGGGACCGACTATACTTAACGAAACTTGCATATGGGGTGATCAGGTAACTAACCATTTAAAGAAAAAACAAGTAAAGAAGAAGAGCTAGAGCCAATATCCTAATTTACTGTAGAAACACTTAATAAGTTGGGTTCTTTTCCATCTCTAACAACCAAGAATCAGGACATTGTAAGGGAATACAAGAGAACATCAAGTGTAGACTGTGCAGTCCAGACATAACAAAAATCTTCGAAACTTTTTGCTTCTTTAGCTATCCCTAATAAAAAGCCACACATAAACAGTTATCCAACTTTTCTGACACCTCTCTTATCCAACAACAACAACAAAAAAAAAGAACTTTCTTTTATAGATCCCTGCAACTTCACTCAGGTTTTCAAGATATGAAACAATTCACAAATTGGTAAGAAGGGTTTGCCCTTTTCAACCTAATGATTGTAGAAATCAAACAAATTGTGGATTTTACAATTGTGGGGTTTGAATAAAAAGAAAAACAAGCAGAATCTCAAAGTTCTTACCTCCAATTAGAGATACAACCGTGTTGCTGTGACTGCGAACAGGGCTGGGACAGTGAAAGTGGTGAATGAAGCACTGTACCAAAGAGAGAGTTAACAGGTTTTCGAGTTCCCTTCTGAGCACCGAAAAAAATTGGGAGCTTGCCCCTACAATGAGCCGCCACTGCGAAATACGGAATGAGGAAAAAAAAAATACAAGAAAAACTAATCAGCTTACTGTTGTGTGAAAAATACCCGTTTAGACAGGGGTCGCAAAAATCGAATCATCAATAAATTCAATGAAAAAAGAAATTAATGAGTTTTTAATAATTTTATAAAAAAAAATTATTGAGTTATTGATTTTCTTAATATTGAATTATTGGGTAAATTGATAACTCGTTAAGATAAATTTAAGAGTTAGGTATTGAAAACATCTTTAAACTTTGTGTGAATTATTACTTTAGTCCCCAACTATTGACAGCTTTAAAAACATCCCTCTACTTGGTTAAGTAATTTAAAAACACCCTTTTATGCTACATGGCACTTATGTTTATATGTGGAATTTTCTGCTGATGTGAGCTATACATAAATCTATATAGTAAAAAAAGAAAAAAATTCAAATAATTAAATGCTAAAATTTAGTAATGAAGATTTTTTTAAAAAAATAATTTTTTTCTTACCTCACCCCATTCCCTTCCCATGTGGCAGGTGCCCCAACCCCACCACCCCTCAAAATGACCCGCTTATTTATTTTACCAAATAAATATTATTTGCAAAACCTATAACCAAACACAACTCCAACTTTAAAAATTCCAAATAAAGTGAACAAATATTTATAATACTTTATAGTAGCTCATATTTGGGATATTCAGTGTCGTCAATAAGTTTCTAAAGCATACTTATCCTTGCCAATGAGCCTCTTCTATAGAGGTGACATTAAACAATTGGCATTTAACTTCATCGTGATTTTGTTCAAATATTTATTACTCATGCTTATAATTATTAGTCTTGGACTAAACATGTATATATGTGTTTTTTTCTCCCTTTGCTTTCATTAAAGTTCACGCTTTATTTGCGCTTAAAGCCCCAACGGACCTTAGAGCTTATCTATTGTGAGATAATACTTTTTTAGAGCAGTTTTGATTGTATATTTTAGATAAATTAGCCAAGTTGGGTGATTTCGCTAATTTTTAGAAATTGGGGGTCTAAATCATATTTTAAAAAAGAGCATTCAAATTCTTCGCAAAAGATATGGCCATACACAACTCCAACTCCAACTTTAAAATTCCAAATAAAGTGAATAATATTTGGTTTTCATGGCCAAACACCTACTAAATCACAAACGAGATCCTCTTCCCAAACTGATCAAACGTTTCTAGCAATGCCAAACGATAGTGAATAAATAACAGAGCATCCAACATAGTTACCCACTATTACAGTAATCTCATTTAATCGATCAACTAGACCTCAATCCCAAACTAGTCGCGATTGATTATATGAATCCTTTATATCAATGTAAAGGGTTTGAGTAAAGCAAAAAACCCTACAGATTCTAAATCACTAACGAGATCCTCTTCCCAAACTGGTCAAACATTTCTCACAATGCCAAACAATAGAGAATAAATAACAGAACATTACAGTAATCTCAATTAATCAATCAACTACCCTGCAAATCTATGCCACTCCATTTGCGCCCATTTCATTCCAACTCTAAATAATACTCCATAACTTTAAAGGCAACTTAATAAAAGGCTCTCTAAATAGCACAAACATACATACAAGTCATACAAATGACCACAGGTATTACAGTAATCAAGCGCCCCATAAGATCATTCCTCTTAAACCTAAAAGAGCAAAAAAGTTAACTAACTATTCAGATGGGACCCTCCAAGTAACTTCAGTAGCATTAGTTTAAACAGATTAAGTAATTACTAAAATGCACAAATTTCCATAATTCCAAAAAATTAAACTCAATTAACCATACCCAGAATGTAACAAACAGAACAACGCCCCAAAAAATTCAAAATTTAAGCAGTTGTTTGATTAAGCAAAAGAGATCATCTGAATAAATCATGAAACGCCAGAAACCGCGGAATCTACCACAGCCAATCACTTCTGATTCTCAAGATTACTGAAGTTTGAAAAAAAGAGGGGTTTTTGAAACTGAAAGCGCAAGCTAGGGTTTTGGTCCCCCAACTTCAAAAAAAAAAAAAGAGGGATAACAAAATTCTACGATTGCGAAGCAAAGATTCAGATTTCAAGTCTAAAGATAAAAGCTTCGAAAGATTTAGGGATTGAATAAGAATTTTATGGAACGAACCGTATATCGATGTAGCAGTATTTTTTGGTGTATGTATAGGTTTGATGTATAGAGATAGAGAGAAAAAGTAGGAACAGATTGAGTTAAAAAAGAAAATGTAGTGAGAGAAAAAGAGAAGGGTCTCGGATTTGAGGAAAGCGTGGGCGTGGGGGGGCGGCGGGGGCGGGTTTGACTCCTAAGATGACGATGCTGTGTTATATTATTTGTAATTTTAAGAATTACTTACTTAACTTGTGTAAAATATATCATATGACTCACTTACTATAAAAATTATTTAAGATTTTTCCAACAAAAAAAAAATTATTTATAATATTGGAAATTTTTTTAAGACCAAATAGGATTTTCTTTTTTCTTTGGATAAGTACAACATACAATATAATATATCTTAAGACAATTTAGTGAAATGTGATTCTATTGTGTTTTATTATTTGTTAAACTTTAAATCTAGTTGGAATTCATCTCTAAATTTTCTTATTGCATTCAAAAGTTTCGTTGTTGTCTTTTCGACTACACCATAGAATTGTGGAGAGTTCTTGATATGATAATTGTTTCCTTACGCGTAACTAGTTCCACAGGTATTGTATCATCTACAACTTCATCATCAACATTGTTTTTTATGGTATTCACGGTTTCTTCTAAGCTCCGAATCTGTGAATATGTATCATTTTCACCTAGATAATCTAATAAGTTTTTGACGACTATTTTATTGCGATGACCGAGATCATTAATCATGACCTCAAGTTCATGAATAACGTTTTCACAAGTGGGTTCATTCAAATTCTCTGAGATTTCATCCTCCAAACAAAATTTGCAGTGTCGAAAACAATTTGTTATTTTGACATTTGTCGTCCAAGACGGGATTGCAAAATTGATAGCATCCAAGACATTAATCTTTCCTTGATCAGTTTCATGTTCCACTTCATAGCTTTCTAATATCCTATAGTAAAATGTGTTTCGATAATACATCTTGAAGCTCTTAATATCTCAGCATCACAAGGTTGAATTTCAAAATATTCTATAAATTAATAATTATTAATTTATCGATTAAAATACCTCTACAAAATAATAATATTTTAGGTCCCAAGTATATTAATTTAGTGAGGTTTTACTATATTTGCAAAATCGTACTCTGTTCTAATTTATATGACACAATTGAAATTTTGAGAGTTAACTAAATTTTTCTTTGATCAAAATTTATTTATATGTTTTTAAAATATGTTAATTTGTTAATTATTGTGATTTATAGTACTTTTAATAGCTTTCAAATATATAAATTTTCTTTCAAAAAATTCAAAGCTTTTATGTCTAAATTCACAGTTACAATTTAAAAGTTTGAATCTTGAAATTTCCATCATACCACATAAATTGAGACATAAAGAGTACATAGAGTATCTTGCGTAGTCAAAATCACATACGTATTAATTTACAAAAGTCATACTCTATTTTATAAACTATTACTTTATTGAATAAAAATAATAACTTACCTAGTAAAAGTAAAAAAAAAAAAAAAAAATCACAAGTGACATTTCACATTAATTATATCTTTTTCATTTCTTACTGTCCAATACACCTTATCTTCAGCTCACCCCTATGGCCTCTTTATACCCTTATCCCACATCTCCATAATATTTATTTAGATTATATATAAATATTTTTATGATAATAATTTTTTAGTTATGTACCGAATATATTTTAAAAAATCATTTATTTTCCTAAAAATATTTTCCTCCTTACTAACACACCCTTCTTTGCTTTAAAATAGGCATACATACCTGTTTATGGTATGATAATATATTGTACTCATATTTGACTTTTGAATTTTAGATATTGGTCAATATGCCCCCCACCCCCCCTCCTACTTATTTCTTTGCTCAATTTGACATCATAAAGATGTATTGAAATTACTACTTTTCAACTCAAATTAATGAGATTGAGTATATAAACTTAAAAAATATGTTGTGTTTTATGAAAAAAAAATGCCAATTAATCACATTCTTGAGATCGTGTTATTATTTTCACATTGAGAATAGAATAACAATCTTGAAATAACTAATTCCGATCGAACAAGCCCTTAAAATATGTTCATTACTTTCACATAAATGAGGTAATCAGTTTGAATTCCGAGTTACTCATTCGACGTAATTATCATTATCATCATGGCCATCTCATAAATCTAACTTTATAACAACTTTTTTCTTTCACTTTTCCTAACAAAATGATAAGAAAAGTTGAAAATTTAAATACTATTCTTTATTATCTTTGTTCAATGAAGATTTCTTTTCCTAATTACGTTTCATACTTTCCTTCAGACCAATGCAAAGTGAAATCATTAAATTCTTTTTATTAATTTCCTTTTTAATCAATAACATTACCAACTTGTTATATAGGTCTTTTATGAGTTTTGGTAGATTCTCCCCTACTAAATTCAATGATCTATAGAGACAATAACAACTCTAGACCAACAATTATTAAATTAGGAAAACTCTTTATTACTAAGCCTATTCAAGTAAAATCATAAATTCGTAAAATTCAATCAAATTGATAAATCAAATCAGAGAAAAAGAATAACAAACAAAGGTATAAAAATGCTTGTACAATTTTTTTTATTTAATCATGGTAAAAAAAATCACAGTTACTCAATTATATTAGTTAAGGAAAATGTAACAAACTGAAATTAAATAGAATATCAGCTACTATAAATATTTTTGACCATGCGGTCAAAAATATAACATCAATAACAAGAAATATCCAAGAGCCTGAAAAGGGCATAGTATGTGCGGATTTTATCACTATCTTTGAGGAAAGGGTTGTTTATGTAATAATATTAAATTACGAAAATTCCTATTACTAAGCTTGTTCAAGTAAAATCGTAAAATTCAATCAAATTGATAAATCAAACCAGAGAAAAAAAGTAACAAACAAGAGTATAAAAACACTTGTCTAATTTTTTTACTTAACCATGGTAAAGAAAATCACAGCTCAATTATATTAGTTTAGGAAAATGTATCAAACCGAAATTAAATAGAATATTAGCTACTATAAATAGTTTTGACTAAGAGGTCAAATGTATAACATCAGTAACAAGAAATATCAAAAGGTGGAGTATATGCGGATTTTATCACTATCTTTATGAAAATAGTTGTTTCTGATAAATCTCGACTCACATTATATTCCAGTCTTGTCCTTGTAATTTTCACATAATACCATATATACCCCTCTTTCAGCCTATCCCTATCATCTACAGCTACTACTAGTAGTATTGTACATGAAAACAAATACAGAACTACAAGTCAATTTCAACCCAAAAAAAGGCTTTTTTTACTCTCCCTTTCTCTTTCTCAAAGCCTAAGAATCAAATGCTTATACGTTTTTGTCTGATTACAACTTAACTCAAAAATCAAAATCAAGAAAATTGAAGAAAAAAAAAAACCATTTTTTAGAGTTAATATCTCAAAAGGTCACACTCAACTTTGAGAATTTATTTAGTAAAATCATTAAACTTTGTTTTATATTAGTAAAATCATTCAACTTATGTTTTTATATCAATAAAATCACTCAACTAAATTTATCATTAATTAAATATATAAAATTATTTTTATTGATCCACATGCCATTAGACTCAAATTCTTTCATAATTCTACCCATTAACTCAATTAAAAAACCATACACTTCTACAGCAATAACTAAAATCAAGTTCCAATTTGTCTCGTTATTCCTGATCTTCCCATATCATCTACACAATTTTTTTTCCACTTCCACACAAATTTCCCCTCTTTTGTCACACATACATTCTCACCCATATTCAGCTTCAGATTTTACGAAAGATTGTGAATTTTTTCAGTAGTAAAACCCAAAATCTTGAAATACAAATTGATGGTTCTTGATAGATAACCAATTTGTTCATGGTGGTAACTGGTATGGCAACATGTTTTCGTTATTGTCTGTGCCACTTCGAAATAGGTCGTCAGTATTGCCAGCTTAATTATGCAAAGATTTCTGGAAATGGGACTTCTTCAGCAATAACTAAAACCAGACTCAAAATGTACACTGCAGGAAGATGAACAAGTATTGGGTTTTTTAATTGGGTTAATGGGTAGAACTGTAAATGAATTTGGGTCTAGTTACATGTAGATCAATAAAAAAAAATTCATATATTTAGTTAATGATAAATTTAATTGAGAAGCCTTTCTCTGCCCTGTAAAATATGCTGATATTCTCAGTGGGATCAATAATACTCGCAGCAAATTGGTCATCACCAAAACAAGTAGTGTACATTAAATGTAGAACGCTTCCCTCTCCCCCACACAAAATGTTCTATTTCTTTTCTATGGTTTATAGAAGAAAAAGGGAAGGAAAAGAAGAACTTTTCAGAGACCAGTTATGTTGTAGACGAGCCGAAAAGAGCCACAAATAAGCAGGGCGATCCATTTGCCACAGCAAGTGAATACCTAAGTAGCAGCTGTGCGGACACAAAGTTTGCTGGACATGGACATGCAGGCACAAATTTTGAAGCAGTGGATGCCTAAAAATAAAGAAAACATAACCCCTCCCCCCCCACACACACACACACATTCTTTTTAAATTCATTAACAGCTTTTCAAATGGATTTTAAGGCATCAACATGCTTATGCGATATCGTCAATCATAACATATCAAATTACTCAAATAGAAACACATAGCTCTCATGTACAATAAATAACTAATAACACATTATAATGTAGGAGAGAGCCAGCAGCAAGACATAGAAGAAGAAAAGTTGATTCTGCAATATCTTAATCCCATATTTTCTATTGGATCTTCAGAATCGACATGTTTCTGCAATATATCACATAATAGAAACCATTCACATAGCAAAAAAGTAGCATGCACGTCTACAATAAAATAAAATAGTAGCACAACAGCCAAAAGTAAGTTAGGGAAGGAGAAAAGGCTAATCAAACAGACAACAGAGAATTAATGAAGAAAAGAGAACCTGAAGAACGGAGAACTGAAGAAGCAAGCAGTGAACAGAAGCTGAGATCTCATGAGTGACTCAAGTTCTCTACTTCTTGTTCAAATTGGTCTTCAGATAGAGATTCTAGGATCTCAAGGTTTTTTCATCAAAGCTCTCTTTTCTTGCTTTAAGCTCTAATTTTCTTCTAAAAGTTTAACTTGTCCTAATAATTGTCCATTTGTTGTCCACAAAATAGAGAAAGATAAGAATACATGATCAGAGCGTGTCTGATGCATGAACCTTGTTCAACTACACTGCCCTAAATCTGGTGTTCATGTTTCATAGGCGAACATAAGCACAATGTTTTCCTCTCATACCCAATTGCCCCCTGTCTGATATTACTAGAGCTGTCATAAATAATTCAGAGTACTAATTGGATGGAAGCATAGTGGTTCAATGCATTTTCATAGAGCATCCATTTTGCACATAACTATCGGCTCAACCTAGTCCACTGCAGAAAGAAAGCATTGACCTGATGCTAATATCTTATGCCTACTCCTACATTTGACTCTTATTTTATTTTTGAAACCCAATATATGGCACAATTTTGTAAGCATTGTTTCTTCATTAGGTTGAAACCTACTTTAAGCTCACAAGACGTTCTGACCCTGACTCCCAACACATACTCCTTTTTGCACCGAAGTATGACTCCCTTCTATACAGTTTCTTTTTTTCAGTAAGTCTCCATTTGGGTTTGTCGATAAAAGATTTTATCTCCTTCACCCCCACCCCCCACCCCCCAACCCCCTCTTCCCTTAAGACGTAGCACATTGATTCTCCCTGCAGTATTATCAGACAGGTGATATGATCCAAAGACAGATCACAAGTTTAAAAGATTAAATCTTTAATGTGTATAAAACAAAAAATACATATCTAGATACAAAAATCAGAAGAAAAAAATGAAGACTATCAGAATTGAGAGGAAAATTCACAAAGTAGAACAATTTCAATCACCAATGAAAGAATCCACTTGTATTCCCAGTGCTGGATAAAATATTAAGAAGTAATGCTAGCCATTAAATCTGTGATATTCCAGAAGCCCTTAGAATTAGAGATAAAAATAAGTACTGATTATATCAATCAACTATGCCTCAATCCCTTATTAGTTAGCTAAACGAATCCTCTGTACACTGTTTTAAGCCCAGAAGGACACGTTCTGAAGGATTCCTCATAGTTAGACTATTTCACACTGGTTGTGTACTGCTACAACCCCCTCTCTTATGAGTTTGAGATTGACTATACTTAACGAAACTCGCATAGGGGTGGTAGGTAACTAACCATTTAAAGAAAAAAACAAGTAAAGAAGAAGAACTAGAGCCAATATCCTAATTTACCGTACAAACACTTTAAAAAGTTGGGTTCTTTTCCATCTCTAACGACCAAGAATCAGGACATTGTAAGGGAATACAAGAGAAAACATCAACTGCAGCCCAGACATAACAAAGATAGTATAGCAACACTAAATCTTCACAACTTTTTTGCTTCTTTAGTTATCCCAAATATAAAGCCACACATAAACAGTTATCCCTATGTCACAATTTTTCTGACACCTTTCTTATCCCACAACAACCAAAAAAAAAACTTCCTTTTTATAGATCCCTGCAACTTCACTCAGGTTTTCAACATATGAAACAATTCACAAATCGGTAACAAGGATTTGCCCTTTTCAACCTAATAATTGTAGAAATCAAATAAATTGTACATTTTACAGTCGTAGGATTTGAATAAGAAGAGAACCGAAGCAGAATCAGATAAAAATAAGAGTGACCCAAAGTTCTAACCTCCAATTAGAGACCCAAAGTTGATGTGACTGCGAACAGAGCTGCAACAGTGAAAGTGATGAATGAGTGTTAGCTAAGCACTGTATACCAAAGAGAGAGTTAACAGGTTTTCTAACTCCAGTTTTGAGAACCGAATTTTTTTTGGAGTCTGCTAAGAATAGCGAAACACGGAACGGGAAAAAGGAAAAATATATCTCCAAACTATTGTGAAAGTGATGAATGAGTGTTAGCTAAGCACTGTATACCAAAGAGAGAGTTAACAGGTTTTCTAACTCCAGTTTTGAGAACCGAATTTTTTTTGGAGTCTGCTAAGAATAGCGAAACACGGAACGGGAAAAAGGAAAAATATATCTCCAAACTATTGTCAATCTAAATTTTGGGAAATATATACTTAAACAGCTTATAAATCTGTTGTTGTGTAAAAAAGACCCGTTTGAGTAATAGTCGATTTGATTAAAAAAAAACTGTTACCATTGTTATGTCCTTACTTTGTTGAGAACTAGTGGACTCGTAAAAAACTTTCTTAAATTTTATTTATTTATTTATTTCAGTTATTCGTATACTAAAATAACCACGAAGTATATTTTGTGATATCTAGATTTAATTATTGTGTTTCTTTCAAAAAATAATCTAAATATACAAATTTAAAATAGTAATCCATATGTATTTTGTCAAACTTAAACTTTTAAAAGTTAAACTAAAAGTCAAAAATAAATCATTAAGAACCAATAACTCAATATAAAAAAAAATTGTTGTTGATATCGTAAAATAAATAATTCATTACCGATAAATTAATAACCTTTTTTAATTCAAATTATTGATTTCAGTTCGATTTTAAATAGTCTTTTATACTCCCTCCGTCCAACAATAGTTGTCCACTATATTATTTTGGGATGTCCAACAATACTTGTCCACTCTATGAAATCAATGGATAATTTTACACTTAATTCCTAATTTACCCTTATCATTAATTATAGCCATCTCCCTATTACATTTTTCAATACATTGTATTTATTTTATTCAAATGGTAAAATAGTAAAATCACCCTTCTATTTATTGTTTCTTAAGGGGTGTGCTAAGTCAATAGTGGATAAGTATTGTTGGACAGAGGAAGTATTGATTACTAATAGTTCCAAAGGAAATAGATAGGTATTTAAGTGATCTTAATTTGAACTTTAATTTTAATATTATGAATTCTAATATCTTTTTGATGTATTTTTTTTCTTTAAAATCTCACTAATCCGATCGCAAACAAATATTAAAGTTTTACTGTAACATGATTGAAATATTCCTTGACAAAATACGTTTTACAATTTGGGATATATTGATCTTATAACAATAGTAATACATATAAAGTAATCATAAAAAAATGTTACTAAATACAACCTGTTTTATGGTGTTTATCTCGCGTGTACATATTTATATAGAATATTTATGAATGAATGCAATAAACGGTTATAAATTTATAGTAAAATATCTACGGATTATGAAAGAATAAGGCATAAGCATCATTTAAAATATAAAATTACAAATATTAAAAAATGCGAGTTTTGTCGGCAAAATTGCTAATTATATGATAAATAATATAATTGTTTTTTTTTTAAATGAATACAACTCTTTGACCTAAAAAAACTGCTTAGTCAACAAATATAACATTCATGCTAGGAGAAAATTTATTGATTTTAATTATGCTTCATCACATATTGAAAAAGCATGCAAGAAGAATTATATAAATTTGAAGAGGACAATTGAAAAAAAGAACAGAGAGAAAATAATTATATCCTCATAAAAACTATTTCATGTTAAGTTATGACATATAAATAAATACTTGAACAGTTATATCCTCAACCTCAAGTTAATATTGAGATATTATATAGAATTTAACTTATGAGAAAAAAGATATTACAGTATAAATTTTACACTTTTTACAGTTATACTAAAAGATTCGTAATTATTTTTTTTTAAAAAAAATCGACAATTAGTTTTTTTTTTAAAAAAGTTGAAAGCAATTACTAATATATGATTTGACATGTACAAAATGAAAACTTCACTCTCAATTCTACAAGAATTTTCATAAAAGCTTTTCACTTATAGTAAAATCTCACTAAATTAATATAGGTGGGACTATGAAATATTATTATTTTGTGGAGGCATTATATAATCAATAAATTAATATTTATTAATTTAAAGAATGTTTTGAGATTCATAGAGGTTAATTTTTATTACATCAAAACCATTGTATCTTACTAATTTATGTATCATATTTATTGAATTCACATAAAAATAAATTTATTATACATAAAGTACAATGAATACATCAAAATTATTGTATTTTATTAAACGGCGAAGGGCCAAATATGCTCATTTACTATTAGAAATAGTTTAAATATACAATTCGTTATACTTTTGGTCCAAATATACCCCTTCCGTTATACTTTAGGGCCAAATATACCCCTCCTATTATATTTTGGCATAAATTTACCCTTAGTTTTAACTCTCGATCAAATGATAGGTTCTTTTCTTCAATTTTTTGAATATGTTGTTTTTCCTCTTTAATGACATAATTATTCCTTGACTCTGAACTATATAAAGTGATATATATTATGTATCAATTTCCAATATGCGGTCGTCTCTCTCATTGTTTAACTTAAATATTGTTAGGTTAAAATGATAGATTGTGATATGTGGATTAGAGTATTTCAAACGAGGAAAATGATTTAGTAAACACTTGCGTATTGATGAGTTTGGTTAAAAAAAATATACTATAAGTTATTTTTTAAATTTCATGACTATACTATTATTAATAAACACTTACGTTCCATGATTTTTTAAATTTCATGACTAAAATATTATATGTTGATTATACTTATACAATTGTAATCTACAATTTTTATCTTTATATATGATTTTATCTAACCATCCGTTAAAATTAAGGGTATATTTAAGCTAAAATATAATGAGAGGGGTATATTTGTCTCGAAAGTATAACTGGAGGGGTATATTTGAACCAAAAGTATAACGAAGGATATATTTAAACTATTTCGAATAGTACAGGGGTATATTTGACTCTTTTCCGTATTATTTGTGACGTGACATCATATCATGTCAAAATTAACCTTGAGGTTCTAAGTTCTAATCTCAAATACTTTGAATTCTTTTAATAAAAATCCTAAATCCTACATCAGCTATAGCCCTAAAGGTTGTCGTCAAATCATATTGTATCTTGGACTTAATTACTCCTACCTAAACACTTTTAGCGAAATTTCTGAGATCATTAATTGTCTTTTAGAAACTCGAGCACACAAATAGAAAAAAAAATCTTTCTATCACAACGTAATGCATAGGTAGGACATTGATATTACAACTTGTTACATACTAGGCTATAGGGACAAGTGTGAAGATAAACTACATGATGTGAAATTCATTTGAAGGTATTTGTATTGATGCACATCAATTATATGATGGAATTTATCAAGGTACGAAAAATAAGATTATTTGGAAATGAAAGCCATTTTAAGAAGCACAAGGGACCCAAGTAAAAGAGAGTTGAGTTGCACTTCTTCTTCTTGTACTTTTTATGAAATATTGTGTTATATAGTTAAATCTCTCAATAATAGAGTCGTTTGTTTCGATATACTTTTAATTGCTACAGCAAAATATAATTTAGCATAACATGAAAAATTGATTCCACAGAAGATATGATTATTATAATAAAATATTATTATTGAGGATGATCGTTATTAACAGGGACTAAATTGACAATTTAATTTCTCCATTCACCACATTAGATAGACTTTGGTGCACTGTGATATTTTATTTGTTGACCTCCAGCTTTTATAGAATTATTATTTTTATGATGTTCAATGTACCATAGGACATAATGTTGTTCCTTAAAAGAGTTGTAGTACATCGATCTGACTTACTTCCTAGTGCCTACAATAATTCATGTATAAGAGAATAAGATATGACTATAATAGTGTCACTTCAAGACGATCGAATTTACAGGTAACATATGGAGTACGTGAATTTATGATTTTTCTATAAAAATAAGTGTTTTACATATATATTTTCTACAATTGATATAATATTCCCAATCCTCATTCACAATACAACAACGGCATCAGCAACGCGACAACAACAATTTCAAACGGCGAATGCACAGAAATTCCAGCGACAGAAACGACGTCTCCAACAACGATTCCAAGTTCAGCAACACACAATAGCGAAGCGGCGTCTTCACAGATGTCAACACGCAGCAATCAACTCCAACAGCAAAGTAACAGCAGCTCACGACGTCAAATTCACGGCGTGGAGGACGCGTACAACAGTACGCACAAGCGTTTGTCTTCTTCCTCAACGTTCGTCTGCAATTCGCAGCAAAGCAGCCTGCAAATATTCATCCTTGGCTGTTCAAGATTGCTCCACGTCAAGCCCAAGGATGATAGAATCGATCCGAGCCGTCTACCTCGCCTTCAATCCGATTTTCTTATCTTTTTCTGCCTGTTTTTCCCTCTCAATTGAACCCTAATCGTAGCTCTATATAAACCCCTGTTAGCTTCTGTTCTAGGTGGGGGGGGGGATGGATTCTTGGTTGGAGAAGCTTTTGGGTGGGAAATTCTTGAGGAGATTTTTGGTTGGAAAATTTTGGGTTGGCATTGAGACTAATACAGAGAGGGTATTATACATAAGAGGTTGGGTTCAGAATTCAATATACGAAGAGAATATTCTACAAACGTTAGGGATAGTCAATTTTAGGATTCTCTAATTCTAAGTTCTGAAGAGTTCATTGTTTGAGTTTTCTGGTCTGCTGCTCGAGTTCAAATTCGTGTGAGAAGTCGCTATTCTCTTTTGCTCGTTTGATTTCAGTTCGTTGCTCCAAAGGAGGTACATTCTCTTCTCTTTACTTTTGCACCTTTTTTTTCTGTTTGTTTTGAATCAAAATGATATGGTCTGTTATATGTAAATGGTAAAAGCTATTCTGGATATAACTTAATCTTGTTCTGAAAGCTAGCTAAATCTTTGTCTCGTTTTGCTTGAAATGGTGTGATGTTCATTTTGTTTTGGTTCTGAGTATGCGAGTTATACCGTTCTATTTTCTTCACTGCTTATCTGTAGCCTTGCTTGTCTTCTCTGTCTTTTTGACTCATGGTTATAGATTTTCATCAATGGTAGCTTGATCCCGTAAGGTTTATATCTATTCTTGTGTGATTGGATTGCTGCTTGTGTCTTTCGAATTTTAGTTTGTGTTGGTGTGATAGTAATTCATCATAATCTTGTTTTAATGAGGTTTATAGGCTTACTGGTAGATCACCTCTGAGCAAGCACCTAGTTCCTTTCATGACATGATTGTTTTGGCTTCAAAAATGTGATTGAGAATCTGAGTATTTTCCTTTCTTTCCAAGCAATGTGTTCTTAGTATATCCTTTCAAGTGTCTTTTCGTTTAGTTGTTACATATTTCAGTCTACTGTTCTTGAGTGTTATCTGATGCTTGAGGTTTCAAGTTTTTCTATTTGTTTAGTTTGGTCCGGATAATTTGTTAGATCTTTGGTTATTCTATCTCTTCTTGTCCATTCTGCGGGGTCTGGTTCATATTGAGATGTTAAGTTGTGTATGTTTGTTGTTTCTCGTCTCAACTTCTTTGATGTCTTTTACCATGTGTTTCTCCGTAGTATGCTCTGTCTCTTGCTCAAGATCTTCAAAATTCGTAGCGTGTCTTAAGTTCAAATCATTTTCGAACTTTTTTTGCGTTTGCTCTGCCTTTTCATTCGGGTTCCATTAGCTGCTCATTCTAAATGAGCTTTTGGTGGGTTTTTGAAATGGATTAGCTTTGTTTATTTTGTTGCTAATAGGCAGATTCTGGAATTTGGAGTGTATTTGCATTCTGAAAATTTTAGTGCTTTGGTTATTTGATTATCATTGGTTTAACATGGATAAGTTTTAACTTTGTGTCACATGTTGAATTTTGACATGCATTTCTCTAGAAAAAATGATCAAATATGCCTTTAGTTTGAATTGAATGTCTAAAATATGGTCTCTGTCACTGTTGTGACATTTTGGTTTTGTTTTATATGAATCATCTTTGCTCTCTCTCTCTTTTATAATATTTAAGTTCAGAAATAATGGCATGTTTGTCTACATCATTACTTTCTTTTATTGTTTACTTATGTATTTCTTTTGTCTTTATTGCATGAACTCCCTCCGTTTGAGTCTAATGGACTCCATTCCTGGCATATCATCGAGTTGAATTTCTTCGAGTCAGCCCTAGCGATTTACGAGCGGAAGGGAAGCTAATATATAGGTTTCGGAAGCAAAATATGCAGAAAAAAGGCTGATATACAGTGGAGTCGCCATTCTGTTTTATTTTAAAAGCTTATTAAGAGAAGGGAGTCGCCACTTAATTTTTAAAGAAAAATCAAGAAAAATTAGTTTCAAAACGATTTAAAACAGAAAATCAATTTGAAATAACCAAAGAGGTTCGTTCGGGGGTTCAAAAACATGTTGTATACGTGTTGTATACATCAGATTTGCAGGTGTCGGATGCTGATATACAACAATATACAGCGTGATACAGCTGATATACGAAGGAAAAGGGGCCCAAAAGCCCCAGTTTTCAGCAGTCTCTTCTTTGGTTAATTGGGCTAAAGGCCCATACATTTGTGTATTTATTGTTAGTGTTAGGACAGGTACTATTGGGTCAAAAACCGACTTATTTTGATAGTTATTTGTAGTTTAAGACAGGTATAAGTGGGCCAAAGGCCCAAATCAGATATAGGCCCAAGTGCTGGCCCAGGCGGACAAAAACCAGACTTGGGCCCAAATTTCTCTCCATCTTTATTTTGTTTTATATTTGTTCAAATATTACTTATTTATTTGGTAATCAATTTTAAGGTTAAATTTAACTCAAAATTCCCAAAAGATAGCGATTTTGCATTAGTGATTTATAAAACCTGATTTAAAAGTAAATAGGTAAATGTTTGAATCTTCAAGTTATTTTCTAAATATTTATAAGTTTTTCTTTACCTCCTATTCGAAACAAAAAATGTTTTTTTTTTTCCTAAAATTGGTTCAAGTGCGAAAGTTTATAAAAATTGTCTAGTTTTTTTTAAGTTAACCAAATATTTTCAAGTTGTCGGTCAACCGTGAGTTAGCGGGCATTTCGAGTGCCTAATACTTTCTCGAAATGTACAATGAACCTTCGAACCTCTTTGGTTATTTCAAATTGATTTTTTGTTTTAAATCGTTTTGAAATTAAGTATTCTTGATTTTTTCTTTAAAAATTAAGTGACGACTCTTAATTAACTTTTCTAAATAAAACAATTATCTTATCTATTTATTATTACTTGTCCTATTTTCTTCCCCTTTATCGTTAATAGTTATGCTTCTTTTCAAGCAAATAATACTTCCTTCTTTTCATATTATCTGTCTATACATTAAAAATAATTATCTTAATTTACTTATTCAACTTACAAATCAATAAAATTTTATCATATTTTTACTTTTATACCTTAATATTAAATAATTTGTATATAAGTATATGTCAAGTCAATACAGATTAAGTAATATAAAACTGCGGAACTAATTAAAAAGACAGGAATAATGCAACAACTCCAGGGCTTAGGTAAACCTTACAAAAATGAACACGTATAAGAATTAGAATCTTCTTTTTTGGAACATTCACAAAAACGTGTTTAATTAGAATTGAATCTACAAAATCATATTTGGTCAATTGAAACGTGTCTTTCTCTCCGCGTTTTTGACACTCAAAAATTTATCGAAAAAAAGTTTTGATTGCGGTGCATTTAACTTTTATATACTGACGATAAATTAAAAACAACTCTATTGCTTCTTGTTATTATAACAAAAATTTTTTTTTGGGTAATTTAAAATTTCTTGTCTAGTTATATAATTTGTTCAGTTGTTTGCTTTTAATTAGTGTTAGTAGTAGGTTAGATCATGCGATAAAGTTAAATTACATTGAATATATTATTAGCGTATATAACTTAAATTTGACTGAAAATGATCGATCATTGAATCTCCATTTTGTGTCTGGTAGAATGAGTGGAAAGTTGTTTGAACGAAGGAAATTGTGACATGTAGCAAGTCAAAAAAGTTATGGTTTTTATTTTTCTTGTTTTCAAATATAATTGTGGTTTTGTTGGCTTTCACTTTCAATAAGATATTTTCATGGTGAGAAGTGTAACGGTTTTTTGATATAAATTTATCATTTATATTTTAGTTTTTAGTTATTATTTCACTTCAAACTTATCTTTAATGTTAAGTTTCATTTTTGTTCTATTGTATAAAAAGGTTTAAATGTCTTTTAGAAAAACATAGGTCATAGTACAAAAAAGATGTTTAGTGTAATCAACCCTTATTTCTCTACCAACAAAGCTAATTCTGCTAATTATAGCTAAGCCTTGACAATTAAAGTAAAAATCAAAAGATAATAAAAACGAAGAAGAAAACTTAACTTAAATAGTAATCTGGTATAAGAAAATAGTTGCAAATCGAGAATATATAGTGATTGCAAATATTTTTGATCAGTCAAATATATAATTTCTAAAAAAAAAAGGAAAATTTACAAAAATTTCACTAGTTTATGAGCTAATTACTTAGATATACACTAGTTTGAAATATTACGAATCTTACCAGATTTTGTACTTCCAGATACATGTATCTCGGGATACATAGGGCAAAATTAGGTGTAATTTGTTATAGATATATTATATCCAAGTGAATTTGCATGTATCTGGGATATATAGACAAATCTCGCTCGTCATTCTCTTATGTATATGGCATCCCAGATACATGTGAATCACATCAGATACATACAAATACATGTATCTAGTGTGTATCTAGTGTGATTTGCGTGTATATGAAATACAAGACTATCTCCCTTCCCATCTCACTCACCTCTCTCCCTATTTTAGTGTATCTGATAGCAAAACTACATATATCTAGGTGTATCTAGTGTGATTTGCATGAATATGAGATACATGACTATCTCCCTCCCCATCTCACTATTTTAGTGTATCTGGTAGCAAAAATATATGTATTTAGTTGCGTTTTCCTAAATATCTTAATTAGTGGTAAGATACATAATCGTTTGAAAGTAAAGATATCATTAGTATTTACGGTATGAATGTATGTCTCGTAAGATAGTTTTTCCCAAAAAAAAAAGGTCTCAAGTTATGTAAAAATTATCTGGCCCTATGTAGGATACAAGAGCCCATATTGAATTGGAAGTGTTGTCACAGAGTCCATTAGTCTGGCTCTATCAACGAGTATTATACCAACAGTTGTGGCCCATTTCCATTCCATTAGCCCAACCAATTTCAGGACGCCAATTTAAGCTATAGCCAAAGTACATATAATCTTTATAAGTTTAGTAACTTTAAAAGTAACTTGTGACAAATATAACCACATGCATAATTTGCATCTGAAATTGCAAATTTTAGCAAGATTTGATTTTGTATCTTTTTATAAATTCGATTTTAGTTATATGCCCCTTTACAAGAATAACCGATTTTAGGACACCAATTTAAACTATAATCGCAGTGTATATAATTTTATAAGTTTAGTAACTTTAAAAGCAAGTTGTAACAAACACGGCCATGAAGTGCAATCATTTGTACTTGAAGTTCGTTCATGCATTTGTGCCTAAATTTTAAAGACTTCAAGTTTGTGTCTGAAATTCTGAAGTTGAAGTGTGTTAATTATTATACTTTCTCGATTTATTTTTATTTGTCTATTATTTTAAATTTAATTTTCACTTTTAACATATGAAGAAAAAAAAGAGAATTATTTTTTTACATATTTTATTCTTAACATCAATTACTTGTTACTTGAATTATTTTCTAAGATCTAATACTAAATATTAATTAATAGAAATAGTGTGATTAACATGTTTTTTTTAATTTTTATATCAAATTCAAATATAACAAGTATAAGTAAACGGAGAGAATTAGAGTTATATTTTGGGACAGATTCATCCCATTAAAGCTCACAAAAATGATCAAAAAGTCATTGGAGCATTTCTTTGCCCTTTTTCTGTATGCATGCATTTGCTCAAAAATTCCTTTGGTATAAAAGATGGATAAATTAAATAACTACACATATTTTTTACCCTATTTTCTATTATTCCCTACCATTTTATAAAACTACAAAAATTCCTCTTTTCTATAATCTCTCTCACTTTTTCGGATACATCACAGTAAATAATCACCCAAGATTTTTTTTCCTTTTTTCATGCCTAAAATCACTCCATGTATTACCAATTATCTCCATCACTTTATTTTTGGATTCCAAATCTTTTCTCTTTCCGATTTATGATTGCAAGTTATTGAAAAAGTATTTCTTGTTCATCTTCTTCTTCATCCATTTTTTTCTTTCCACTTCATCAGATATCGATTTTCTTTTTAGCTTTTTCATCTACAAATTTAGTCGAAGAAGGATGCATCTTAAAAAGAAAGTGAAAAAAAGCTCCGTATTGGTACAGAGCAAAAGAAAAAGTGTAGAGGGATTTATTAATTATTTATTTTTGCTTTCACCAGATCAAATTGTTGATTTTTTTTCCAATATTTTGTTGTTCATTTTTTCTGATACATATGAGTTCAGTTTTTTAATGTATCTAGTTGTTTTTGTTTCTTAAATTAATGTATAATGCATTCGTTTCAATATCATGATACATTACAATTTTATCAAGAGTTGTTGGTGGCTCCGGTAAGGGCTTTGGGTCGAGATCCATGGGTGACGTCATTGTTGAAAGTGAAAAAAAAAGCTACAAGAGTTGATACATAGGAAAAGAGAAAGTGCGGAAGGATTTCTTCATCATTTTTTTTTTTGCTTTTAGCATATCAAATTGTTGATTTTTTTTTGTTGACTTTTTGTTGCTTTCAGCAGATCTTTTAATGTATCTATTTGATTTTGATTCTTAAATTAATGTATAATTCGTTCGTTTCACCTTTACGATACATTACAATTTTATCATGTATAGTATATCGTTTTCAAATATTATTTTGATACATAACCCTAATTTATTGAAACACAAATTAGTATGTATCATGTTCATAGTTATGTATTGCATTATTAAATTAATGTATAATTCGTTCGTTTTACCTTTATGATACATTACAATTTTATCATGTATAATATATCGTTTTCAAATATTAGTTTTGATACATAACCCTAATTTATTGAAACACAAATTAGTATGTATCATGTTCATAGTTATGTATTGGATACACAACTATTACAAATTTTGTTATCTTTTACTACCGATACATACACCCAGACTTATTTAACCAGTAGAAGGCTATGTATATGTAGACACTATCAAATATTACTGTTGATACATCAACACTAATGTCTTATAATAAAATCAGATTGTATCATATTCATAGTTATGTATAAAGTTATGTGTATAACTTAGTTATGTATCAGATGTTGTCTCAACAAAATAGAGACATTCACGATGTATCAATTCAATTTTTCAATGATTTTGAATCAAAATTGAAAAGATTTTTGATAATTTTGGTGAAGAAATTTGAAATTTGAATTTTTTGAAGTTGTTATGCTTTGGAAGAGATTGATTAGTACTGACAACAATGTAATTACTTGATTTATGGATTTGATATTTAATTTTACGTTTCTTTTCCATTTTAAGCGCAACAGAAAATATTTTGTTCCCTTTTTTAGTGCAACAGAAGGATTCCTCTTGTATCATAATTAATGTATCAGGATGGTGACTTATGTATCCGAAAGGTACAAAACTTAAGAGATTATTGTAATCAGAAAAAGATTAGGGATATGATGTAATTTACTCTTTACACTATGAAATTTATGTAAGTTATACATAAAAGATTCTTATTCTTCCTCCACTATAATTTACTTGTCTTATGTTTTTTTTTTTAGTTTTCAAAGAATAATATTTTAGGAATTTTTTAATTATAATTTTATACATTCAAGAACACAAGATTAAAGTATATTTAAGATTTAATATATATTCCTTCTGTTAATCATTATTTGTTTATGTTTGATTTGATATATTTTATTTAAAAAAATATATAAATAAAAGAATAATTTTATTATATTATTCATATTAATTACAAGTCATCTAAATACGAAAAAATGAATAATAATAATAGTATTTAATAACAAAATTAAAATAACTATTAGATAATAAACTTTCTCTTAATTTTTGACAACAAATTTTCATTTATTGAACTAATAAAGAATAAAATCGACAAAAGAAGGAGTATTTAATTTAAAATTATAAATATTACTCCCTTTGTTCATTTTTTCTTATCCACTATTTCAAAAATAAATTTTCATTTTTATTTATTACTTCTAATATATCAATTTTATTTTTATTTTTTTCATGTTTTACATTCAACATTAGTTACTTATTTTTCAAATTATTTTCTAAAACCTAATATTAAATATCAATTAATAAAAATAATATGAAAATTGTTACAAATACATTAATGTGGATATCTCTTCCGTAACGCCTTTTGAAATTCATGTACTAAATGAATGTACACCATTTAATTTTCTGTAACTTGAGAAGACATTCTGTACTATAAATAGGCGATGATTATTCTATAGAAGTCACAATTGAAAAGTACAGAAGAAAGAAAAAAGAAAGCATTCTCTCCCATATATATATATTATCTTATATTATTCTATATTTCTAATATAACACGTTATCAGCACGAGTCTCTAACCAATTAAGACCTATTTAATCCGAGATTATTTTTTTCCTAAAAGTTAATCAGTTTTCTTTTCGAGTCAGGTATACATTTATATGTTCGTATCTCTAATAAGACTTCCATAAGTCTTTGATCTGCAATTTAATTATTGCATACATGACTTGCTTTAGGTATTATTATAATACTTTACTAGACATAATAACCAATATGTTTCAGGTTTATATTATTATGTTATGCTACTTATTACTTATAACTCTAAATTAAATGCTAAGCAATATGATAACATGCTAGTTAGAATACACATAAGTATTTTCTTGCCATACATTTATGATAAAGTATTTGTGTGTCATAAAGAAAAATATATTGTATTAAATATGACTCAAAATTCTAACAAAACTTTGGCGTTAATATCTATTGAAACTAGTAATAAATATTGTAAAATAATTAGAAAATATCATAAATTTACCATTTCAATACTTCATGAGTTTACATGCTTTTGTAACATTACATGTTCATGCATATAATATATTTTATACTCATACTATACTTTATTATTTAAAATATTAATTTACCATTTATAATAAAGAAATAAACATCACGATATTAACTCAATTATTTTATGATAGTTTTCATCATGTCGAATTTGTCAAAGCTTGAATTTGTGGCACTTGACATTTCTGGAAAGAACTATTTGTCATGGATACTTGATGCTGAAATTCACCTTACCGCTAAGGATCTTGGTGATACTATAATCGAAGGAAATAAAGCATCAAGTCAGGATAAAGTAAAGGCTATGATTTTTCTTCGTCATCATCTTGATGGAAGCCTGAAAGTTGAATACTTAACCGTAAAAGATCCACTTGAATTGTGGATAGGTTTGAAAGGAAGGTATGACCACCTCAAGGCAACGGTATTGCCAAGGGCTCGTTATGAGTGGATGCACTTACGGTTTCAAGATTATAAAACATTAATTGAGTATAACTCTGTTGTATTTACAATCACTTCCCAACTGAAATTATGTGGGGAAACTATAAATGATGAGGACATGTTAGAAAAGACACTAACTACTTTCCATGCCTCTTATGTGATACTACAACAACAATACCGTGAAAAAGGTTTTCAGAAATACTCTAAAGTGATCTCATGCCTTCTGGTGGCTGAGCAACATAATGCCCTTTTAATGAAAAATCACGAAGTCTGTCCCACTGGAACTGCTCCATTACCGGAAGCAAATGGGGTAGAAGCATACGGCTAGTCTGAAATAAGACAAAATAATCGGGGCCATGATAATGTGTGTGGGCGTGGCAAAGACAAAAGACGATATAATAATCTTCGAGGTGGTGGTCATAACAAAAGGGAGAACAATACGGGTTCTCAAAATAATCCTTCAAAAGGCAAGGGCGATCGTTGTCATCGGGCACCTGAGCATTTTGTCAGGCTGTATCAAAATTCCTTCAAAAGAAAAGGAAATAAAGGTGGTGCCTCCTCTTCTAATGTCCGGATGGAGTTACATTTGACTCTCAAAGATGATGCTCAGGCAGGGTCTTCTCAGAAATATGATGAGAATGTTGAGGCAAATTTAGCATTGAAACATGATGCTTTTGATGGGCTCGATGATATTACTCATCTAGAAGCTGAGGACTTCTTTGGAGATCGCAACTGAAGATTGATTATTGAACCGGGAAATGAATAATGTTGTTATGTGTTTTTAATGTCTTACTTAAAGTTGATGTACTTAAATTTTCTTTTGTTAAGTTTCATACTTCTTATTATGTATTTTTATTTTATGAAGATAAATAAAATTTCCCCGTCTTTAGTTGGATCCAAGATGGGTAATGGAGATATGTGCCTTCTGGACAGTGCCACAACTCATACAATACTAAGAGAAAAGAAATATTCCTCTCATTTGGTTATGAAAAATGCATATGTTAATACAATATCCAGTAGTACAAAATTGATTGAGGGCTCTGGAAGAGCGGCCTTATTACTACCTAGAGGAACATTATTGGTAATTGATAATGCATTATATTGTAGTAAGTCTCAAAGAAACTTGTTAAGTTTCAAGGTTATTCGCCAAAATGGCTATCATGTTGAGACTGCGAATGAAGGAAAGGTTGAATACCTTTATATTACTACAATAAATGACGAGAAGAAAACTGTGCATGAGAAATTGCATGCACTTTCTTCTGGGTTGTACCATACAATTATTGGTATGGTTGAATCACATGTTGTAGTAAACAAAAGGTTTACTAGTTATAATGATTTTATCATTTGGCATGACCGGTTGAGCCATCCCAGTTATAATATGATGCGCAAAATAATTGAGAATTCACATGGCCATACTAAGAAGAACCAAAATGTTCTTTAATCAAAGGAATTATCTTGTGCTGCTTGTTCTCAAGGAAAGTTGGTTGTCAAACCATCAACGTCTAAGGTTGGGGTGGAATCCCCTGCATTTATGGAACGGATACAGGATGATATATGTGGGCCTATTCACCCTGCATGTGGACCATTTAAATATTATATGGTCTTGATAAATGCATCTACAAGATGGTCATATGTGTGCTTATTATCAACTCGTAATATGACTTTTGCGAGGTTGTTGGCTCAAATAATAAGGTTAAACGCACAATATCCAGATTATGTAATAAAGACAATTCGTCTTGATAATGCTGGTGAGTTTACATCTCAGGCATTTAATGATTATTGTTTGTCCACTGGAATAACAGTGGAACATCCTGTTGCACATGTTCATACTCAAAATGGTCTAGCAAAGTCATTGATTAAGCATCTTCAATTGATAGCTAGACCATTGTTGATGAGGACAAAGTTGTCTGTTTCAATATGGGGGCATGTTATTTTGCATACAGCAGCACTTGTGCGCATAAGGCCAACCAGTTATCAAGACATCTCCCCATTGCAATTGGTTTTTGGTCAGGAGCCAAACATTTTCTATTTTAGAATCTTTGGTTGTGCAACATATGTTCCAATTGCACCACCACAACGCACAAAGATGGGTCCCTAAAGAAGGGTAGGGATATATGTTGGGTATGAATCTCGTTCTATTATAAAATATTTCGAACCAAGAACTGGAGATTTATTTACGGCAAGGTTTGCTGATTGTCATTTTGATGAATCAGTATACCCACCATTAGGGGGAGAACAAAAGCAGTTGGGAAATGAGATAGATTGAAATTCACTTTCACTCTCTCATTTAAACCCTTGAACAAATCAATGCGAGCAAGAAGTTCAAAAGATGATTTATTTGCAGAATATTACAAATCAGCTGCCGGATGCATTTACTAACTTTCCACGGGTTACTAAATCATATATCCTAGCTGCTAATGCTCAAGTTCGAGTTGATGTCCCGATAGGACAAACTGTTAAGGCAAATGAGTCTGGACCACGCTTAAAACGTGGTAGACCAGTTGGTTCCAAGGATAAAAATCCTCGAAAAAGGAAAGGAATAAATGATCAAGATGATAATAATATGGAGACAATTGCTCTTGAAGAACTCCGAGACATAATAAATGATGACACCACTAAGGAGGTCCATGTACCTGAAAATAAAGAGAATGAAGAAATCTCAATATGTCTCGACGAGAAAAAGGTGGAATCGAAATAATATTGTGGTGGATAATATTTTTACCTATAATGTTGCAGTTGAAATAATGCAACAAGATGAGGATTTGGAACCAAAATCTGTCAATGAATGTAGACAGAGAGATGATTGGCCAAAATGGGAGGAATCAATTCAAACAGAATTGGCTTCACTTGAAAAATGTGAAGTTTTCGGACCAATAGTTCGAACACCTGAAGGTCTCAAACCAGTGGGATACAAATGGGTTTTTGTGCGAAAACACAATGAAAATGGTAAGTCATAAGATATAAAACACGACTTGTGGCATAAGGAATTTCGCAAAGGCCTGGCATTGATTATGAGGAGACATATTCTCCTGTGGTAGATGCAATTACCTTCCGGTATCTAATAAATATGATAGTTCATGAAAAGCTTGAAATGCATCTAATGGACGTTGTCACAACCTATTTATATGGCTCACTAGACCACACATATTTTTATGAAAATCCCTGAAGCACTCAAAGTGCATGAAGCATAAAAAAAATACAAAAGAAACTTGTTCAATAAAGCTTCAAAAATCCTTATATGGATTGAAACAATCAGGACGAATGTGGTATAATCGTCTTAGCGAATATTTGCTAAAGGAAGGGTATACGAATGACCCTATTTGTCCTTGTATTTTTATTCGAAGGTCACAATCTGAATTTGTAATAATATCTGTTTATGTTGATGACTTGAACATCATTGGAACTCCTAAAGAGCTTTCAAAAGCTGTTGAATGTTTGAAGAAAGAATTTGAAATGAAAGACCAAGACAAAATTTTGTCTTGGCCTTCAGATTGAACATTTGGAAAATGGAGTATTTATCCATCAATAAACATATACTAAAAAGGTTTTGAAGCGATTTTACATGGATAACTCACACTCATTGAGTACCCCAATGGTTGTGAGATCGCTCGATATAATAAAATATCCATTCCGACCTCAAGAAAAAGATGAAGAGCTTCTTAGTGATTGTTGCTTCCAATTGCACACGCAAGTGTACGTGGTCACAAAAGTAATAAGTGGCTCTTTAAGAACCGTAATATCGAACCCACAGAGACTTGTCAATTAACTATTTACTAAATTATACTAGTCTAATTATTTATTTAAGAGTGTCAAAAGAAATAAAAGAATGCAAAAATTAAATACTAAGATTAACTTACAGTGATTGAGACAATTCCAGGGCTGCAAGATGCATAGGGTTTCATGTATCGCATCTTATGTAATGAATTAACTAAGGTTATCAAATTACTGATTTACAAGGTTGATTTTATGATCATGTTCTCTCGACCTCTCATCGCCTACTCCAACTAGCTGTCTAACTACATCGTTGAGCGGGGATAGACAGTCCTAATTGGCGAGCATTTATATTTCATCCTGTTTCGTAACCAAGCGAGGTGTTCGTCCGGGCGTCACTCCTGAACACGAATCTAAACAAAGTTAGAACAAGCTCTTTGCACTCTTTGGTCTATCTACCTCTTTATCTCTCGAGTCAAAGAATAGACAATAGATTTATTTCTATGGTGATCAAGCATGAAATACTAAAACAAGAATACAAAAGTAATTTAAACGATAACCAACATTAATTCAAAACAATCGATGTTCAACAATTACACATGGCCGCAGTCCCAGAACAAGGGTCTTTAGCTACTAATACCTAAGAAAAAAAAGAAGAAAAGAACCCCAAAAAGTATTCACAACGTTTCCTTACACAATATCTCTCTCCCCAGTATCTTCCAATAATTATTTCTATGAACTATTTATATATATAGAAAATCCTAAATAAAATAATTGAGTCTAAAATAAATTAGAAACCCAAAACCAAACGGAATTGGAATTCTGTACCGCCGCCCAACCGCCTCACTTTGTATGTGTCTCCAAAACTTGACACGTGGATGTGCGTGCTGCCTTCAAATTCTCTTCAATTCTCCACTTTGCAACTTATACATATTATATATTATTATATTCCATTTAATCCATTAAGATGTCTGCTTGATTTCCTTCTATAAACTTCCGTCTTTAATTCATTTTAGCTCCAAACTTCTTCAACTTTACACCAATTTATTCCTATAAATAAAATACACTATTTAGCACAATTCATAAAATTCATAATCAAAAAGGACAAATATAAATACTAAATTTGAGGCAAATAATGATAAGCATATATATTTTTGGCCTCACATTAGTGATGAAACTCCATATCTCAATGCTATTGGGGCACTAATGTACCTTGCCAATAATATCCGACCAGATATTTGTTTCGCAGTAAGCTTATTGGCGAGATTCAGCTCATGTCCAACAAGAAGACATTGGAAAGGTGTTAAGCATATATTCATATATCTTCAAGGAACAACTGATATGGGATTGTTGTATTCTAATGCATCCAAGTCAGAATTGATCGGTTATGCAGATGCGGGATATTTGTCTGACCCACATAAAGCCCGATCTCAGACAGGCTATTTATTCACTTATGGAGGTACATCTATATCATGACGTTCGATGAAGCAAACAATAGTTGCTATTTTTTCAAATCATGCAGAGATAATAGTCATTCATGAAGCCAGTCGAGAGTGTGTATGGTTGAGATCAATGACTCAACACATTTTGCAATTATACGGTCTTTATGTGCAAACAAAGATTCCAACAATACTGTATGAAGATAATGCTGCTTGCATAGCTCAATTAAAGGGAGGATATATCAAAGGAGATCGAACAAAGCATATTTCACCTAAGTTTTTTTTCACACATGATCTTCAACAAAGTGGTGAGATAAATGTTCAACAGATTCGTTCAAGTGATAATCTTGCAGATTTATTCACTAAAGCATTGCCAACGTCAGCATTTGAGAAGCTAAGATATAAGATTGGAATGCGTCGTCTCCGAGATATCAAATAAAGTTTTCATTAGGGGAGTCAAATACTACTCTGTTTATTAGTGTGTTAATTACTTCCTCCGTTCTATTGTATGTGATGTGATAAACGTTCGTGTGACTATAAATCATTTCATTAGGGATAAAATGAACATTTTAAAGTTAAAATTGTTAAGTAAATATAGAAATGTGTCAACTTTTTTTTTGGAATGAACTAAAAATTAAAATTGGGATAGAGAGAGTATTAAAATTCTCACTGTTTTGAGGCTAAGGAAGTAAATTTTATTTGCTGAATTGTTGGTTTTCAGCTATTGTGTTGCAGTTGTGTTGATAAGATAGAGTGAGTGATTCATTGAGGTGATTGATTGTCTGTCATGGATTGTAACTGCTTTGATCCGCAATTGCCTGCCGATGAGTTGTTAATGAAGTATCAGTACATTTCTGATTTTTTCATAGCAATTGCTTATTTCTCTATCCCAATCGAGTTGGTATACTTTGTTCAGAAATCAGCTGTTTTTCTGTATCGATGGGTGCTCGTGCAGTTTGGTGCTTTCATAGTTCTTTGTGGAGCAACACACCTTATCAATTTGTGGACTTCTACTCCTCATACAAGGACTGTGGCAATGGTGATGACTACCGCAAAGTTCTCCACTGCTGCGGTATCATGTGCAACTGCTGTCATGCTTGTGCACATTATTCCGGATTTATTAAGTGTCAAAACTAGGGAGCTATTCTTGAAAAACAAAGCAGCAGAACTTGATCGTGAAATGGGTCTTATTCGGACCCAGGAGGAGACGGGTAGATATGTTAGAATGCTAACACATGAAATCAGAAGTACTCTGGATAGACATACTATTTTGAAGACTACACTTGTTGAACTTGGAAAAGCATTGCAACTGGAAGAGTGTGCTTTGTGGATGCCGACTCGAACTGGAGTGGAGCTTCAACTTTCTTACACTCTACATCATCAAAATCCAGTTGGATTTACAGTACCTATACAACTCCCTGTAATTAATCAAGTTTTCAGTGCAAATTGTGCTGTTAAAATTTCACCAAATTCTCCCGTTGCAAGGCTTCGACCTGCCCGGAAGTACATGCCAGGTGAGGTGGTTGCTGTTAGGGTCCCACTTCTGCATCTCTCAAATTTTCAGACTAATGATTGGCCTGAACTCTCTCCGAAGAGCTATGCTTTGATGGTTTTGATGCTTCCTTCAAATAGAGCAAGACAATGGCATGTCCATGAATTGGAGCTTGTTGATGTGGTAGCCGATCAGGTTTGAATTTTTTGACATGTGATACAATATCTGATAGCTTCACTTTTTTACCACAATGATGTTCAAATGCTAGATATTATTTGATCATTATAAGAGAAACTACAGAACCAATCTTAATGAGACAATTATATTGATGCAGTTTTATCTTCACTGATTACAACAACACCAACGACATACCCAGTGTATTCCCACAAAGTGCAGTTGGGGGAGGATAGAGTGTACGATCTTACCCCTACCTTATAGGTAGAGAGGCTGTTCCCGATAGACCCTCGGCTCAAGCAAAAACAGTCAAGAAAAAGAAGTAACGGAAGTGAAAGCATTACAAAGAATTCTGAAAATTGACTATAACAAAATAATACAATAATCGAAGTATAAGAAACTATAGATAGTAACAAAAGTCGAAGTACAAGAAACTTTACCAGCGCTGCGCTGATTATCTTCATAATTGTTATTTCTCTTGATCCGCATAGCTTGATAAATGCTTGGACTGAAATTTCAATCTGAGGTCTATTAGGCTTTTAAGCGAAAAGCACAAATATAGTGAGGACAATAGTGGAGAAGTAAAAACACTCAAGAATAATAAGGAATTGGAAAAAAATACAATAAAAAGCAATTGTATGAGTAAGGGATTGAAACAAATACAAATTAAGTGAACATTTACCTCCATGAGGTAGTGTTAAGGTCTACGTACACTCTACCCTCCTCAGACTCCACTTGGTGGTATTTTACGGGGTATGTTGTGGTTGTAAGTGAAACATTTATTATTTAGTGTCGCTTTCTTCTAGAAAGAATTTATTGGTGATGAAATTCATACTGTAACTCCTTGTTGCATATGCATTGTTTGATTTAAGCCAGCGAAAGCACTCAACTTGTTTTCCTTAAGCCGAGTGTCTATCGGAAACAACCTCTCTGTCCCACAAAGGTAGGGATAAGGTCTGCGTACAGTGTACATCTCATCTCCCCAGACCCTACCTGTGGACTATTTGTTAAAACACTCAACTTGTTATTCACATCAGCTCTTAAAGATGACATTTGACTAAACTGGCTTCCACAACTGTTATGCTTTATTAGATTTTGACGTTGGATGTAGGATCTAAAACAAACTAGGACTTATAATTTTGATTTGATTTCATATGCATACTGTAGACTAAATATCTAGTACGACTGTACGAGTAGTATTTTCTGTACTCTTCATATAAAGTGAAAAGACGGGAAAAATTAAGTATGTGCATAAAAGAAAAGACAATATTGTACTGTTGAGATTTCTTCCGGAGGAGTTCTTTTCTGAAGGAGCAGCCCTCCACCCCTCAATTTTGTTGGGTTTTAAAATGTGTGAATGGAAACTGAAGAGTTGCAATTTTTATGAAAAGTCGTGACTTTAATGAAATGTTGTGACTTTTATGAAGAGTTGTGACTTTTATGAAAATTTGTGACTTTTATGAAAGATTGTGACCTTTCCGAAGGGTTGTAGCTTTTCAAAGGGTTGTGACCTTTCTAATAAGGCACAATAAACATATGTTCACACTACCCTTGGTTGTCTATAAATAGAGGATTTCCCCTTATTTTTCAACAATGAAATAATGAGTTTTTAGACTTCTACTTCTACTACTAAATCTAGTATTCTAAGTGTACTTTACTGCCGTTGACTGGTTCGCTGACACCAACGTTTTGGGTATCAATACTATGGTGAATAAGTCGTTCTACCCTGGGAAAATCTATTCCAGTTCAAACCTCGGATACTAGAGGGGAATAATTTCCTTAAGGGGACACTGTGCATTCAGTGGACTCAATTTTCTTCTTTGAGAAAAATATTTTGTATATTATTTCTAATCTGTTTCTGATTCAATTTTCTCTACAAGTTTTAATTTTCTAGTTTTTAAAATACTCTTTAAACTTTGTTGTTTCTTACCAAGTTCTTCAAAGTTTTTGTTCTAAGTATCTTAGGAATACAGGATCAACAACAATCTTAAGGAAATTATTATTATACTGTTGGTATTTCTTGTATTCTACTGATTGAGGGAAACAGATCATGGAAGTAGAAGATTAATGCACTACTTCTCTAGAATTCGGTGTCTTGTTTAGCTAGGTCAAAGTGGGAATGTACCAGAAGAATTAGTGGTATTTCGATTAAAGATTACACCAGGTAACCTTCTTATTATTTATCTAAGGAGGAAAATAGTTTCTAAAAGTTAACTCTTTTGATATTTATCATGTGAGTCTTTGGAAAAAAAAATCTGCAAATCATATATTTTTTGAATGAATTTTCCTTGGCAAATAGTGTCGCCTTTAAAATTCTTTAGTTTGCAGAATGAGATAGTTTGATAAGATATTATGTCAAAATGTTTTAGTTGGAAGGCTATTTGAAAAGAAAAGCATATCTATGGGATAATCTAAGAATATGTTTATTCTGTTGGGAGACTAAAAAACTTTTGTAGTGTTGTACTCCGTGTGAAATTTGATTGTGTCTGATTGTTGTAGACTAAAAACTTTTGTAGTTTCTACTCTGGATAAATTAGACTGTGCAATTGGTTTGAAAACTTCACCTAATAAGTCAGTGTTGTACTTTTGGTTTTCTACTCGGTTGAATTTGAAACTTATTTGAAGTGATAAAAACTTTATCCACATTCAAAGTTCATTCGGTTGACGATTTGAAGAATATAAAAAAAACTTCATTGTTGAATAGAAATAAATTGTACAAAATTTTTTTCTTTATTATTAGTATTCTAAATACTAAGTGGTATGTCTAATTGTGATAGCAAAAAAGACCAGTGACTTAAAGTTTGTGATTTTGTGCCTGCAATAGATGCCTCTATGGAATGAACTTTGATATTGTGTAAAGATTGTCAAAGGGAATTGAAGCACTATAATTCTTTTGTAGAAATAACTTTTTGAGATCATATTTAAAAGGTGGGGGTTCTTTGCTTATGATAAAGATAAAATTAGACTTATATTTGAATTATGGTCGTTGAGTTTCTCTTTTTCTAGTATATGGTATAACTAGTATGAAATTACCAAAATTATATATATACTTGTTCAAAATAGTTGTGTTTTTTTTATGAAAGAGTGTCACTTAAAATGTTGTGATTTTTTCATAAAAAAATTTGTCTATTAAAATACAACTATTTGTATAGACATGAATATTGGTGAATAGTCATTTGTCATGTGTTGTAAAAGAAGCATTTGGTTCATATGCTCTTGTTGGACCCGATGAAACTATGTTCATTTGTTTTTTTTAAACCATTTTGCCAGCCCTTCCGGAAACTAATTCACTGATTCATGTGTCTGCTTATTGCTTTAGGTCCTTAACTTAATCAAGCCTATTGCATCCGTGAAAAAGCTGTTTGTCACTCTTTGTTTGTCTTCGGATTTGCCGGAAGCTGCTATTGGAGATGAAAAACGGCTTATGCAAATTCTTTTAAATGTTGTTGGCAATGCTGTAAAGTTCTCAAAAGAAGGCAGTGTGTCGGTTTCTGCAGTTGCTGCAAAATCAGAATCTTTAATAGATCCTAGAGCTCCAGATTTTTTTCCTGTGCAAAGTGAGAATCACTTCTATTTGCGTGTACAGGTATGTTTATAGGTTTATTTTCATGGTTGATATTTAGTATTCCCAGTAAAATGGTAGTTTCTGTGTAATTCTTTTCGGGTAGTGATTGTTGTTGTTGATTTTACTGCTACTTTTTCCGTGTAATTTAGGTAAAAGATACAGGATCAAGCATTAATCCTCAGGATATCCCCAAGTTGTTCTGTAAATTTGCGCAAAACCAGGAACTAGCAACTAAAAATTCTGGTGGCTCTGGACTTGGCCTTGCAATTTCTAAGAGGTAGCTCACTTCACTGGTGTTTGTATTGAATGCAGTTTTCGGTTTTCTATGATAATTGAGGACTGCAGATTGAGTTCTTTTTTTTTTTTTTTTGGCTGATGCACATTCCTTGGAAATTTAGTACCTGGGATGTTGAGACACTTACAACAGTGATCATTTTCTGACGTATTGCTCTAATGGCCTGGATCAGGTTTGTTAATCTTATGGAAGGACACATTTGGATTGAAAGTGAAGGTGTCGGAAAGGGGTCTACTGCTATCTTTATTGTTAAACTCGGCATTCCTGGTCGCTTAAATGAGTCGAAGCTTCCCTTTATGCCCGGATTGCCTGCAAATCCCATGCAGATGACTTTTCAAGGACTAAAGGTCTTGGTAATGGATGATAATGGGTGAGCGCTCATACTGCCTCTTTATCTTTAGACCTCTTATTTGTCCTGCATTTTCTGTCCAATCTTGTTCTGCTATTTGTTGGTCTATTTTATGTGAGACTGGACATTACAAGTTGAAAAAAAGTGGTTGTTGTTGGACATCACTTTGGAACAAGGAGCCTCACCATCTATTAATGTCTATGGAAGTTAGAGTCCAACAACTTTATGTCTGGTGGAATGTTCAAGACTTAGATATATTTGGAATATAAGATGATGTGCACCTGAAGGGTAGCGGCTGCGGGTTCCCTTGTCATAAAAAGAAAAGGTCCAAGGTAGGGACGGTAAAAACAAGCGATTATTTTCCTAAAAAAGTTCATTCAACTATTTCCTGCAAAAATCATTTTCATTTGGTCTTCAATGCATGCCTCGTTAGCTTGTTAATTATTTCGTGATTTGTAATAATTCAATGCATGAAATTTCGTCTTGTGTTGGTAGCAAAACTGGATAAGAAGTTCATTATAGGTTTTATCAATGCTAAAAGGAAAGTTGAAGGATGTTAACAAAAAGAGGAAAACGGAAGGAACCCAAACCTCTATCTTTGTGGCATTTATACTTTGGGGAGTCAAATATTTTTATTGACCACCACTATTTAAAAAAGTTCAGAAGTATCTTAAACTATCAGAAAATGTGATTTATTATACTTTTATGTGCTTTCAATTGTGCTTATTTTAAAGGATTTAAGAAATAAATATATTCAAGTAAAATCCTTTTACCCTGACATTCTTTTCGTGACGAAGGGATTAATAAATATTAGATATAGACATCTCTGAGAGCTAGGTACAGAGGATTCTTGTTTATCAAATTAAAAAGCTATAGAGGATTCCCTTTTACTTATTTGATAAGTATCCATACCTTTTGCTTTTTTCTTTATTCTCATTCACTGTTGGTGGCTGTAAATTGACTTACCCGAATCTGTCCTAGTGACAACTCTGTTTCTCAGGTTGTTGCAAATGTAGTATCTTTTGAAAATGATTTATAAGATGAATAATTTCTTAAGAGATTAATTAGTTGTAAATGTTGAAACTTTTTCATGTAGGTTTAGCAGGATGGTAACCAAGAGTCTTCTAGTGCACCTAGGGTGCGATGTAACAACCATTGGCTCCGGTGATGAGTGCTTGAGAGTTCTTACTAGGGAACACAAAGTTGTAATCATGGACGTAAGTATAACAGGTATGAACTGTTATGATGTTGCCGTCAGTGTACATGAGAGATTTGGGAAACGTCACGAAAGGCCATTTATTGTGGCACTAACGGGGAACACTGACCAAGTGACAAAAAAGAAAACTGCTTGAGGGTTGGAATGGATGGAGTTATTCTGAAACCTGTTTCAATTGACAAAATGAGAAGTGTTTTATCCGAGCTTTTAGAGCACGGAGCTGTTCTTCAATCCCAGTGAAAAGAGTAAGTGTTCCCACGACCAAACGTGTCTCAAGACTCATACTCTCAGTCTCAGAAATCAGAATACAAGAGTGTCGTAAATACAATTTCTGACTTTGGGCAAAAAGACGATTTGTTCGCGATGATGGCGTGATATACTGATTGCAGTTTCAATTATCTTATGTAATTCTAAATAGATTTGTATAAAGTAGTTAGTTCCACAATCTATGTATGTATATATATGTAGGACAAGTTCAGTCTTTCCTGGAAGGTTTGATAGCTTGTCTAATCCTCCTCCTTTTTGGCTAGAAATAATTGACAACGTTTGTGTAAAAGTTATATGATGTGCATGCCCATCCCTCTTTCCTTTTTAGACAACTTTTTAATTTTAATTTTTCGCTGGACATGTTTAAGATCACAAGATTAAATAACATTTTACGTATCTTTAGTTTAAAATCACAAAATTCAAAAGCATTTTGTATTTTTCTTAAACTTTGTGTTAAGTTAAAATCAGACAAACAAATTAATATGGAGGCAATGTTCAAGTTTTTTTTAGTTATACAACATTTATATTTTTTTTTAGAAAAAAAAAGTGTCAATTACCACCCTACCCTTGAAGAAGGAGAGGGTGTTAAACTAAAGATATGTTTTTTTTTTTTGTTTTCTACCTGGAGGGGGTAAAACACACCCTAATAAAGGCGATTTCATATCTAAGGAGAATCAAACTCGAGACTTTGATTAAGGATGAAGGAGTAATTATCACTCTACTACAACTCTTGTACTCTTGTTGGTATTTACCAACATGCGAACGAAGGAAAAGAAACCAAAAGGGAAATAAAAAAATGTCTCCAACAGCCGCCTTATAAATTATAGTATATGATTTGTATGCTACCAAACTTTGGTAAGACTAATAATTTATGAAATGATTAGTCAAAAAAGAAGGGAATTTTGAAAGAGGTCCAATGATAGGGCAGTCAATTTGATTCTTCATTCTCAATTTTATACAGAATACAATAATTTATCTTCTTGTTCAAGAGTCTTATCAATAAGTACTCTACTTTCCTTAATTTTATATTATACAAGCAGCACTTTTGTTTCATACACTTGACATAACGTTAGAGAATATGGTGAGGTCTCAGTTTTAATAATAACGATAACATATCTAGTATAATCTCATTGTCGAGTTAAAAAACATATTTGGATCCCATCGAAAAAGAAATATGGCTACTTGTTGCTATCTTATCAACTATATATCACCATCCACGACCATTATCATCAATCATAACTATTATCGTTGTCAATCACTATAATCAGTTGTTACCATTACTAGTCATTATTTACAATTATAACCATCAACCATCGCTATCACAACAATCACTAATGGTTAAAGACAATCACCATCACTGTCACTATTATATATTGTCAACCACCATCATCATTAGCTATCACTATCACCCATCACAATTATTAGCTATCACCACCAACGTAACTATCACTATTAACCATTATTGTCCATTATCGCCATTAACTACTACACACTATAACAATATCAATTATTGAAACCAGTAATACCTTTCCTTTTTGCTTATATATTATATGATATGATATAGTTCTTTGTTATTAAGGAAAGAATACACTTCATTTTGTTTTGGCATTCCAGCTTTACTTGAGAAAATCAAGAAAAGAGTAAAGTTGCTACAAATAAGTGATTTCTATAGTCTTTTTCATAAAGGTTAAAAGGCATAAGATATACAACAGATTTCTTGTGTTGTTTTTTCTTACTTTTATACTTGGTGTGTGGAAATAAACATTTCCATGGGCTATAAATCATTGTGTTAATTCATAGAAAATATCATGGTTGAATATATCGATAATTTCTTAAATTTTTAAATAAATATTATTAGGATATTTAAAACATGTTTATTTTGCTTGAGTATTTGAACATGATAACATTATCTTATAAGATACCTTTAATCCGATTTTTTTTTAAAAAATTCGCACGTGTTTTCAAAGGCACATTAATACGTAGATAAGATAATCACTTAAAATACATTATTTTCCTTAATTATTAGATTATGCATTAGTCACAATATATAAAGCGTAAATCTTCAAGCATATTTCGATTGAGGTTAATATGTATAATTAAAGGAAGTGGAATATATTGTATATTTGGTTTAAATTTATCTATGTGGTAGACATTTGAAAATATGTGCAAAACTTTTTCAAATTTAAAGCAAAAGTATCTGAATCAGATACAAATCATACTTCAAATATCTAAATAAAATTTGCAGACAAATTGAAGTAGTTACCCGTCCATATATTCAGCCTAAGATCAACTATTTATGGTATAATAGAAAGAAAAGGAACAAATCTTTTTTTACTATAAATCGAATATTGTTATTATAATACCTAGATAACAACTGACAGCAGAAAAAAGTTAAATTAATGAAATTTATTATTCTAAGGTTCATATTTGACAACAAATTTGCAATATTATTTAATTTCATTTGTAGCTCAAACACGACTTCTTTTTTTAAGACAATTTTTTTAAAAATATTCTGATTGATCAATTGAAAACAAAATTAACTAAAGATCATGTGAATCATGTGCTCCCACATCTTTTGTAGATCGAAAAAGTTAGGTTTTTTACCCTAAAAAACAATATTTATTATTCGATCTACTTGGTCCTAGCTAATTAATTTCTTTCCATCTATTCAAATTGAATTGAATTATTTGGTATCTATATATATTTGTGGAAAATAAGAGATAACTACTACCTCGTGTTAAGTTAATTAGATATACAATAGTGACAGATAACAAGTAGCAAATACCATAAACATGAAATTAGTCGAAATTACATGTAATGAATATATTTTGTGGAAAGTTGAAGGTGACCAGTATCATATTGAATTAGTCGAGATACATGTAATGTGTATAATATTGATGGAAAGTTGATGATAATAAATACTTCGTGGAATTATTTGTGCTTATATAATATGGAAATATATACTCTATATTAATATTTTCTAATATATATAAAGAAATTTATATATTTCCAATTTCGAGAAATGGAATCTATATTTAATTAGTTCTTTATGCTCAATGCCTTTTAAAATGGAGCATTTGCCTTGGACCTCTAAATTCGAGGAAATTTTTTTAGTAATGATAAAATTATGGGTAACTTACATAAATATACTATATTAAGAAAATATTTACCATTTATAGTAATAATATTTTTTTTCACTTAAACACTTTTAATACATTTATAATACAGTTTTAATACTATTACATAGAACAATTTATAAAACACATATAATACAAGTTTTATTGATAAATAATACATTTATCATACATTTTAATTCACTTATAATACATTGTATCAATTTCTTACCAAACAAAGCATAATATATTTTAAAACAGTTATAATACATATATATTATATACATAATTCATTTTTAAAACATATTGCAGATTTATCATAGTATTGCTATATATGGTAATAAATAAAAAGTATCGCTAAAATCAGTAAATATTTATTAAAAGGTACTTATTCAAGTAATTTTTCCTAAAATTATTATAAGTTTTTTTTTAAAAAAAATAAAATAATGTGTCTTTCAATTAATTTATCTTACTTTTTTTTTTGTTTATTTCGAAATATTAAAGAACGTTTCTTCCTTTTTTATCAATTTTTAAATTTAAGTTTCCACATAACATGTTTAAGATCACAAGATTAAAAAAAAAATTGGTATATATATATCATTAGTTTAAGACCATAGGATTCGAAAATCTTCTTTACTTTTAAAAATTTCATGTCAAGTTAAAATCGGACACAAATTAAAACAGATGAAGTACTATTTAGAGAAAAAAATTATTTTTTAAAATAATAGTAATAATAATAACTTTGCGTCACAAAAATAATTTTAAATGTACTAACAATTTTGTATCTTAAAAAATAGACTTTAAATATAAAAAATTAAAAATTTCCAATCATCACGCACTCCATTGTGCCAGCATCACAAAGAGAACCAGACAAACAACTTGTGACATTAAAAATATACAAATAATGTCACAACTAAATACCAAAATAATATTAAAATATCTTATAATTAAAAAATAAAGAAAAGGTACAAGTGAAAAGTTACAATCCCCATAAACATTAAAGAGGCAGTTATGAATCATATGAATTGGAGAAACAAAAACAAGGTAGACTCATTCTTTATTTGTCAAAAAATTGACATATTTATTTATTTTCCTCTAAATATATATAATATTAACTTTAATTATTTTTAATAAATATTTTTTAATTTCAATAAGAGTGATAGGAGAACTATACTCTTCTTATTTGATAAACGTAGATAGTCTATTTTCACTTCTAATTCTTTTTAGGAATCATCTCATATTCTTAATATCAAATGAAAAATCATATGTATTAGCACTATGTTGTAATAGGGTGCACTGTTTCATCCTTAATTAGAGGTTTTAGGTTCGAGTTTTGAATACGTTGAAAATCTTGTTGGGAGCAGCATTCTCGAATGAATTTTATATTGCGCGATCCAAATTTCGTCAAAGTTGCAATGCAAACTTCAAATACCAGATGAAAAATAAAAATAAATAAAAGATGGGGGCAAAGCTAACTCTTTAATTACGTGTTGAATAACTTCAAGATCTCGTTTGGTTGATAATAAATTATTTCGGAATTCGCTATTTTAAAAGTGTAATAAAAATAATATTATAATTCAAAAATAGCTAATTTCATAATAAATTATTGAGTGTCCCATCAAATATCGATAAACTCATCCTAAAATTAATCTCAAAATTAATTACTCCTTACGTCCCATATTAGATGGACACTTTCTATTTTATACGATGATTAAGAAATCATTAATATATTGATTAACTTTACTATTTTACCCTTCATTCATATTAATGAACAAAAAGAAATAGCTATTATTGAGAATTGTTTACATTCATAAGGTCATATTTATTGTAGGGGTAAAATAAGAAAATTTTAATAAATTATATTTTGATTTAATAAATAATCAAGTAATATAAAACAACTATTTTTAGTACGATATCCATTTAACATGGGACGAAGGGAATATTCTTTATCCCCGTATCAAATGAACCATAAAAGTATGTAAGTTTCGAATTTCATAAACTTCAAATTCGGACTTCGACTTTGACTTGTATGGTAGTCTCTTCTCTCTTCAAAACGACAGGGAAAACAATGTTTAGCTAAAGGCCAAAACCCAAAGCTACCTTCTTGAAATTTCCATAAAATCACCTTCCAACACTCTCTCTCTCTGATCGAATTTTGTTAACAAAAACCCTTAAAACTTCTCTTTCTTTCATCACCATTCTTTACTTCCATTCCATTTCTGACCCTTTTTTTCTCTATATAAACAAACTTTCAGTCGGTTTCCACTATTACATTTTGCCGATCATCTAAATCTCAAATCAAAATAAATAAAAATTGGAACTTTTGATTACCCTTTTTCATTTATTGTAATCATAGAATTCTGGGTTTGTATTTTTTTCTGTAGATTTTGAGTATTTTTTGTGCATTTGTGTGCATTTCCATGGCAGCTGACGCACAAGTGTGTGGTGAGACGGCAGTGATTGAGGCTCCGGCTGTTCAATCACTGTTATCAAACACTGATGATACCAAATTTTCTGATGTGGGTTCGGAAGAATCTGAGTTCAATTCTGAGAAAAATGTGAATTCTGAATCTGTAGTTAATGGTGTGAAGGATTGTTCGGATGCTAAATCTGATTATAAAATGCAAGATATTGTTGACATGTTGAAGAAACTCAAGTTGAATCCACTGGCAAAGGAGTTTGTTCCTTCTCATTATAATCGCGATCAGATGTTTCTGAACAATTTTGTGCAGAATTTTGTTCCTGTTATTAAGACTGTGGGAGGTGATGTTTTTCAGAACAATGGAAAGGTATTGTTTCTGGTATTCTGATTTTGTTAAATTGATTGAACAGTTGTTTTGGACTTTTATTTTGTTGTGTTTGTGTATTTGGTTGATTGTTTCATGACTTCGGGAATTGTTAGTTCCCTGATTTCACTTGATAAAATCGAAATTCTGATATATTCCAAGTGTTTTTCCAGTTTGCAGTTTCCCTGAGTGGGCTGCATATAGACCTTTGTGGTCCGGCCCTTCTCTGGACCTGCTCATAGCAGGAGCTTAGTGCTCGGGCTGCCCTTTTTTACTCATTTTTATTTCCTTTAGTTTAAGGTTTTTATGAAGTCGTCTGTGCATCCATTAATTAGTGGTGTACTTGTTTGAGTTATGGGAAATGTAGGTGCTTGTAACAATTTTGGTTGAAAGTCTCACCATTTCTTGGTAAAAAATGATTCTTGGAGATTACAAATATTGGGAATGTATGTGGAAGCATCATTAATCCTGCATGATATTTGGTAATCAGTCTGTCAAATAAGTTGTTGAGAAAAGTTTCATGCTTTGGGCCATTGATCATTTATCAAGGGTAATTTGGATAAATGTAGTTGTTGGATTTCACAGTTAGAGGGACTTTTGCATTCTGAAGCTTTCTTGTCAAAATTGATTCTAGACTCTTTCTTTAGTAATTAATTGCTGACATTCCGTTCTTCATAAACGGAATTTTGACATTGAGTTAGTTCTTAGTATGAGTGACTTTTGCTTAATAGAATTCTTGTGGATGCTTAGCTGGTAAAAATGAATAAATGCTTTTTTTCATTGTCGTGAATGGGGTGTAATTTGTCGTTTTGATCCAAATGTCCACTTGTGAGTGGTACATTTTAATTAAATTTGGTGGTTCGAGCGGTACTCAGATCAAACCTTTTTTGTATGCACACCAGATATTAGGGAATATATTTGTCATTTTCGTAGAAGTTTTGGTCCGGAGGGGTGATTATTTAAGCATCCTTCCGTTGTACTTCTGCAAAGAGGCTGTATAAGCTGATTTCACACTTCGCATCCGTGATGTACAAGTCACCAAAGGAACAATTCTACCTTAGCTTCAATTCTTGTCCTTGTTAAAAGTTTCGTCTGGTGATGTTTATTTTCTTTTATAAAGAGAAAAGTTCAACCTTCCATACTTATCAATTGGAGGATCGCATTTCAGATCATAATTACATGATTTACTAAATGCCCTTGCGGATTGGGAATTGCATTTCATCATTTTGGAAGTGATTTTGACTGCTCAATTCAGCAAGCTGACTCCTCCCTAATTTTATCAAATGTGTCTGCAGAGAGGTAACAACCATAACCAGGGCAGAAGAAGAATGAACAATAGAGCTTTTAAGGCTCAAAGAGAAGATAGCATTAGGAGAACAGTATATGTTTCTGACATCGATCACAATGTAAGTAAGGATGGATGTCCATTAATATTTGATTTATGTTCTGTATTTTGTATTTACAACGTTCCTCTTTGTGACTTTGCATCACCACAGATAACAGAAGAGCGTCTTGCTGCATTATTTAGCGCCTATGGACAAGTAAGTGACGATGCTCTTCTGGACATTGTTGTGATTCATTGTATTAGATACCTGAGTGCTTTAAGTGCAAGGTGGCACTTCTTTCAATTTATTCAGAAACCTAAAAACAATTAATGTGCTGCGTGTTATACTTTAGCAGATGAAAAGCCTTAGCTTGGGGTGCCTATTGCATGTGTTTTACTCCATATTATAGACCTCAAGTCCGAGTTTGTTGCTCTATCTGCATTGTATAGGAAGATGAAATTCCATGACCTGCAAATAACCAATAACCTTTAGACTGTCTAATATTACGACTTATGAGCTATGATTAGCATTTATCGTCAAGTTGCTTAAGACATTAGTATTGTTGAAATATCTTGATCATTGACATATTGATGCCTAGAGGAGCTGGCTTCAAATTACTGATGACATGCAGCAAACATACCTTTTGTCTATCTTTGGCAGAGGGGTGTGTGTTCTTTCTATCTCTTGGCTGTGGTACTAGCAGAATGACATTGTGTGTTATATTCTGAAACATTGACCTGGCCGAGGTACTTATTTTCTTGTCAATCTCCATTGAGAGTAAAAAAGGGTATCTCAAAGTTAATGTTGACTAGGCTCAGGTATTATATATTCATTTTCTGGTCATGCCAATTCAGTGTCAAAAAGGTAGCTCAAAGTTGTTCTTCAAATTCTCCGTTAGCTTGTTAGAGTTAAATAGTAGCTGCTTCTTAAAGTAGTTTCTGTCAGTCTAACCCCCTGAGAAATTCTCGACAAGCACGGGAAAGAGGAAGCTGAAATGAGGAGATACCAGATGCACAAGCAAACTATATATGTTGCTTGGACTCTCCAAAAAAAAGCCGGGTGTGCGCAGGATCCTTGGAAAGTAATGCATTGTTGGAGGATCCGGCACGTGTACAACAACATTTTTGGAGAGTCTGAGCAACATAGCAAGCAAACCTAAGAACTTTAACACAACAAAAGATTGATTCATATTATAATTATTTTACCATTAGACGGATATAAGCTGCCTCCTTTCATATTCCTCCTAGGCTGATTCCTGAACACCAAGGGCACTTGTATCATTTGACTTCTAGGACAAGTCACAAGTAGGATTTGAATTTTCTTTAAAAACTTTACTTTGCTTGACTAAAGCCATCAGAAGTAGACTATGAATATTTACTGTAAGGTTGCAACCACTGCTGCATTGAAATTAATAAAATAGTTTATATCTGAGAATATTTACTGTAAGGTTGTAATCACTGCTGCCTGAAAATTAATAAAATAGCCTATATCTGAGAGCCAGTTACTAATTAAGAAGCATGTGAAGATGAACCTAAAATATTTAAAAATATATAAAGTACCATAATTCTATTGTTCTTCCACTTGCATCCTGCATCTCCGAGTGGAATTTAAATTTCTGTGTTTTCGTTTTGGCTTCTGGTTTTTGGATAGTATCTTCAATGTACATCTTACTCTTTTAACAATTACCATTTTTTTTTAAAATGTGCATCTTACTCTTTTAGTTGAATCAATATATTAGGAAGACTCTAAAGAATGTTACAATATACAGAAGCAAGTAGGTATTGAAATTTTGAATTATAAGATCTATAGCTCGAAAGAGCACTACTTTGCTTGTTATTTCCCTCTTCTTTTCTTTCTTTTCTTACACTTTAGTGTCATAGTAACGTGCTTTAACTGTCTTTTACGCACTGCGATGTGTGCTGATGCTTATTCTGGTTAAAGACTGCTTGAATTATATACGTAAATACTTTACTTTTGTCTCCTAACTTGCATCATCAATTGAAGAGCTTCTTTACACTTTGGTTATGGTTTGTTTTACTGTGTAATCTAGTTGGCTTAAGGTTATTGCCCTGCAAGATCCATTATCCATTTCATGGTTTGTCTTTTCAAAGGTACTGACTTGTTGTCAGTCTGCGAGGTGTTGGTGAAGATGTCATAAAGTCACGATGCTTATGTTTCTGTTTGACATAGTTGGATTAGTTTCCTCTTAATTTGCTAAGTTTCATGCCATTTTGACACAATTGAATTGTTCTTCATCCTCATTTCTTTCTCAAACTAGACTTACATTAATTCATATTTGTGCTTTTGGTGAAAATTCTTGTATAATTACACTGGGTATGTTGTTGTTGTTTTGGTGGGTATCTATTGAGGAGTGTAATATTGGCGCGTTTTCTTTTGGCTACACTTGCTCCATAGGTTGTTGACTGCAGAGTTTGTGGTGATCCCCACTCTCGCCTTCGCTTTGCCTTTGTGGAATTCGCCGATGAATGTAAGTTGAAGGGGCTTGAAGTTTTTCTTAGTACTGCTGAACATTCAAAAGTCAAATCTAACTTGTCATGTGGAATCATTCCAACAGACTCAGCAAGAGCCTCACTTAGCCTTTGTGGGACAATATTGGAGTTCTCTCCTCTGAAGGTCCTACCATCAAAAACTGCTATTCTACCCGTGAATCCTACATTCCTTCCTAGGGTATGCACTGATCTGTGTTGTTTCATTTACTTGTTTATGGATCATGTGGAAAAATAATTTTCTTGTAGTTCTATCTCACCTTATAGAAGTAAGGTCATGGAACTAAATGTTTAGTTTTCCATTATGTGTACATGCTATGTGCAGTCTGAGGATGAGCGTGAGATGTGTGCCAGGACAGTCTACTGCACAAATATTGATAAGAAGGTATAAATTCTCGCCTTTGAAATCTTCTGAAGTTATTGCATGCTTTTTAGTACATCTTTCTGTGGGATTACCGGTGTGTGAAGCACGGGTTATAATGATCTCGCTCAGTTGCTTTATTGCTGGTTGTATATTTTTTTCTTCCTGTTGGCTTTTTATTTTCATAATCATCTGAAAGTTTAATGTATTGTACTCTATCCTGAACAGCTTTCTCAAGCTGATGTCAAGAATTTCTTTGAAACAAGATGTGGCGAGGTCAGTGTGATGTCTGAAACTTCTCACGTATTAAATTTAAAGAAAGTTTGCCCAAGTGATGCTGAAGCTGCCCTTCTCTTTGCAGGTGTCTCGCCTGAGGCTTTTGGGGGATCAAGTGCACTCTACCCGTATTGCTTTTGTTGAATTTGTTATGGTACGTCGATTTTCTTTTTCTTTTTCTTTGGATTTAAGTTGGGATGTTGCATCAATAGGTACATTACATGATTGTCAACACCATCTTCTTCTTTTTTTTGTATTTCCTCTGATGTGCTACTCTTCCTTCCCTTGTTATTTACGTGTTAACCATCACTCTGGAGACGCCATTGAGCAGAGGAATTTCCTATAAATTATCAGTGGTATATCTAAAAATGCTACCCTGCAAAAAGCTGCAGCATAATATCGAGTATTTCGTTTTGAAGATGATCTAAACAGGTTGGAATTATAGTAAATTTTGCATGTAAACAGATACTTGATAAATGTGCAGGCTGAGAGTGCAATTTTGGCGTTGAACTGTTGTGGACAGATTTTGGGATCCCAACACATCAGGTACCTTAGTTAGAAGTGTCTTTGATCCCAGTTAATAGTTAATCTTTTTAAGCTTGGTATCTTGGGTTCTTTTTTTCTCCCAAGTAGGCATCAATCAACATAGTCATGCATTCTAAGGTTCCCTTATACTGCAAAAGCTTCTTCTCTCGTTCTCCAAATGTATACTATGACATTGCTTGCTTTTTCTGCCTTTCTATCATCTGAAAATGAAACTCAAAAATAATGCTACTGTTACGGGGCAGTGCATGCCAGATTCTAGACTGTGTATCAGTCTGTTATTTATTTTTGGGAGTTGGGACATGCTCCGTCTAGGGAATAATGTTGTGTACACCCTGATTAGTGTGAGTTTGTGTTCTGTAGCCTTGAGAATATGTCAATCCCAGTTGCCTGCTTGCACTTATAATCATTTCAACTGAATTACTATTCCCTTTGCACCAGTAAGAAAGACCCTTCACTCATTGAGGATCGAATTTGATCGATTTTCGGAATCAAATTGAACACCTAAGAATTCAAATTGGAGGAAACGTTAATGGATAGCTACTTTCAAGTGCTTTTCTTAACAAGGTTGAGAGTAGAATATGAAACTAAATCTAAGATTGTCAGTCCAAGTGCTTTTTCTTGTAATTATATAGGATCATTAGGTTGTGAAGGTCCCATGGGGATGGCCTAGTGGTTGACGCATAGACTTACCTGAAGATTCAGGTTTAAATTCCAGCTTAATACATGGTATGAGTCCATCTGCTTGATTCATGCTTGACAGATAACCTTGACAATGGTGGTTGTGGGCTGGACATACGGCATGATGAAATAGTCAAAGTGCGTGCAAGATGGACGAACCACCACTGATATCCCAAGAAAATATCGGTTGTGAAGTTTTATTGATTAGAGTAACTAACATATGCAAAATGGAGAAAAGAAGGTTTGGGGCCCTTTGTTGGGTGAGAGGGATCATTGAAGAAAATACATGTACCATTCATATACTAGCCATAATGACTTCCCCACCCTCTTTACCATATTTGATTTTTTGCACTATGCATTTGACAGAATTTACTGTTACTGAGTTGTACTTGAGTCTCGTTCAGCTACAGGCCTCACAAGGCCTCGTCGTCTAAGTCCACCCCTCACCCCTCCCCTCTTCCCCCGGGTGTTCCGTTCTTTAACCAGCATTTCCTTTTACAAAGAGTATGTTATGCTATTTATGTTTAATGTCTCTTCTAACTTTAATACCTTTGCTAATGCGATAGGGTGAGTCCTTCAAAGACACCTGTGAGGCCTCGAGTTCCTCGTCCCATGATGCATTAGGCAATCCTTTGTTGCTATCAAGGTCTGGAAAGAGTTGAGCGCAAGCCCTCTTGGAAGACTTGAGGTCACGATGGAAACACGAGACAAACGTTTGTTTCAGTAATTTCCATCTTTTTCTTCCCCACTTCCTTTCAGCCCTCAGTAACTCTTTATCACTACCGAAAATGACTGTTGACCGTGTTTTAGCTTAACGTTTTTAACAGAAATGTCACAACACTTTAGTAGTTCCATACTTTCCTTTTATTAAGCACTTGCTGGTTAATGCTTGATGGTATTTTTGTTTCGAGGCATGAAAGCAATCTTTGATAGCCATTTTAAAGAAATTAAATTTCTCAAAAATGATCTAAAGTGTTAGATGCATAGACCAATCCAGAATTTGAAATTTATGGTTTTGTATAGTAACCTCAAGTTAATATTTATAATTATAATTGGTTATACTAACTCCAAATTTAATTTGTTGGCAAAAAACTTCTATTGACATGGAATCAAACTATTGGCGGAAAAACATATGTAAAAGCACTTGTTATAGACATTGAAAAATTCAAAATACTTTTAAAATACCATCAAATAAAACAGACACGAGGTATTTCCAGGTCGGAATCACATTGGAGTCCGACTAAATTTGGATTCACACCTTCAAAATTATGTGTTTGCTTGGTCTAAAAGGAACTTCAATTAAGATGTTGTCCTATATGTTTCATTTTCAAGTTCATTCTTCATATTTTTGGTGTTTTTTCTTTCCAAAAAATTGATCTTGACCAATAGGGTGTAAGAGAATGTGTCAATGTGTTTACTCGGAAGCAAAATATTTTGGAGAAATAAGTGATTTTCATATTTATATTTTAGTATTTGACAAATAAGTTAATATTTATAATTATAATTGGTTATACTAACTCCAAATTTAATTTGTTGGCAAAAAACTTCTATTGACATGGAATCAAACTATCGGCGGAAAAACATATGTAAAAGCACTTGTTATAGACATTGAAAAATTCAAAATACTTTTAAAATACCATCAAATAAAACAGACACGAGATATTTCCAGGTCGGAATCACATTGGAGTCCGACTAAATTTGGATTCACACCTTCAAAATTATGTGTTTGCTTGGTCTAAAAGGAACTTCAATTAAGATGTTGTCCTATATGTTTCATTTTCAAGTTCATTCTTCATATTTTTGGTGTTTTTTCTTTCCTAAAAATTGATCTTGACCAATAGGGTGTAAGAGAATGTGTCAATGTGTTTGCTCGGAAGCAAAATATTTTGGAGAAATAAGTGATTTTCATATTTATATTTTAGTATTTGACAAATAAGTTAATATTTATAATTATAATTGGTTATACTAACTCCAAATTTAATTTGTTGGCAAAAAACTTCTATTGACATGGAATCAAACTATCGGCGGAAAAACATATGTAAAAGCACTTGTTATAGACATTGAAAAATTCAAAATACTTTTAAAATACCATCAAATAAAACAGACACGAGGTATTTCCAGGTCGGAATCACATTGGAGTCCGACTAAATTTGGATTCACACCTTCAAAATTATGTGTTTGCTTGGTCTAAAAGGAACTTCAATTAAGATGTTGTCCTATATGTTTCATTTTCAAGTTCATTCTTCATATTTTTGGTGTTTTTTCTTTCCTAAAAATTGATCTTGACCAATAGGGTGTAAGAGAATGTGTCAATGTGTTTGCTCGGAAGCAAAATATTTTGGAGAAATAAGTGATTTTCATATTTATATTTTAGTATTTGACAAATAAGTTAATATTCATAATTATAATTGGTTATACTAACTCCAAATTTAATTTGTTGGCAAAAAACTTCTATTGACATGGAATCAAACTATCGGCGGAAAAACATATGTAAAAGCACTTGTTATAGACATTGAAAAATTCAAAATACTTTTAAAATACCATCAAATAAAACAGACACGAGGTATTTCCAGGTCGGAATCACATTGGAGTCCGACTAAATTTGGATTCACACCTTCAAAATTAGGTGTTTGCTTGGTCTAAAAGGAACTTCAATTAAGATGTTGTCCTATATGTTTCATTTTCAAGTTCATTCTTCATATTTTTGGTGTTTTTTCTTTCCTAAAAATTGATCTTGACCAATAGGGTGTAAGAGAATGTGTCAATGTGTTTGCTCGGAAGCAAAATATTTTGGAGAAATAAGTGATTTTCATATTTATATTTTAGTATTTGACAAATAAGTTAATATTCATAATTATAATTGGTTATACTAACTCCAAATTTAATTTGTTGGCAAAAAACTTCTATTGACATGGAATCAAACTATCGGCGGAAAAACATATGTAAAAGCACTTGTTATAGACATTGAAAAATTCAAAATACTTTTAAAATACCATCAAATAAAACAGACACGAGATATTTCCAGGTCGAAATCACATTGGAGTCCGACTAAATTTGGATTCACACCTTCAAAATTAGGCGTTTGCTTGGTCTAAAAGGAACTTCAATTAAGATGCTGTCCTATATGTTTCATTTTCAAGTTCATTCTTCATATTTTTGGTGTTTTTTCTTTCCTAAAAATTGATCTTGACCAATAGGGTGTAAGAGAATGTGTCAATGTGTTTGCTCGGAAGCAAAATATTTTGGAGAAATAAGTGATTTTCATATTTATATTTTAGTATTTGACAAATAAGTTAATATTTATAATTATAATTGGTTATACTAACTCCAAATTTAATTTGTTGGCAAAAAAACTTCTATTGACATGGAATCAAACTATCGGCGGAAAAACATATGTAAAAGCACTTGTTATAGACATTGAAAAATTCAAAATACTTTTAAAATACCATCAAATAAAACAGACACGAGATATTTCCAGGTCGAAATCACATTGGAGTCCGACTAAATTTGGATTCACACCTTCAAAATTATGTGTTTGCTTGGTCTAAAAGGAACTTCAATTAAGATGTTGTCCTATATGTTTCATTTTCAAGTTCATTCTTCATATTTTTGGTGTTTTTTCTTTCCTAAAAATTGATCTTGACCAATAGGGTGTAAGAGAATTTGTCAATGTGTTTGCTCGGAAGCAAAATATTTTGGAGAAATAAGTGATTTTCATATTTATATTTTAGTACTTGACAAATAAGTTAATATTTATAATTATAATAGGTTATACTAACTCCAAATTTAATTTGTTGGCAAAAAACTTCTATTGACATGGAATCAAACTATCGGCGGAAAAACATATGTAAAAGCACTTGTTATAGACATTGAAAAATTCAAAATACTTTTAAAATACCATCAAATAAAATAGACACGAGGTATTTTCAGGTCGGAATCACATTGGAGTCCGACTAAATTTGGATTCACACCTTCAAAATTAGGCGTTTGCTTGGTCTAAAAGGAACTTCAATTAAGATGTTGTCCTATATGTTTCATTTTCAAATTCATTCTTCATATTTTTGGTGTTTTTTCTTTCCTAAAAGTTGATCTTGACCAATAGGGTGTAAGAGAATGTGTCAATGTGTTTGCTCGGAAGCAAAATAGTTTAGAGAAATAAGTGATTTTCATATTTATATTTTAGTATTTGACAAATAAGTTGAAGATATTTTTTCGAGAATATTTATATATTATATATAGATACACTATAAAAATGGGGTGTGAAGCATAAGCGAATCCAAGAATTGAAGTTTATAGATTTCTATAGCTATTTTAAGTTAACGTATACAATAATAATTAAGGTTCACATACATAAGCACGAAAGTTATTGAGTCTACGTGAATCCATCATAAAATTATGAAACCGCTCTTGATAATATGGGGTGGTTGATCAGGTGGGTAAGGGTAGGTGAGGTGGGGGTGTTAGGGTAGGTGAAGACAACCGTCCTAAAAATCATTTATGTAACTTAATTTTCTTCTTTCATCATAGAAATCGATTTTTAGATTTTAAGAATGTTTCTAGAATATTTTTTTGATAAATTAAATATGAGAAAAGTAAACAAATATTTTCCAAAAAATATCTTCTTCTATCCCAACATATATCATTGTTAAGTTATAAAATTAAAGCACTGTCTTTTTTTTTCGAAAACAAATTCTAAAAGAAATTATACCACATAAAATGAAATGAAATATATTTTTAAAAAATAGAAAAATACTTTGTATGAAATATTAAATAAATAATGTCTGGTTGACCGCAAAAGTAGAAAATGTCACAATACTGAGCCACATGATTCCCAAGAGTGTTGGAAATTTTGTCGTACAAGAAATGATTGGTAGTAATAGAATTGCTATGTAAAAATGTCTATGTAATTATATTACTATTACTACCACTATTACTATTACTACTATATTTGAGGCTAGGGAAGTCCGTCGACATGCCTGCTTTCTTAGCCAGGGATAAAATGGGCAATTTATTAATATTTCCTTAATATTATACTTAAATAATATTGTATTTGATTGCTTTATAGTTGTACTTTCTTTAATGGGACATAAAAACACTCTGCATTTCAGTTTCTAAGCCGCAAAATCGGCTCAATTTTCCAAGCATGTGGGCTATTCTTTTTAATGCATATGGATCCCACTTCTATTCGTTCTTCTTTCACTTTGTTATTTTATGGGTTAATATATTTTTCATGCATAGTATATCAGAGAAAATCTTTTGCGTTTAGAGTGAAAAAATATGGAATATTGGAAAATTATGTCTTTTTTAAAAATTACATAAATAATATTACAAATTATACTGCCTCTGTCTCATATTAATTAATCACCTTTCTAAAAATACTAGTCCCAAATTACTTGATCACTTACTAAATCAAGATAAAATTAATTATTTTTTTCTCATTTTACCCCTATAATTAATATCATAAATGTGCATAAGTTCCAATGATACATTTTGTATGCCCTATGTCATCATAAATTATCTTGATATCCATCAATATGAATAAAGGGTAAATTTGTCAAATTGATCATCTTATTTATGATTTCTTAAGTACCGTGTAAAATAGAAAGTGATCAGTTATTATGGGACGAAGGGAGTAATAATTAACAATTTAAATATTTAAAAGTTACATAAAAAAATTCAATTGACTCTCGAAATTCTATTGGTACCACATAAAATGAGTTAGATGATAAATATTGAAAATGACATAAAAAATATTATGAATTACAATAATTAACAATTTTAAAAAAAATTAAAATACATATAAAAGAAAACACTTGACTATAAAAAAATCTATCAATGCCACATAAATTGGGACATGGAAAGTAACCTATATTATTTGAAAATTACGTTTAAAAACTAATATAAATTACAATAATTTACAACTTAATATATTTAAAAGACATAAAAAAAATAGTTAATTTTTGAAATTCTATATATGCCACATAAATTGCAACAAAGAGAGTAATACATATTTCTATTATGTAGAAATGTGAAGATGAGGACGACCAAGGGCAATTTTGTCATTTTACCAAAATTATCAGCTTAGAACAGTTGTACTTTCTGCTGCAAAACTATTGAATTTCCCAAATACCCAACCTGCTATAATTATAATGGCCACGTGTACTCTCTTCAATGAAAAGAATAAAAAATATCATAAGTAGTCGTACTATCTAAAAATGGTGCGACCCAATTTTTCAGAAGAGTTCACTTATCATTTTAAATATCAATGTATATTTCATTAACATCTTTACTTTTTGCACTAAAATAAATATAAAGAAAACAAATATGATTTATAATGTATTAAATGAAAATAAAATATTTTAATTAAGGAGCATAAAAATAAAAATTAATAAATAAAATGGACAGATAAATTAAATTAAATTTTTAAAAAAAACTAAGAGTCTCACTAAATTTTAAAATAATAGTTTTTCGGTTATAGTTTTAAAATTTTGCGAATCCAATATTAAAGAGAAATAATAAGTATTCTTCGTGTTCAATTTACACATACACTAATAATAGAATATTTTAAATTTTAAGATTAAGCAATTGAAAATTTAATTAATTATAGTAGGTTGTTTACTTTATTTACTTAATATTGCTATTCTTTTGTCTCAACTAAGAAGTTAAGAATCGAAACACATGAAAATCAATACATTAATCAGAGAAGTAGATAAATTTAAGTAGATTAATATTTAGAAAGAGATGACAAAAATAGCAAATGCCTATTAGTAATTTTAAAAATTATGAATAAATTTTGGAATAAGATAAAAATATCTGGGCAAGGAAATCAATATGATATGTAGTGATCTATGTATCAAAATATCATGTTAATTTAACATTTAATTCTAAATATATTTTTTTAAAAAGAGAAAATACATTTATGTTTTGAGACTGTATGCAATTTTTTCACTAAACTGATAAAAATGACAAAAATACCTATTCCTATAAGTCATTGTACATGAAAAAGAGAACCAAAAACAAATATTATATCATGCTAAAAAAACTATGTTCATTAAGATAAATTATACATATTATAGAATTTCATGTGATAGCGAAATATGATTCTTAGTTCTAATTTTTACGTGTGATTGATACATTAAAAATATTAATCTCTCCATTTTAATTTGTTTGTTTTATTTTGACTTGGCATGAAGTTTAAAAAATTAAGGAAGATTTTTTAATCTTGTGGTTTTAAATTAAAAATATGTCAATATACTAAATATCCTTTAATCTTGTGATCTTAAACATGTCATGTGGAGTTGGAACTACGAAAAGAAAAGAAACATTACTTTTTAACAGATTATAAAGGAAAATATGACAAATTAATTGAAATAAATAGAGTAGATTTTAACATAATAATACATAATGGTTCATGATTTTTATATAAGATATAATTCAATCTAACAGACAAATTAACTTTGAATCCTAATAAATTTATGTCATTATAGTAAAATAATAATAATAGTAAGATTAAATATTAGACTTGAGTGTTTTACAACGTAAAAAATGAATCTACCCATCGTTAATACCAATAATACTTAAAAATATTTTTGGGTTAATTTAATTTAATATTTTTTATTCAATATTCATATTGGAGTTCAATTAATTCTAATTTGTGCCGAAATAGGGCCCATTCGGATATAGCGCTCCCTGTTAAGAATTTTTTTCATATCCAGGACTCAAAATCAAGATATTTGATTAATGAAGGAGCAACACCATTTAATGCAGTGATGCACTATATTCTTTGATGATTATTTTAATACTTTATTTATACTAAAGATTTTATTAGGATCAATATTAATTAATGTTGGTCAGAATGCTATAAAAATACCTTTTAATACTTGTTAAATAACGATTAATAATCAGCTATATTGGGCCCGTATCACGGGCCTTAAGAATCTAGTAATCTTACAAGTGATTTTGATGATCAAAAAGTCTAAAAGAATTAGTGATCTAAAACAAAGCCTAAAACAACAAATTTAATAAGAGACTATGGTATATTTTACAAAGTTTTAATGTTGGCCAATATTTTTGCAAACCTATTTTAACATTATTTCGTGAATGGGCCTTCAAATTACTTTTCAAATCTCCCCATTTAAGGATACTTTTTTAATATAATTTACTTATATAGTATAAGAGGCAAGGGAAACAGTTGTTCGTTAATAGGTTTATTTCCATAGTCAGGGGCAATATGAATAATTTTTTAATATTTTCTTGGTATTATACATAAATAATATTATACTTGGCTGTATCATAATTGTACTTTCTTGTCCTTCTACATTTGCATTCTCAGCCGCAAAATTTGCCCATTTTCCATGCATGTGGGTCATTCTCTTTCGACCTTTTTCCCTCCATCTATTAATACATCATTTCCTTCTCTTTATTTCTTACCTCGGAACTTCTTCTTTCACTTTGTTATTTTATGGCAAATTCATTTTTGTAAATGCTAACTACTTTATTTGTTACTATAAAAAATATCAAATATTGAAAAATTATGTCTTTTTAAAAAATTTTATTATACATTTGAAAATTACATAAATAATATTATAAATCACAATAATTAACCACTTAAATATTTAAAAATTATATAAAAAATTTGATTGACTCTCGAAATTCTATTGGTACCACATAAAATGGGTTAGATGATAAACATATATTATTTGAAAATGAAGTCAAAAGTATTATAAACTACAATAATTAACAATTTTAAAAAAATATTAAAATACATATAAAAAAATCTATCAATGCCACATAAATTGGGATATGGGAAGTAACATATATTATTTGAAAATTACGTTAAAAAGGTACTATAAATTACAATAATTAATAACTTAATATATTTAAAAGACATATTAAAAATGGTTAATTTTGAAATTCTATATATGCCATATAAATTGGAACAAAGAGAGTAATATATATTATTTTTAAAATTATGTAAAAAAGTACTAACAACTTAAAATATTTTTAAAATCATATAAAAATTTGGATAACTTCTCAAGTTCCACGATATCACATAAATTGAAATTAAAAAATTACTCCCTCCATCCAACAACAGTTGTCCACTATACTATTTTGGGATGTCGAACAATAATTATCCACTTTATGAAATCAATGGATAATTTTACACTTTGTTCTTAATTTACCGTTATAATTAATTATAGTCATTTCCCTATTACATTTTTCAAACATTGTATTTATTATATTCAAAGGGTGATAAAGTAAAATTACTCTTCTATTTATAGTTTCTTAAAAAGTGTGCAAAGTCAATAGTGGACAACTATTGTTGAACAAAAGGAGTAACATGTATTGGGCCCCGTGCTGGCACGGGGTCCTGTATCTAGTTATTTTTAAAATTATGTAAAAAAGGTACTAACAACTTAAAATATTTTTAAAATCATATAAAAATTTGGATAACTTCTCAAGTTTCATGATACTCCCTCCGTCCAACAATAGTTGTCAACTATACTATTTTGGAATGTCCAACAATACTTGTTCACTTTATGAAATCAATAGATAATTTTACACTTAGTTCCTAATTTATCCTTATCATTAATTATAGTCATTTTTCTATTACATTTTCAAGACATGTATTTATTATATTCAAAAGATGATATAGTAAAATTACCCTACTATTTATAGTTTTTTATGAAGTATGCAGAGTTAATAGTGAACAAGTATTATTGGACAGAGGAAATATCACATAAATTGTAACAAAAAATTAATATATATTGGACCCGTGCTGACACGGAGGTCCTATATCTAGTAATTATAAGAAATTACAAAGAAATGATGTTTAGGGTCTTGTAGGCCCTAACAAGACTTTATGTGTTGTTAATTAATAGACACTTTTTAACTAGTAGGGATGACAAAGCGGTGCCGGGCATGACAAATTTGCATAAATCTGCAAAGACTTTAACTCAATCTTGCTTTGTTCAATTTCGTATAGCAAAATTTTTTATTTTTAATCCATCCTTTTTGTAGGAGGAAGTTCATTTTCATTTCCTCGTTATAATCAGGTGTGTAACGATTTCACATCGAATGACACAAGGCGAATTATAAAAGAGGGATAGTGACACCGTCCAACATGACTTAAAACCTACCCTGCCTCGCTCCATTTGTCATCCCTATTGACTAATGATTGACAAATTAATTATTCATAATTGATCAAAACTGTAGGAGCAAGTTCATTTTCATTTCCTCGTTATAATCAGGTGTGTAGCGATTTCACATCGAATGACACAAGGCGAATTATAAAAGAGGGATAGTGACACCGTCCAACGTGACTTAAAACCTACCCTGCCTCGCCCCATTTGTCATGCGACTAATGATTGACAAATTAATTATTCATAATTGATTAAAACTCTTTGACTATTCTTTTGGAGAATCCAATGGTACCTTTTTGTGTTTTTGGAAACAATCCATGATCCTTCCAAGCTTTGCATCATATTTTTATAAAACATGGGTTTGATTTTCACCAAGTTTATAAAGTGAAGTATTTATTTACTTTTTTTAGGTGTATGCAAAAATGAAACTAACATGATTCTTTTTATATTCCTTTTTTTTCTTTTTTTCTTTTTGGTTTTTGGAGCTATATATTCATTATTTAGAATGGTTAAGTGTCTATTTGTGTAAACTCAAAGTTAGAGAACATAAATATGAAATGAAACCAAATTAAAAGATATATTTATGTATTACGCCGAAAAATAAATTACTACTTATGGTGGGTGGAGATACTGACTTAAGGTACAGTTGACAAATTATTGCCCTTTTTATATCAAAGGCTTATGAATAGTCAATATATATATATATAGCCAGCCAGAGTAGCCTTTTAAAGATCACAAAGAACCAGTTGCCATTGGCAGCATGCAACTTGGTACTTTAAGTACCCAACAGTTCGCTTCGTGGACAAAGTTATTTTGAAATTATAATCTTGAAATTAGAATGTTTGACTATGAAAACAAAAGTTTTTTCAATTTAATTGAAATTTTCAAAGTTGAAGTTGTGTTTTAGCCATACTTTTTACAGTAAATATTTAAAGTTAAATGTATTTTTTAAAAAAAACATGAAATATAATTTCAATGGGATTATTTTATAAAAATGAAAAGTTTAGGATAAATTTAAAAAGAAAAATTATAAAAGTGAAAATAAAGTTTTGGCCTTTGGGTGTTTTCTAAATTCCAAATTACAACATCAAGTTGAAATTTTTATGGCTAAACGCTAATTTTCACGTAAAGTGAAAAATTATCATAGCCGAATCGGTTTATTTATTCCATCTCCCGGATGGATAAAAAAGATAACAAGTTTAAGGTATAAATTTATTTTATGATTAGTGATTTAAATCAAACAAGGTATAATTTTAATAATTTCAACTTAATTTAAAAATATCTCAGTTTATCTCATGAACCAAATTATTTGTTTAATCGTTTAGCTTTTATGTTGATTAAGATAATTATTCTTAAATTATTTGACACCACAAATGAAATATTGAAACATAGTTGACCTGAGTCATTGACCCTTTCAATTTGTCTAATTATTTAACTTATAATTTAATGTCCCTAGCTACATAAATAGCTTTAAAGACAAAGAACAAGTTGCCATTGGCAGCATGCACAACTTGGTACTATAAGAACCCCACTATTAGTAGCTTTATCATTGACACCAAATTATAAGTCAAATTAAATTAATTGATTATTGTAAAGTAAATTAATATTTAATGAGTTGAAAATAATATATTAATTAATTATAATTAAGTGAAAGAAGTGTATTTTCAAACACATATATTACAATTTACACATGATGAGATGGTGTAAAGTATAGCAAGAAATTTTTTTTACCAAACATCTATCGTATTGGACCGTAGCTTTGGAATATTTTAAAAAAAGACTTAGTTTAGAGTTGTTTGGTTTAGAAGCAAGCTATGCGTGAATCAATAATAAGAAATATAATGTGGGAATTGTAATATAGAGATTGTTTATCATTAATTTTTTCATTTGTTACATTAAAAAGTTCTCCAGTATATATATATATATATATATATAATATGGATATTTTAGAATCTGATTTTTTTTAAACAAAATAAAATTTGATTTCTACATAAAAGGATTATTTTTGTTATCTAATATTTTTAATTAATTTGCAAATGCATTACTAGTCTCACATTTTTATAATTCACATTCTATTTCACATAAAATAATATATAAATTAGCATATAATAGTGGAATTTGCGAGGACAACATAAAGAATTACCCTACAATGCGGCTACGTGTCCTTTGGACCCTTCGTCCGCCCGCCACCGGTGGAAGCAAACTAGCCCCCTATGTTGGAAAGTTGGGGGAAGAGTGCATTTCCATCGCGAAAGATTCAATCCAGCCACAGGTTCCCCTACGGCTACCTTGTTACGACTTCACCCCAGTCGAAGACCCCACCGTGGTATGCGCCAATAAGACCACCAAAGGCCTTTGTGGCACTAGTGTGCCACAGAAGTCATGGGTGATCGTTGGTCCGATGCTTCGGAACTAAAATGGTACGATGGGATATAAAAGAATCTCCCATGACATTAGTTTATGTCATAATTACTTCCTATATAAGATAACATATCTCATCGTTTATATTAAAATGGTGAAATTAAATAATACTCATAATCAAACGCGTGAAAAGACAATCATATGAGATACGATATTTCAAAATTATTATTTTTATCCTATCAATTAAACGATCTCATATAATTTAATGCTTGTGATGTGTATATGTTTACAACCACATGTTTCATCATTTATGGGTCAAGATTGAAGTGCTTCAGCAGTCGTCAGGTTTTGTGTGTATATCAAGACTAATTCATAATCGTATGGACACTCTTTTTTAAATATTTTTTTGTTCAAACATTTAGGAAAAGATTTGGTGTGAATAAGAGATAATGATGAAGTAAGAAGAGCGAAGGTCCTTTTGATGTGATATAAATTTATTGATTTTACACCTAAATATATATTAGTGTATTGTTAATTAGATAGAATATATATACCAAATAACCAAGTCTTTTTTATGGTCTACTATTCCCGCTATTCCAAACTTCTAAGTTATATGATGCAATTTTATTTCATTTTTTGTTTGTCTAAGAAAATAGTAATATTTTTATATAAATCATAAAATAATTTAATTTTATATTTCTCATTTCATTACTAAATAAGATTACTTTTTAGAATATATTTTATAACCTCGTTTATTCAGATATATTTAAGATGCTATAGCAAAATATTGTTATAAAGAATATACACTATTTTCTTCGTTTCATTTTACTAGACCCTCATATAAAAAAAAAAGAACCTTTTATTTGTCTATTTCAACAAATTAAGAAAAAATTACTATTATTTTTTAATATTATCCTTATCATTAAAATAACTACATAAGATACTCCCTCCGTCCAACAATAGTTGTCCACTATACTAAAAATAGATGTCCAATAATACTTGTTTAGTTTAGAAAATCAAGAGATAATTTACCTTTTGTGTCTATATTACCCTTGCTATTAAATGTTATTTATCATCTAACACATTTCTCAAAGCATTAAATTTAATAAAGTCAAAAGATAAAATAAAAATATTACCTCTATTATATATTATTTCTTAAGGAGTGTGCCAAGTCAATAAGTGGACAACTATTGTTGGACATAGGCAGTACTATAAATAATCAAATTTTGATTTTCAAGATATAATTAATAAAGTTAATATAGAAAATAAACTTTTAATAAATACTTTTTTGACTAAGTATGAAATATAACAAAACAATGAAAGATCGATTCAATTCGGTGTCCGATACCTATATTGAAATCCAACTCCATGCATTGCAGAGCCCATTGCTAGAGTGACGGTAATGTTTTTCATTCTCTAAACTCGAATCTCTCAGACTTTTAATTAAGAGTGGACTATGGAGTGATCTCAACCATCTCACCACGATTGACGGTAAAAATTCATCACATGTTGCCAAATACCAATCAAGTGGATGCAATTTCGTGGGGCGTGCGGAAACAATAATACTAAAAATTTATTTTTTTCTCAAATGCGTGCCTTTGACAATTGACTCAATCTCTGGTCCTTCCAGACAGCACATAACGGTAAACTCTTCCTTATTGACGCCAATTTCTTAAATGTCAAAACTACTAAATAAAATATATATAAAAAACACTTCAATTGTTTGCCGTACAAACTTCCAAGTCCTTTTTTCCTTTATAAATATACACACACTTCTTATCTTTTAAAATCAAACAAACAACCACAGCAATTTTTTTTTAAAATCATTCATTTTCCAATTTAACGGAAAAAAAATGTCAAATATTCCAGTGAAGGTAGTGATAATCAACACACAATACATAGAAACAGATGCCAGCAGTTTCAAATCGGTCGTTCAGAAACTGACCGGCAAGAACTCCACTGTGGCGGTGGAGTCATCTTTCGCTCCTCCACCGCCACCACCCGTGGCAGCTTCGTATAACGAACGCGGCCACGGTAGTTGTAATTATTGGGAAGATCAGAATGCTGGTGGTAGCGGACCGAGTTTGGGGAGATTGAAGTCATTTAATGAATTTGATAAGTTGTTCAAGGAGTTGCCTACTTTAGATGATCTTCTTCGTCTTTAAACAATAACATATTCACAGTATAATTCCACTTGTGGAGTTCGGAGAAATTGTTTAACAGATTCTCGATTCAAGTGACGTATATATGTATTTGATGAATTAGGTTACGAATTATTAAAACACTTCTACTATTATTTGATTCATTCTTTGTTTTAGATGAACTTCTATTTTTGAAGTTTGAATTATATATGATGTATTTAAACACTTGTACCATTCTTTAATTTATTAATTATTCTTTAATTTATTAATTAATTTTCTGAATTTTTACTTCAAATTCTTTTATATGGAGGAATCGAGTCGAGCTAAATTTCCCTAAGCCCATTTTCACAAATTTCCCTTTTGAACTTTTTAGATCACGGTCTAAAGATCTTTTTTGAGCAAATTAAAAATAGTAGAAGAAAATATTAGATGATGATCTAAAATTTTATAAGTTATTCTTATACGCTGATTCTAACGTTGTCCATAAGACTAAGAAACGTATGAGCAAATATTAGACACGAGTTTAATGTTATTTGGGATAGTAAGTTTTCAAAGGCTATATTGGCATAACTTTTAAAAATAGAAAAATTTAAATGGTGGCCTATGAAAAGATATGTGTGTAAATCAGCCATATTAGAATTTTTCATCGATCGTCCCTTTTTGGAAAATTATTAATTAATTAATGACACTCTTTTTATTTCTCTTACAAATTTATAGGTCTTTTAAATCACGATAAAAAAATAAGTATAACTTATATAAATCTCATAGTATAAGACTTAAATTACATCATATCCTTACTCTTTTTTATTTTACAAAAATCTCTTAAAATATCAATCATCCGAATACATAACTTGTTGTCCGGATACATTAATTCCCTCGATTCATGTAATCTGTTGCGCTTAATAAGGAATTTGTTGAGCTTAATATGGAATATTAATGTAAAATTGATTTTAAATCCCTTGATTCATGCAATACTGATTGATATCAATCCATTCCAATCCTTAACAGATTCACAAAATTCAAAATTCAATTTTTCATCTTCTCCATCAACCCGAAATCGTGAAAAACTCCAAATTACTCAATCAAAGTGGCTGATACAAGATGAATATATCAATTTTGTTGAGGAATTTGGGTAAACGAGGTGAGTTATGAAGGTTACAAAAGTGATGGAATTGTTGTTGGACAAACGATCTCATTTGTGAATCTCAAATCTGCAAGCGAATCAAAGTTCCAAAGTAGTATTGTTAAAAAGGAAAAGGCCTAATCTTGAAATTGTTGAAGAATTGCCAAAAGGATCAGTCGCGGATAGTGAAAAAAATTTTGGTTCGAAGATCCTCTCAATTTTTATTCAAAATTGCCGAATTTTTTTTGAGATTCAAAATTCTTGTTCTAGTTCATCGAAGATCCTTTCAATTTTGATTCAAAATTGTCGAAAAATTTGAGAAGATACATCATGGATATCTTTGTTAGTCTGTACATGGAGGTGAAGAAACATGAGCCGGAATTTGCAATGTATCTACTATGCATTGATACAACACACAAAAAGGTTGGAGAGATGTTGTGTAGTCGATTTTTTGATTTGTGATCTCGAGATGGATATATTACTCACGATACATTGAGATTTTTAAAATATTTAGTAAATTGTTAAGTACTGTAATCCTACTTGATACATTAAATTAGCAAAGGTTGTCCATAAGGTGTTTGGTTTTACATTGATACATCACCATGTGGTAGTTATTACTTGTCAGATACATGTAGTGTTAATTGTATGAATGTATCATGACCAAACTTTTTTTGATTTGTTTTTTCGAGATGGGTATATTACTAATGATACACTATTATTCCTAAAATATTTAGTAAATTGTTTACATTAGAGAAGTAAAGATTGCTTGTAACGTGTTTGGTTTTATATCGAAACATTACTATGTGATAGATATTAACTATCAGATACAAGTAGTGTTAGTATGTATGAATGTATCATTGTCAAAGAATTGATATTTAGCAGTAATTTGTATAAATGTATCATGACCATTAATGTGTATCATAACCATTAATGTGTATCATATACGTGTGATACACATTAGTCATTAATATGTATCTGTTATAGTACATTATGGTTTATGTACCAAAATTATTATTGGGTAATCTTGATACACAACAAAAAACTGATTTATTAATATCTATATCCTTTTAAAATTAAAAAATATTGAAGATACATTATAGAACTTGATATTGATACATTAGGCATTACTTATGTATCAAGTACATAAGTATTGAGCACGAAACCCACTAGTCGAATATTCAGCAATATTATGGTTATGTATCAATGCAATAAATATATACATGATACATTGCATAAAACATAATCTATCGTAGCATTGATGTATCAAAAATTTCATACCACTAACAAAGGTTAATTTAAGAAACAAAATAAACAAGATAATTGAGAATCTATAGCTTTGGTAAAGATGGGTGTGAAGATGCATTCATCTTCATCGTCAGAATCAAAGACTTACTTACAATATCTTGAGTAGTTGAAACTAATTGGGTAATCCTAATACTAAAAGAAGAAGCATCATCCATAAGTATCAGTAAATTGATGATGAAAAAAAAAGGATGAATAGAGAGAAACAAGGAAGACGAAAACTACCTATTTAAGAAGTTGAAATTGATTTGACTGGAGAGAGAACGATTTTGAATTTCAAATTGTATGGAAGGAATTAATTGATAAGATTGTGGGAGTGAAAATATGGAGAGATTGATGTAGTAAATTAAGGAAGAGAAACGGTTTTGGGAGTGTAAGGTTATGTATCCGGAAATTTTGTTTTGGGAGTAAAATAAGGGATTTTGGAAATATTTTGGAATGGTAGGGAATAATGAAAATTATGGAAAATAAAGGTGTGTATATAGGTAATTTACCCAAAAAAATAAATCATTTTTGAGCAAAGTGAAAAACTTACGAGAAAATAGGACATTTACGTAAATCAATCGATCAATGTATCCATTAGCCCAGGCCCATAAGATCGTAAAGCACTCAGGCCCATATGAATTTTGGGTACGCAAATTTGAATGTTTCATAAGCTACTTGGGTATGAAATTGTTTTTAGTACAAAGTATTTTATTTCATAAGGTAAAATTTTTTGTAAATTAAAATTAGTTGAGTTCAACATTGATATCGAATATTGGATGAAAAAAGGTTTATTACATATATTAGTTTCGTGTATGGACCAAAGAGAGCTAGTAATATGAACCATCTATTTATCCAACATCTACTACTTCCTCCGTTTTAATTTACTAAATAAAAACACTTTTAAAATTCGTGACTTAAATTAAAGATATATCAAAATGTATTTTACGTGAATATCGGAGATGCACAAATGCCTCAATAAGGAAGTGTGAGATGTTGACTATGGTGGGTCTGAGGAGAGGTAGAGATAGGCCGAAGAAGTATTGAGGAGGGGTAATTAGATAAGACATATATCGCACACCTATAACTTAATGAGAACAATATGACATTAGATAGGAGGATACGGAGGTCGAGGATTAGGAAGAAGATTAGTAAGGTCTAGCAATAATATTGTCTAGTTCCTTATCACTATTATAATTATTACTCTCGTACTATCTTATTCTTCAATTATTATTACCTTGTTATTTCATTTGCTGTAGTTATCATATAATTTGTGTTGCTACTATTCTTTTTCCTTTTATTTTCATCGTGCTTTCTTCATTATTTTATCTCCTTTCCAAATCTGTGCCTTTCATATTATACTCTACTATTTGAATTAGGATCTATCAAAAACAGTCTCTCTACCTTTATAAAATAGAGATAAGATCTGCATACGCACCACTCTCTCCGAATCTCACATATGGGATTGCATTTAATTATATCCGATGAATTCATCATGTGACTCTTGAACAATTATATTTTAAACATTTAACTTGTCATCCTACATAGATTCATAATTTGTACTATATACAGTAGTAGTCTATATGGTATAGCTGTTATGACTAAATAAAATAGAACCAATATTTTATATAAATATAATACAGACCAGACGAATTTGGTGAACTTTTGGCTATCGACTACTGCACGTACAATAATTGGTTTAAAGTTTTGAGTTTATTAAAATACTGTTTTATAAAGTCGAGAGCGAGCCAGATCAGAAAGTGAAAGAGTAAGAAAAAAAAATATGAGTATTTTTGCGCTATGTCAATGGCTTTTCGACAGTAGGATTGGATCGCTTGCTTGAGGCAAATTAACAAAAAATGGTTTATTATTCGGATTGATTCTTAAATCCTTGTGCCCAAAAGGATAGGCGAGCTCGGTTTAAGTGTTATAGTTATTATATGTGTACTTATGAAGTGATAAGGTAATAATATTAGTGCAAAGTAGATTGATTTTTAAATTTTTCGTAGGTCATTTTAATTTGGCAGTTGAGAAAAGCCAAATTAAATAGCTAAATACCAAAATATGGTCCTCACTAATTCACTATCCTAAGTATTTCCAACTATCCTAAGTTGAACAACAAGGGAGTTGAACTACTTTGCATAATATTTATGTCATCATTAATTAATTTTGTATCAAAACTAAAAAGCGAAGTGCATTTGAAGGTTGTTAATTATGGTTAGGTTCCATTAGACAAAATGGTAAACAAATTAACAACCAGACAAACAAAGATTAGATATTATTGAACTGCTTTAAAGACCTAAAATCATATCGAAGGAATAAGTTAACTCGAAAGATTCATAATTTCTTAAAATTAATGCAGACTTGGGGGAAAAAATGCAATTAGGAAAATCAAATCCCTAGCTAATGTAATCACAAAATCAAGATTCATGGTCAACCAATTTGTGTTCTTAATAGTATAATAGTGTGGTCCAATTTCATAATAATACTACAAAATGTTGACCCCCAAAAGCAACAATTTTATGGCCCCCATAAAACAAGAATTTTGGATTTTTAAAAGCTTTTTTTGAACATGTGTCGTTGTTTTATTGGGCCACATTATTTTTCCAGCTAATACGACAAGATTTTGTTAATAATTCCAAATTTCCGAGATTTACTAATACAATGAATATTAAAATGGAATTCATTATAATAACATGTCACAATTATAATGGCACATATATATTATACAATTATTTATTATAGTAATGTATTCTTTGTAAAATTATCCCCATGTAACAGTCATAATAAAATATTATGTAAGAAATATATTATGTATGAGAATAAATTATTAAGATATTTATGATAATCATTGATCAATAATATCTTACACATAGTAAATTTCAAATACAAGTATTTAAAATATATGTATATAATAACATCTTACTAAAAAATCGATAAATATTTTAGACAAGCGTTATCTATTATTACTATAATGAAGTTTGTTCATATATTACTTGATATGAACAATATAGAATGTGTGTGTGTTCGTTTTTTCGTTTGCTTCCACGTTATAAATCTACATTTGACAAGGACAATTAACAATATTTGAATATTATTCAATGGAAGATGACACAGGTTATATCTGAATTAACGTGCATGCAAAGTTAAATATGAAAACAGTATGATTCCTTTTGTTTTTAATTGTCTTTGAGTTGTTAATGGTTATTTATTTTTATAATATGTTAATTTTCCATTAAAGAAAATGAGATAATACTTTAATTATGATGAGCATTTTAAAGCTTCCACAAATTAAATGAGTACAAAAACAAACAAAAGTCAAGTTAATTTGCGATCTCATTGCACTGATTTTATTAGGTGTGAATGTAATATAGATTGAAAGATTTTTAGCGTGTATGACAAAAAAAAATGAAATGCGTCTACATGACTTTTAATATATATATATATATTTAATAGATATGGTAAATATTGAAAGTTCATGTCACATGGTAGATTAATGATGGACCAACTTTTACAAGAGATTAATATTGGATAATTTGATTATCACGAACTATAGTAGGATGAATGAAATCGTTTCACCATTAATCAGATTTTGATGTTGAACTATGTGAAGGAAAAAACTTAATAACAAGAAGTACTTTTCCCTATGTAAGTGTGACATTTCTTAAGGAGACCAACCTGATAAGAAGTTAAGAACGAGTTAAGTAAGATTGACCAAACTTCTAAAAATGAGGTGCACATGATATTTTGGTCGAATTTTATATCAAATTATAACTTTATAAAGCATAACTCAAGTCTACATAATATATACATTTTTAGTGCTTAACATGGCATAAATCGAAAGAACAAATTGCATGAGCTTTATGACAATAAACTTTACCTGACATGAATCTGAATTAATCTGATCAGTATATATCGAATATAATAAACTTATAATAATTTGACTTAGTAAAACAGAAACTTTTAGTAATAATTTGACAAAATTATCATCACCTTACCCTACCCCTCTACCCCTATGGGGTCAAGGTGCGTGGGTGGGTGGGGTGGATTCTTTCCGGCTGTACTACTCTTTCTCTCATACGGTGCTTTGCTTTGCGGATTGCTTATCTCATTCCCTGCTATTCGCAAGCATCTAAAAGATACAAACAATTCCCTCTATTTATATTAGGATAAAATATATATAAAAAAATTATATAGTTCTTAGACAAAGTACTATTTTTTTTTTGTTTATATATAAAAAAAACTGTACAATAATATACGTGTAAATTAGATATCGAAACACACACTACAAATTTGTATCAGAGAAGAAACTTCTGATCTTGTTCCCTCCTCTCTTTTCTCCTATTGCCTTCTTCCTCAGGTGGTTTTAAATTTTTTTTTTTTTGTTTTTCTGGTTAAATATTAAATTTTTACGTAATTATTGTTTGTATTTTGTGATAATTTGAATTGGGTATTTTTTATTTTGCAGGATAGGTGAATATATTTTGTTAAAATTTCATGTTTTTTATGGTGTGGGAGTTTTGTATTTTGAGATGTGAAAATTAGGGCTAGGAAATTCTTGTTTCTTTGCTGTTTTCTTTTTGGTTTGTTTTTGGGGGAATTTTTTTGGATGGGTAATAAGTTGGGAAGGAGGAAGCAAGTGGTGGATGATAAGTACACTAGGCCTCAAGGGTTGTACCAGCATAAGGATGTGGATATCAAGAAGCTTCGAAAACTCATTCTTGATTCCAAGCTTGCTCCTTGCTACCCTGGTGATGATGATTGTCCCAATGCTGACCTTGAAGAATGCCCCATTTGCTTCTTGGTTTGTTTTCTCTCCTTTTTGTTTCTTTTTTGCATTATTGAAGTTGGAAATGTTTATTGCATATGTTTGTCCTGTGTCATTGAAATGAAACCGGTCCGAATAGAGGATATCATGATTCGTATAGCCGACCTCAACTAGTTTGGGATTGAGAATGTAGTATTTGGTCTGGTCTAATGGTCATTGAAGTGTGTGGAGAATCTTGAGTTCTCATGTTCAAATCTCGGAGGTAAAAAACACTAGTGATTGCCAGAGTTACCTAGTACTTGTGCTTGTGCTGGTGGGAGGTAGAAGGTACTCGGTGGAACAGTCGAGGTGCACCTGAGCTGGCCTGGATATCACCATGATAAAAGAATGTAGTAGTTTTATTTGTTGTTTGTCCTGTCTCCTGAATCATGTTGGACTAGGATAGAATTTGAAAGAATTGGGATGATATGGTTACCAACATGATTGGTCATTGAAGTGGAAGGAGAATCGTGAGTTCTCACGTTCAAATCCCGAAGGCAAAAAAACACTAGGTCATTGACAGAGTTACCCGGTACTTGTACTTGTGCTGGTGGGAGGTAGCAGGTATCCGGTGGAATAGTTGAGGTGCACCCTAGCAGGCTTGGATACCACCGTGATAAGAATGTAGTAGTTCTTGTTGTTATTTGTCCTACTCCTGATTCATGTTGGACTAGGATAGAATTTGAAATAATTGGGACAAGATGTTTACCAACATGTTTCTTATGATTGTTAACTTTGTTTATATTGAACTTTGCAGTATTATCCAAGTTTAAATCGTTCAAGATGTTGCATGAAAGGCATTTGTACAGGTATTTATTGCCCTTGTTTTGTAATTACCTGTGCTTATTATGGTTCTACTATTTGATGTGATAATAAGTTCCATTTTTCGAATGAGTTTGTGACTTGTTTCCTGGCTACAGAGTGTTTTTTGCAGATGAAGACTCCCAATTCAACCCGTCCAACACAGTATCCTTGATTTCTCTCATTAATGGTTACTTATTTGCTAAATGTATTTCACCTATCTCCTCCCCCTCTTTTCAGATTCTTGTTCTACGTTGTGTACCTTAACGTTATAAGATGCCCATTTTGTAAAACTTCAAACTATGCGGTGGAATATCGTGGGGTAAAAACGAAGGAAGAAAAAGGGATAGAGCAGATTGTAAGATCTTATTGACTGTTCTATTTTCTTTGTGTGATTGCTTGAATACAATTACTTGTTGCTTTAAGGAGTCTTATACTGAATTTAGGATATCCGTATCCTTTTCTATCCCTGTCTTGTTGTTACTTTAGGAGGAACAACGAGTTATAGAAGCCAAAATAAGGATGAGACAGCAGGAGCTGCAAGATGATGAAGAGAAAATGCATAAACGAAGAGAGCTTAGTTCTTCCAGTAGTATTGCTGGTCCAAGTGAGATTGAGTATTGCTCTACAGCAGGTATTTACTTTAAGCTCTGAATTTATTCCTTTTGGCTTCATTACTTCTGGTTATACTCCAGTCTTATTTTTCCATCTTATCTGCAGCACCATCTTTTGCTTCTGCTGTAGAAGGTGGAGAAGTCGTTACTTCTCAAGAGACATGTGCAGCTCCAACAACTAGACAACCTCAACGCATGAGACAGAATAGGTACACACTTTTTCGGGTGCTAATTGGTTTAAATCCCTTTTCCCTAATTTGTGAGAAATTTTGTGAAGAATTTGGTCACTAGATAGTTTGATTCCAGCCATTAAATCATCTTACATATATTGACAAAGGTAACCCAAATTGCAGAGGCACACTCAATAAATTTGTAATCTGTGTGTGCATGTTGTTTTGACTTTTGAGCGATCAGCGAAGAATTACTGTTTCTTTAGATTAATCAAGTAAATAGTGAATTTCACTTAATTCAACGAGGAGGAGGAGGAGAAGGGATATCTTTCATGCAGATCCTCTGATGTACCTGATAGTATATCTTACAGTAAACTAGTGATTGGATTTTGAACATTTGCAATCCTTTAACCAATTGCATTTGAGAGTTTCGGAGAATCTGGAAAGCTACAATTTTGAAAATTAAGATTACTAGTTACGTGGAGTAATGATACAGTTTCTCTAAAATGGATCCATAGTGTATGCAGTTTTCGTGAGGATGGGGCTTACTAGGGAGGAGATATTGCTTTGATCTTTTTCTAGGGCTACAGATCTGTCTAGTTGTTATTATCCCACATAATAATAGGTTGTTATACAATATTATTGAGTGGAATGGTGAAATGAGATTAGAACGTGACGGTGATGCCTAACTGCAGACAATTCAGATATATAGGTTCAGTATTTCAGGAGAACGATATGATAGGTAAACACGTTCATATAAGTTAAGATGGGATGTCTGAAATGGAGGATTGCTACAGTAGTGTTATGCGATGGGAAAATACCTACCCGATTGAATGTAAAGTTTTCATAATGCTTGTGAGATCAACAATATTATATGGGATTGTATGTTGGGTTGCTAAGGATCAACATATTCACAAGATAAATGCCATAGTTGGGACCGACTTGCACACACCTCAATTAACTCTTCGAGTAGCCTATGCATCTTTTCTCATTTAAAATTATCTGGGAACCTATATTCGAACCAACTACAACACTTGGTGTGCGCCCATCTACTCCATCCTTATCTCTCTGAATTCTTGCGGACTTAGCTAAGAATATAACTTAATGGAAATCAAGGACCCATATAAGCCTATCAGTTTACGATTTAAAATTACTAGTCATGATTACGCTTATATTCGCTTTAATGCACAACTTGATACATCTACTTGCACAATTTTGCAAAGTCGACCTCTATACGTAGAGTTCTTCCAACTAAAGACTTCTAGTTGGTTAGAACACACGGTTTAACTTTTAAGCTCCTCCAGAGGGTTTATCATAGTGTGTGACTAACACATCACACAAATTTATGACATCAGTTGCACATCATTTTGTAGGAAATAAAATAAAAAGGTGGAGAAAGGAAAGATTCTGTTCTTTTCTTTGTACTTTTTGATAAATGAACCTAAGTCTCAACAGTGAAGGAGAGTACTCCGATCGGGGGTCGTCAAAAACTTTTCCAGTTAGCTTCCTCTTTATCTCCTAATAAATCTCTTCGGATTCTTCTCTCTACTCCAATCACCCCTCTCATCCTCCATTGGAAAAACAGCCATAAACTGTAAAAAAAGAAAAGGCAACAGTAAATAAAACCCCGAGGAACACAAAAACGACATATCTTTCCTCTTTTTTCCCTCTGCCAGAAACCAACATCTTCCTGATGGTCATTGTCATTATCGCCGCTCACCTTTCCTTTCCCACAGAACCGTTCCTGGTCAACGGCTCCCGCTCGTTTTGCTGTCAGTTGGCCGACATCATAAAACGGGCAGCACATGAAAGCTGTCTTCGGGCCCCCACTGTTGGTTTCTCTTCCATTAGGCCCAAAGACTTCTACCTCTATAATTAATCTGTTGAAGCTGGTTGATGAAAGCCTCCATGAATGCGCTTTTGTTGGTGTAAGTGGATGATGGAATGTCGCGGATAGAGGAAATTGTGAGCTTGATGGTAACACTGAAAGGCACAAATGGTGGCCCAACAAAGCTTCGAGCTGATGGTATTATGGTGACAATGGAGATTTTCTAATTAACTTCCATGAAAAAGAATATATGAGAGAGAAGGGGGTGAGCATATGGAATGAATGTCAGCATTGGGGGAAGAAAAAAATGAATTTTTTCACATATGATCTATACCCATTTTGGCTGCATCAGCCAGACTGACGCCAGGCGGAGGCGTCTTAAAACATATATGACCAATTAGAGGTGTATAGTGTCAACTGTAAGTTTGAGGGCTTCTTTCCAAAAACATGCTAGTAGAGGTGTCAGTTTGATTAAGCCTTTATACTAAGCCCTGGTTTCAAAGAGTCTCTTTAGTTTGGTCAAAGATTTGTATATCAATTTAGGAATGAGTGTGATTTAGAAAATCTTAATTTGTTTAAAAATACGAAGTATTGAGTGGTATTGGCATGAATGGACTGCAACATATAAACGATTCATGTAGCTGAACCAATTGGTTTAGGATTGAGGCTTAGTTGGTTGATCAAATTGGTGATTGGTGGAATGTCAAACAGGGGAATAAAAAAAATGATGTTCTTCAAGTTTTGATGAAAGCTGCTAAAGGGCCTTGTTTTGTTTGGATTTCATCTGATAAAACTAATCAACTAAGTTTTTTTAATCACAACTTATATTTGGTCAGAACAAGAAAATCAACTTGGAGTGGCGATAACAAACTGTCGCAAGAAATGAATAGATTGTTATATTCAATGACCAAATAATCTTTGTTTACATGGTCCAAAGCAAGATAATAGTAAGTCCTTGTTTGTCTAGTAAAAAAAGATAATAAGTCCTTGTGCCATTGTTTTAAGTTCTCCTTTAAAGTTTAGGCTCCGAGTCGAATTGGTCATCGAGAAGTTTATTGCCGCTAGGAGTAGTTTGGATCATGAATCTGGTGCTACAGATAAGTGTCGGCTTGCACTGTGTATTTGTATTTGTAAGAAGAGACAGATGAGTGTTGAAAGTTCTGCACATCAATTTACAGTTTTTAGGCTATGCTGCCTGCATTTAGTTGTCTTTTAGCTTCTTTCAGTTCACCTTCCTCTTGTTCCTTCAGTTTTATTGGTGGAAAACCAACTCTTACTAGAGTCACTGTATTTCCTGTTATTTCCTTCAAATAAATCCAACAAAATCAGGTGATGTTTAGGCTGGTATCAGATACAAAGTAGTTCTTTGACTTCTTGTTCCTGTTATGTTAAACCATAAGACAGTTAGCAGATAACATGCAAGCAAAATCAAAGTTCAAGATAAGTTCATGTTGAAACAGTAAGGGGTCGTTTGGTAGAGTGTATAATAATAATAATAATGTTGAATAGGGTGTATTAGTGAATCCGGAGCCAAAAGGGCCACTTTTCCAAGCAAAACTGCATAAAGGGGCACACCTGTTTGGAGATGACCAAACGGCCAAGTCGCTGGCTTATGAGCGACTTACCCAAAATATAACGGCTGGGTCAAGGAATCAAATTATATTACCTTATTTAGTCTTGCCATGTTCAACGTGCAAATCTGGATTGTATTAAACCATTTTCAAAAAGTTAAGTGTATATGAGATGAGATTTGTTCCCATTATAGGTGAAATTCCCAGCTGTACTATCACATAATTTTTTAACTGGTCGTTGCTAAACCGGTCCATAGATTGTCTCATTGATATCACTTATCAGAGAGGTAGAGGCACTGCTTGGTTTTGTTGCTTTTGTGTCCGACTTATTGTGAGTATTGTTATGCATGTTTGTCAAAGTAAAAGCAAAAGCAGGATGAAATTTATATATGTTCGCAGTCGTCTCTGATTGAATTTTACTACCCTGTGTTCCTAAAAAAAGCTTAGCTTATCTACATGGTCTGACCTGTTTTCCTGGATCTGTGACATAGGGAGGATGATTTTGACTTGGGTCTTGAGGATATCATGGTTATGGAAGCCATATGGTTATCCATTCAGGTAAATTATGCACACACTATCTTTTTTTTTTTTTTTTGATAATGGTAACTGTATATTCACACCAAAAGGCCCATCAGGTAAAAGCTGACAGGGTGGGATTTACAACCCTAGAGGGTATACTTCAGACCAAAGTCTAGATAGAAACTTTACAATTGTCCTATGAAATCAACTAAGCTATCTATCTCTCCCACTATATCTTGTTTACACCAAAAATACAAAAAACTTATACTCTTCATCTTGATCTGCTGAAGACTGCTAGCTTTCCCATCATGGCTTCTTTCATTTCTTTCTTTCCATAAGGTCCACCAAACACTTGCTGGGATACTTCTCCTCCAATCTTCTTGTGATCCTCTTCTCCCCACTCCTTCCCAACTTTGCAGCATATCGAATGAGGTCCTTGGCATTACCCAGCTTATCCCAAGTATACAAAAGAACATGTTCCACAGATTTGCAGCTGTTTTGCAATGCATGAATAAATGACTATTTATCTCTGCCTCTTGCTCACACATAAAACACCTTGAGCAAATCTGGATACCTCTTCTCTGTAGTACTTCGTGGGTTAAACAGGCTCTCCTGATTAACAACCAGATGAAGCATGAGACTATCTTCTTGCTTCTTCCTTTGTCATTTTCTTCCTGTTGTTGGGGAGGCAGCATCCCGTTTGAAAAGCTAGAACTTGTATCTTTTGTTCGACATACTGTTTGAAGTGTTTGATTTCTCTTTTCTGAGGGAAGTGCTTGATTTTTCTATTCTCCATTGTGGATGGTTGTGGCGTAAAGGAGTCAAAAGTGTCATCTTTCTCTCAACTCGAGTATGATGGAAATGGGCATTTCTTGTTTTCCCCTAGGGTTATTTATATTGAGTTTGAATTTTGGATATTCATCCTTCACATTTTTGAAAATCTTGTAGTGGAAAATATTTGACAGTATGGTGTTCCCATTGAAATGGGATATCATTTCTTTTCTTTCACGGTATCACTTATTGCTGCTTTTAACATGCTGATACTCTTTGGGATTGGTTGATCATTCGGTCATGCTTTTATCTGTTGAACTTATGTTATTATGGTATATCACTTAATATTCCACATGAAACTGATCGCATGATAGGAGAATGGAAGAAATCGAAGTATGGACTATAGTGATATTGGTCCATCCGAACAATATACAGAAGAAGATCATCGATGTGTCCCAGCAGTCAATCCCGCAGCTTCAGGCTCATCTTCCTCTCCTTCTGGTGGTCTTGCTTGTGCAATTGCAGCCCTTGCTGAGCGCCAGCAAATGAGTGGAGAGTCCAGTAGCTACAGTCGGAACATGCCTTCACCGTACAATGAGCATCCTGCACGTGATAGGTTTTCCAATAGGGAGGAGCTAGAGAATGACGATTACCCTCATGCTGAGGGCACCATGCACGTGTCACCCGAAAGCCATTTGGAAATACCAAGGGAGGACGGTGAATGGGCTGATCATGGTTCCATGGTAGCCGAAGTTGGAACTAGTTATACAGTCTCTGACGAAATGGAAGATGATGCTTCATTCCCTCTGCAGGGTGAAATGGTAAGCGATCTTCAACCCACCACCAGTTCAATAGTTCCTGAGAATTTTGAAGAGCAGATGATGTTAGCTATGGCTGTTTCACTGGCTGAGGCAAGTGCTCGGTCTAGTCCACCTGGGGTGGCCTGGCACTAGTATTGCTAGTGATGTGGGGTTGTGAGGATTCCACTCGTGTTACATCGCCACTCAACCCAAAGAAAAAAAGAAAAAGAAAAAAAAGAAGAAAATGCAACTACTTTTTTTCCCCTCCCTTCTCCTCTACCTTTTTCCTTCCTACTTTTCCTCCCTTTCGTATTTCGGTATACTGTTGTACGAAAACAGAGAAATTGATTCTAGTGAATGAAATGTTGCTTGAGCCCTGCATATAACAAGTTTTGCAAGTTAAACTCATTCACAAATTGTAAATAGTTGTGGAGTTACTTCAAGGTGCTAAAATGTGTGTTTACGGATTGGACTATACTGTTTCCAATGTGTTTCAAAGATGCATCCTTGTTTTAGTCATTTAGATCGTAGAATCATAAATAGTTGGAGAGCCAGAAATCTATAGCTGAGATTTGAGTGAGAGTTATTGGATAGTATCTTGTATTATCTTTAGGGTGTATAGTACCTTGCTAGATGACTTAACAGGGAATGACTACTGATGTGCCTGTGCATTTTTTTCTTTGATCTTTGATGAATTAGGTTCTCACCAACTTTCCCATTTTCCGTTCCATATTAGTAAAATTGCTATTGTACTATACTGATTCTGATAGAGGAGATTTCGAAAGTGTGTGATAACTTCAAAGAGAGGATAACATTTTACAAAGTGAGAACATATACTTCCTCTGAATTATCGTGTATTTAGTGTTTAAGAATAATTACTACTATAGGGTGAGATGGTTAAGGTTGTTGGGTGAGTGGGGGAGGAGATAATGTATTTACAATGTTACTTAATTTATTTTATCTTATTTCATCAAGAAAGTCATTTTTTCTATTTGAAGGGAGAGAAAAATTGCTATCATCTTATATCCATTTCCGTCCAAATACAATATTCTTATCACAATAACATGAGAGACAATTAAGTGCTACTTCATATTGCATGTACAAATTATAGGGATTGATTACATATATATATATATATCTGGGGATTACATCTAGCTGGTTACATTCTCAAAGGAAAATAAAAAGAGAAGGCACTAATACAAAAAAAACAAAACAATAGAAATTATTAATTGAAAGAAAACGTTGATTCTTCTTAATAAAAATTCTGGCTTCGTCGTGATGAGAAGTTTGACACTCTGTTGGTGACTTTGGTCCCAAGAGTATAATGCCATGTGTCCAAATAATGATGATAATAATGTTTGATTCCTACAAATATTATTTCACAATTTTGTACAACAAGGCAAATTTCATGAACAACTTTCATACATAGATTCTAGGGTCTATTCTAGGGTGATCAGTTGAACAACCTTACGAGTTTTTAATTGCATGTATAGAGTCAAATATTATATTTTATTTATGCATATTAAATCTTAAATATTCTACTAGAAATCCCTTTCTTCACCGCTTCACAAACATGCATCAAACATAAACAGTTTACTAAAGTAAACAACAACATATCCATATGATCTAAACAAGGTAGGGTGTATGTAATTCTTACTCTTACCTCTTGATGGATAGATAAGTTATTTTTGAAAGACTTTCAACTAAAAAAAAAACTAATTTTCGAAATAGGTTTCAATAAACAGTTTACTATAAGGCAAATAACATACTACAATAAATTAAATGAACAATTATAAGCACTCTTTTGAGACCAAAGTCACCAACAAATTGTCATCTTCTGCTTCTTCTTCAATTCAATTCAATTTCTCCTTTGTCATGTTCAATGGAGCAAATTTGACTCCTTTTATAGATAGATTGTTGATATGATGAAGTACATTATATTCTTTTACAAATAAGAATGGCCTGGAAAGTACATGTATAGTTGTACTACAATAACTTATACTATATTTTTTCATCAAGAATGTCTCAAAGTTTTTTTAGTAGTACTACTTTTTTACTATAGTACAATTCTAGTACTGCTAATATTATATTGACACTTCAATTTCATAAAAGGCATAATACATAAATATGCTCTTTAACTTGGCCTCAGATTACATTTATGCCCTCCATCTTTGGATCTGCACAACTAGACACTTAAACTTGTATAAAGTTGAACATATAAACATACATGTCCTACATGGCAATTTGTGTCCTACGTGATGTCCTACATGTTTTAAGCCACGTAGGACTCATGTGTCTACTTGTTCAACTTTATACAAGTTTAAGTGCCTACTTGTGCACACTCAAAGTTGGAGGACATAAATGTAAAATGAGGCCAAGTTAAAAGGGCATATTTATGTATTATGCCTTCGTAAAATTTTGCAAGATTAATATTGTGGAACATAGGAATTAAGTAGTACCAAGTGTACTACCCAATTTGGAGTACTACTGAAGATGCTTAATCTTGTTTGGACTTTTTTTTAAACTAAAAAAAGTATTACTATTATTATTAATTTAGTGAAGAAGAATCAAATAAGTTCAATGATGTAATCAAATTCAAGTTTTGTGGGCTCTCTGAGTCTTACATCTCATCATCACTTTATTTATTCTAATTATAATAATAACTTCTCTTCTGGATCTAAGTTTAATTCACTTATGGATTGGTAGCTCGATAGGATTATGCATGTATTAGTTTCAACCTTAACTCGAAGGTACAAGGTGTTACACTTCCCTTTATTTTTGCACTTTTGATCACAAAGTAATCTTAAATGTACACAATCGATAAGGAACAAAGTGTACATCTCTAGCTAATAACTAAAACAAAAGATAAATAATAGACTAAGAGCCCGTTTGGATGGGATTTTAAGTTGGTAAACTAACTTTTAAATCAGTTTTTGACTTATTAGATTGTTTGGCAATGAAAGAATAACTTAAAATAAGTCAAAAGTAATTTAAAATAAGTTGAAAGTTAAAAGTGGGTGTCCCATACTTATTTTTTTTAACTTACAAATCATTCTATTTTGACTAAGTATATTATTTTTTTACCCTTAATTCTTTATAATGTTAATAACTTTAAGGTTATTTCAGACATTTTGAAGAAAAAAAAGTGACTTTCAACGCTTTTTTTACCAAACACAAAAAAACAGGTACCTACTTATTTTTAAAATGATTTTAAAGTAACTTTTAAAAAGTTACTTATTTTAAGTCAATCAAAACGGGCTCTAATAAGTTTAACTAATTATATTGACTTTTCTCTATGTTCCCAAAATATTGTAGGTCGTCATTTCATGGGGAAGGGGAAATTATAATTTCAAAAGTTTTATCACATATAGAAAAATAAATAAAAGATTCCCAAGAAATCTTCTAAGTAATTATTAATTTTATTGAAGAGAAAGAACATAGAGATATAAATTATAAAATTAATGCTTCAATGAAAAATAATACTGCACCCGGCGTTCACATATGACTTTCATAATAATTTATTAATTAATGGGCAAAAAACACACCCACGATTGAATTTCAATCAATCAATTCTTCTTCTTGTACTTTTCTCACCCGGTGTTAATCATCTGTATGTGATTCGATTAAATTTGGATGTACATGTACTCTATTTTTAAAGTGATGATTTCGACATAAAATTTTCTATTACCTTATACTAAAACTTTAGACCTCTAATTAAATTCGAAAGGATCCCAACCATCCTATTATAATCCATATTGATCGGTGAATTCTTTATTTAACCTTTAATAAGAAAAGTCTTCATTCACATTATCATGACCCATCATCTTATTAATTAACGTACACTCCCTGCATATTTTTTTTCAAGATCTGAACCAAATCATAATAATTTAACGTCTACGAGTAACATATTAAAGAAAACGTAACATATATCACTTATATCATAGTTTAATGATAAAAATACCTTCAAATATTTTGATCTCATATTAGTTTCGACTTTCGATGTCTTTTTGGAATATGAAAAAAAGAAAAAAAGGTAGGCTCATTACATCCATAAAAAAATATATAAAAATTTACCTTCCGTAATTAAGTAATTGAGCGTAAGAGCCAAATAATTCGAAAGATTCATAAAAAAAAAAAATTGGGAAATGGGGGTGGGGTTGATGTAAGTATAATCTTGTTCCATGGAGTAGTTGGGATGCATTTAGACCTCACATGCAATGTTCCTTTTTCATATAATTAAAAGCCAGCTAATTCTTTTGAACATAATCATGGGCCAACTATCTAAATTCTTAATTGATGTTGAGTCCCACTTGATTAATTCATGATTGAATCACTTTTCAATGTCTTGATTTGAATTTTTGTACTATTAATTAACTAATTATTCATGAATGTCTAGGGACCTTAATAATGAAACAGTGTCTAGTAGTAGAACTTAGAAGTACTCCTTTTGGATAATATCAGACAAAAGTTTCTTATTTTAATAAATAATATTGGAATGTGTTTAATTGCATGGATTCTTGCTTAATGGCTGGATTATGTCTAGGGTGGATTCTAAATATGGATAATGAAACTTGATCTGAAACATTTCTTTTGAGACGGAGGTTTATCTTCCTTATAAAAGTAGTTATAAAGTCTGCGTAATAAGTTGTTATTTGATAATGAAATTTGGCAAAATAGAGTCAAACATCATTAGCCTACATGACTAGCTTAATTGACCTTAAAGATATGCCTTTTAATAAGACTATCAAAGAAAAAAAAACATATTGGATTTTTATTATTAAACCCAGTCTAACAAAGAAAAAAATTCTTTTTAAGTTATAGATTAATATATAATATGATAGCGGAGTAAAAGAAAAGAAAGGAGTAGGAGAATTTTCTGGGACTGAAAAATGATGAACAATCATGTCTCTTTTCTTTTTAATTTTTTAATAGGTTATAGACTATAGATAACATCATTATTCTTGTTTCCCACTATCCCGATTAAATCCGGATTCGTACTAGAAATTTCCACATTGGGGGATAAAATGCTTCCTAACAAATGCGATTTCGTACTTAAGGGGACTCAAATTCGAGACTCTTAGTTAAAAATAAAGGAATACTTACCGCTCCACCACAACCTACAATATCATTTTTACTACTTGAACAAAAGAGTAGCAAAAAGTTACCTTGAAACTTAAAAGTGAAGAAAAAAGAGAATATTGTATTACTTCTTCGGTCCATTTTTATTTGTTCACTATATTAATAAAAAAAAAATTCACTTTATTTATCCACTTTAGCATATTGAGGAAATATATTTTTTAACCATTTTATTCTTAACAATAATAATAATGATAAAATATACATTTTAAGAGATGTGCAAAGTTAATTGCGGATAAAATAAAAGTGAATGAGGGAGTAAGATCATTAACAAAATACTTAAAATAATACTAACTCAGTTTTCAATTGTTTTTGAGTAGTTGTCTAAATTACCTAATGTGACACATAGTTCCTTTCTTCCATGGTTCAAAGTCCAATATTTTTTTCTTGGTTATAGTGTGTGAAATTCAAAGGTTAAATAATCTTTACTGTTATCCATAATTTAGATGCTGAGAGAGAGAAAAAAGATTCAGTAATCAAGAAAGGTAAGTGGTTTGAAAAGAAGCAAAAGGACAGTAAAAAAAAGGTCACCTTTGCCATTGTTAGTGATGGACTTTTTCAAATGTTTTTGTTGATGAGAATAATCTCACTCAGGAAAGAGGATTGCCCAAGTCTTATAAAAAAACTCAAAGTTTTCTTCCTGATCCGATGCAACACCCCTCATGTTCGGATTCAAATATTTTTTATCCTAGATTTCATTGTCTAGTTCAGAGCGTAATATTTAAGGATCAAGAGTATATTTACAACCCCACAATCAGTGGCGCCACATCGGACTCAGTGAGTCTGACTCTCATATCATGTCGAATTAGTTCTTAAGCCTATTTTATACCCTAAAAACTAGCTCAAAGAAAGGAGAATTCTCTTCCCGCTCCAATTTTGGATCATTCTCATCAACAGTTTTACCTCGAAATGGGATTTTTCGACACCAATCTAGATATGGTTGAATTTTTAATGCAGATATCGGACACAGAAAAAAAAACCCAAAAAAAAGAAGAAAGAAAAGATGATTTTTCCAAGACCACAGTGACATTATTTGGTGTCCTTTACTTTTATCATTCAAATTTACCCTCTTGTCCTCTTCCCCCCACTTCCACTCTGCCACCCAACTTTAATTCAAACTTCAAACATTTCAAAGTTCAAATCTTTAAAATTTCACTCCTAAGTTCACTTGGGTTGAAAATTCTACTGCTCCACTCAAAATATACTGTTTCTCTTTTTCAAAAAAAGGAAAGGGCTTTTAATGCTGGTAAGTCAGCCCTCATTCTCAGGCAATCTTGCATCCAATAACTAACTTTTTCAATTTACAAAAAGCTAAAGCCTTTTCTTGATTCTGCTTTGTGGGTGTTATTTATTTGTTCATTCTCAAGGTTTCTTGTATACTTTTGCTTTAGAACTAATAATTCTTTGTTGGTAAGAATTTAGGGATATTTTCTTGATATTTCTATTTTTATCTTCCTTTGTCTTTTGTTGTTGTTTTTGTCTTTGTAAAGATCAAAGTTTCCTCCTTTTTAAGGACTTGTGTTTGTTTGGTCAAAAGTGATTTGTGATTCTCTTTCAAGAACCTTAAAGTAAGAGCAAATCTCACTTTTTGAGGTTATAAAACTATATTCCTTCAAAGAATTCTAGTTTATATCTTCTTTTACATTCTCTGTTGCTCGGACTCTTCAAAGCGCATTTTTTGGAGGGTCCAACACGAGTACATTAGTATTTTTAGAGAGTTCGAGCAATATAAGTGATCATTTGTTGGATAGATCTTCATTTTGGTGAACATTTGAGTGTATTCATGCAAACAGACATAATAAGATTATGTGAAAATCTAATATTTGAAACCCCTTCTAGTTTTTTTTTAAATTTTTTATTAGGATATTATGTGCACATTTTTCAATGACATTGACATATGCATGGGGTTAAAGGTGTCTGCAAATTTTCCTTTTCCTCTGTTCTAAAAGCATGCTTCTCTCTTTTATCTTTTGTATGTGTTACTTTTTGATTTATTACTTAATTACTTTGGTGAGTTATTTGTTACACTCCTAAAAAAGTGTTCTTGGACATTTCTGGCTTTGCTGCAAAAGGTGTAATTCCATTGAAGTTAGTACTCAAAACTAGTTTTTCCTGCTTCTATTGCTGTGGTTGTATGTTCTTTTCTTGAAATTATTTCAAACTTTCAATTCCAAAATGCAATGTGGTGAACTTGATGCATTTTGGTGATATAAGTACTGATTGATCCTTGTCATTCGTTTATCGTATTATTTTGTTGTAGTTACTGTTCTTTTTTCAGTATACCTTGTGTAGTATTTTGTCATGGTTTCTTTACTCGGTGTTATTTTCTGGAGCTGAGGGTGCTTCGTATACAAACTCTATACCTCCCAAGATAGGGGGTAAGGTTTGCGTATATGTATACACTATCCTCCTTAGACTTCACTTGTGAGACTACACTGGGTATGTTGTTGTTGTTAACTTAAAACTGATTATTGATCCTTCACTTCCACAGATCAAGACTTTTTGAAGTGTTAGAAGCTTTGCATCATTTAACATTTTAAGAAGGTACAATGCCAAGATCAAGGTGAGTTCTTGGGATGATTTGCGTTCCCTTTAAAAGCCGTATGAGTAAACATAAACGATTTTTCACAATATCGGTGTATTTTAACATGTTGTAGCAGGTTATCCGCGTCCTGTTTGTTATGGACAGTTATCATTTTTATATGTTACAAATTTACTATTCATAGTATCTAATATGTTACAAATTTACTATTCATAGTATCTAACAGTAACTTTCTTTTTCAATTTTTGAGAGTATAGGGGAACAGAAATGCCTCAAAGGCAATCTCCTCGCGGCCCTTCGCAACTCAGAACATCAAGCTCTGAGTCTGATCCTCTACACCATCGGCCAGTGACTGACCGAAGTCCTAAATTAGGTGATCGTCGCTCTCCACGAGGTGCTCAATCTGATCCACTGAATCAAAGGAAACTTGGAACAAGAATTGCAGATTTGGAATCCCAACTTGGCCAAGCACAGGATGAGCTTAAGTCACTTAAAGGACAGTTAGCTTCAGCTGAGGCTGCAAAAAAAGCTGCTCAAGAACAGCTTGAGAAGAAAACCAAGAAGCCAACTGTTGCTGAGTCTGACCAAATCCAAGATACCAACAACAGCAACGACAACAAAAACAACCTGACTCATGAAATTCAAGATGACAATGAAATGAAAGAAACGGATGTGTTTGAAGTTCCAGTTGAGAAGTTAACTGTGGAGCTGTCTTCAAATGTTGAAATTAGCCACCCCTCTGCTGAAGATGACTTGAAAAGTTCAAGTCTTTCACCTGATGAACCGGTAAAACCATCATTTGAAGAGTTGAACTTGAAGGATGAAGAAATAAGCTCATTGAAATCAAGGTTGGAGGAGAAAGAAAAAGAGCTTGAGGTTTTCGGCCAAGAAAACGAGAGTCTGAAAAAGGAGCTGAATGAAAAGACGCTAGAGATATCATCCTCTAAGGCGAAGGAAGACGAAACGAGCCTCAAGCTAAGCCAAGTAACCCAAGAGCTGGAAACAAGCAAGAATGATGGAGTTAATATAAAGGAGAAACTCGAAGCCACTGAGAAGGCGAAAGAGGCATTAGAAAATGAGATGAAGAAACTAAGAGTCCAAACAGAACAATGGAGGAAAGCAGCAGATGCTGCAGCAGCAATATTAGCTGGAGGAGGCGTGGAGATGAATGGGAGAAGGCTACCGGAGAGGTGTGGATCAATGGGTAAGCACTATGGTAATGTATTTGAACCAGGTGTTGGTGGATATGGCAGTTACATGGGTTCACCAGGGTTAGGTGATGATTCGGACGATGTTTTTGGACATGGCAAGAGAAAAGGTTCCGGTATTAAGATGTTTGGTGATCTCTGGAAGAAGAAGGGCCACAAATAAGTGTCATTTTGATTGTGATGTTTCGCTAGCAAAATGGTCGCTCGCCATTTTATGTTTATTGGCTAATGTATGAATATTGTTCTTGGCAGCTGGCCAATACTACTTATGCTGAGTTTAAATTTCTGTGTTTGTAGTATCCTATTTCTTTCTAGTCTTAGCTTGATGCCTTAACCTGTCATTCAGGCAATGCCTTTAGATCCATAGTTTTGGGCGTTGTGTGTGGTGGATGACAAAATTCTGGTGTATTGCTTGAGATTAGATTTTTGAGCTAGAGTCTATCGGAAACAGCCTCTCTATCCTTCTCATAGAGGTAAGGGTAAGGTTTGCGTACATTCTACCCTTCCCAGACTCCACAATGGGATTACATTAGGTATGTTTTGTTGTTGCTGGAGATTGAATGCAACATCCATTCGAATTTCAAAACTACACAAAATGTTAATGCACATATTAGTTTATGCAGAAAATACACTAGACGTGAAATGACACTGGTTAGAGAACCTTGTTATCAATGAAAATGATTGAAATTTTGTATTAAGGCTTCATTTTACTTGTGACTTTTGCCCTTGGTCAGTTGTTAGATCACAAGAAGTGACATTCTTGTTACTACTCACAGTTGATGGTTGAGTTCCACTAGAAATGTATAAAAACTGCAACGTTTATCTTCGAATTGTCTAGTAGTTGTCTTTTCTATCAAGGCAAAATTCACCATTGTGTACAATATCAGTGTCCATATTTAGAAAGACATCACTTCCTGACTTTCTGGAACCTTGTTCACTGAAACTGATGCGTGTGAAGAAACATATCGTCATACATCTTCAGAAAACTCTGCAGATTAGTCGTCAACTTTAGATAATTGATCCGTCATAGAATGCATGAACGATGTTTCAACTGTAGAAAAGTGGCCTCGACCTGGTGAGCCACATACAAGTTTAATTTCCATCTGCAACCTATGTCTTGCTGCTGCCTTACTGCCATATACATGATCATAACAAGAGTAATTCTTAATTACTATATGCAAACCACATGGTTATCAATGTTGTTCTTTGTTGATTCTTATGGATGGAAAGTGTGTAAAACATCTTTTCCCCCCATCCCTGGTGTTTGTTTGCTATAGGGTGTCATTCATAGTAGTGTTGGTTTTCCGTCCATCTTCAACGTCAAAAATAAAAAATAGTTTAACTTGAAGTTTTATCCGTAAAACAAGTAAGGTCAAAAGTTCAACACCAGGTAAATCACCCCCTTGTTCCTATGATGCTAAAGTGCACCAGTCAATTACTATTAAACTCAAAATTTTATCTGTATTTTCAAGCACTCATTACATTAACGAATTAATCAATTCAAATACAACACTTTCTATAATTATAATCATATTGAACTCTGTGTGAGGGTTGATAATTGTTCTACTATATCATTTGCAAAGAAACAAATAAATAAAGTTTGATCGAAAATTGCACGATGATCTAATTTGGACATGACATGTGACTAAAATAAGTTATACACTCCCTCCGGAGGCCGATCTATTTTACTTGTGTTTTTTCTTTCACATCTTTTAAAATAATATCTTTATGAAAAAACAAAAATTTGATTAAATTAATTTTATTTATTCATTATATTTTATATTTTAATTATTTATTTCTAATAAAAACGACAACTAAAATAGGAAAGTTTAGGACAAAATCCGAAAAGAGCGGGACAAAGCATATAACTGTAACAAACACTCCAGTTGAGCAATCAACATGCAAACACGACGTCGTTTCACGTGGACTAGTGAACAGAGAGAAATTTGATCGGAGATAAAATCAATCGGCGAAGAAGAACGAAGCAGAAAAAAAATGGTGCACAGTGCTTACGATTCCTTCGAACTCCTCAACAATTGTCCAACGAAAATCGATGCTATCGAATCATACGGTTCAAATTTGTTCGTCGCTTGTTCCGATGGATCTCTCCGTGTTTACGGTCCTGAATCCTCAGTTCCCGGTCAATCTTCGCCGTCCGATTACCACAACCAGCACTTAGGGCTTCAGCAGGAACGATATGTGCTTGAAAGAACTGTGAATGGATTCTCCAGACGACAAATGCTGTCCATGGAAGTACTTGTTTCACGAGAACTTCTGCTTTCCCTTTCGGAGTCTATTGCGTTCCATCGGTTGCCTAATTTGGAGACTTTAGCTGTGATTACTAAGGCTAAAGGTGCAAATGTATATTCGTGGGATGATACAAGAGGGTTTCTGTGCTTTGGGAGGCAAAAGAGGGTTTGTATCTTCAGACATGATGGTAATCACTTGAATTGTAGTTTATTATGATATTTGTTAGATGAAAATTTGATAGTGATGCATTTCTGATGATTTTAGATGAGTGAAGTTGTACTTCAGTGTCTGCTAGATGTGAAAGGAAGTGTTTTTCCATTGGCATGATGTTACAAACATAATTAGAACTATGTTTTACCACTATAAGGTAATGGTTAAATGTGTTGAAAGAATGCACCTGTTTCTGTTTTTGCCTCCGGTAAGTGGAGACATAACCTTCGAACTGTACCTAACCTTTTTCAGATCTTCCAAGTGAGCTTTAGGGGTACGGATTAGCTGTGTCCCTTTTACTTCTACTAAAGAAATCTATAGATTGTTTCCCTCCCATTTTATGTGACAATATCTGAGCAGACATTGAGATATTAACTTGATTTATATGTTACAATAAGGCAAGTAGAAGAAAATGTTAAACTGATGGTTGAAAAGATAGTTGATATAGTAAACATCAGATAAGCCGGGTTTTTAATTAGTTTAATGATTTGAATTTTCGGAAGTTGTGAAAGTTGTATAGAAATGGAATGGTTCAAACATTTTGTGACATCCGAAAATAGCTGGAGTGTTACATAAATTGGGATAAGGGGGGTATATTGTTTTCTGTTCACTGCTTTTAGTTTAACACAACTATCATAAGTGCCCATAAATTCTTCCTTCTTGCACTTGGTGACTTGTTCACTTGCTCTTTTATTGATGATAGTAGTTTTCTCACAGTTCAATTCTATCAGTTTGCCCATAAATTCTTCCTCTTGCACTTGGTGACTTGTTCAGGTTTCTTGCTCAGAGTAGTTTGGATATTGATGATAGTAGTTTTCTCATGCTATAAGAGTTCTGTTAGTGTAATCTGATTCTTATTTGAAACTTCTAAAGGGGGAAGAGGATTTGTGGAGGTGAAAGAATTTGGAGTTCCTGACACAGTCAAGTCGATGTCTTGGTGTGGTGAGAATATTTGCTTGGGGATTAGAAGAGAGTACATGATATTGAATACCACCAATGGTGCATTGTCTGAGGTATTTCCTTCGGGGAGGATCGCCGCACCTCTTGTGGTGTCTCTTTCCTCTGGAGAACTTCTTTTGGGCAAGGTAATGTAACACTATCATTTTTTTAGAAAGGTAATAATGTTATATATCATCAGCACAAAGGTTGTGCATAAACCATGTTGACATTTCAAAAGAAGCAAAATATCTCCTTGCTCTTCGTACAGGGATTCTATGATTTTTATCAATGTTTCAGCATCATCTAGGAATTTTTCCTTACATCAAAAATGAAATAACAGCTGGCAGTTCATCTTGCCAAAGCTGGTCAACTCCAACCCTTACCACACAACACATTTTGAACACAACTGCAACCCCCGGTTCATCAAGTTGTCTTGAGTCAAGCATGATTTTTACAACTAGCCAAAACAAAAAATTGCCACCTTTTAGGGCATCTTCACTTTCCAGATATGCTTCCAAGGCCATTTGGGCCCCCGCTGACCACTATACATGTGTACTATATAAGCCGATTTACTGTGTAAATACCTTTGCTATGCATCTGCCAGAATAATCTTTCAGTTGCTGTATAACCTGGTAAATGTTCCAAACTTCTGAGAAATTCAGTTATTCTATTCACTTCATAGTCTTTCAACATTCTTCTAAAGCTTATCACTGTCATTATTGCATTGAGTTGATTGGCCTTTTACTTCTTTTCCACACTCATGCACACACTCAAACTTCACATACCAGAGCTTCATTGTATCCATAGAGCAGAGAAAAGATGCTTTTACTTCAGAATCTATTTCATCTTATGATGCACCCTCCATTCTTATTCCCTTGATGACTTTGATTCCATAGAATCTATAGTCTACTCTCTATGATTTAGTTGATGAAGCCCTGTTGGATCATCTCTCACTTCTCTCGAGTAAAGTCCAATCTTTGAGAACTAACTGTCCAGTTTTTTTTTTGTGTACTGAACCAGTACCAGCTGGTTCTGGGTTTTTTTTTTTCCAGTAAAATTACCTTTACTTATAAAAAAAAAAGGATGTTTGAAAATTACCACTATGCTTAATCGTTGTTGTTTCAGGATAATATTGGTGTCCTAGTTGACCAAAATGGAAAGTTGATCCAAGAGGGCAGGGTTTGTTGGTCAGAGGCTCCTGCAATTGTTGTTATTCAGAAGCCCTACGCAATAGGTCTTTTACCGCGACATGTTGAGGTAGTTTTAGTGTTTAGTTTGCTAATCCATAGTTCTTGTTCATTATTAAGCGAACATCTTTAGATCTAAATAATCTGAAATGATAATGCAGTTTGATGTTTTGGAAAATTGCAGATACGCTCTCTTCGTGTTCCTTATCCTTTGATTCAAACAGTTGTCCTTCGGAATGTTCGTCGTCTTGTTCGAAGCAACAATGCTGTTATTGTTGCTCTTGATAATTCTGTTTTTGGATTTTTTCCTGTTCCTCTCGGTGCACAGGTAATTGTCACTCAAGAAGGTTTAGTTTAATATTATATTAAACTATCTTGCTTATGCTTCTACTCCAGTATTGGAACTGTAGCACATTTATTTCTACGTGTAACCGAACAAATCGTTTTGGAGGGACTGAGGTTTGTTATGACTAAGCTGAGAATGCCTTAGGCACACAAACGGATCATCTAATTCTTGCAAAATAAATCAATATCGCAAGTTGTAACTGATCATGAAGTTTTGTTTATGAGACCTCTCCAATGCTTTCCGCTGGTCAACAACCAACTAAAGTGCTCTATACTTCTTGGCTACTCGTACATGCTTGACAGAGTTGTCTCAGTTAATCATTTTTTATTTTAACGGTTCATTGATCAAATGCCTTATGGGCTTTCTCGCTTTTTCCCTAATACATGCAAACCTCTTACTTTTTGTACCCACAAAGACTTAAGATCAAGAGGTTCAGGAACAGAACCACAAAGGTTCCATTATCCACCGATTTTATTGTGAGAGTGTTTTTATTGTTGGAGTGTGATCCCAACTTATTTATATGATATATGATGCAGATTGTACAACTAACAGCATCTGGAAACTTTGAGGAGGCCTTGGCTTTGTGCAAATTGCTACCACCTGAAGATTCAAGTCTTAGATCTGCAAAGGAGCAATCAATTCATATAAGGTGATCTCCCCCCCCCCCCAAATGGTGCTGTATCTCATTTAGATAATTTTCAGCACCTTCTTGTTTGTTTCTATTACTTTTTAACTGAATCTAACAAAAATATATCTCATTTAGGTCATGGTTAACCCCCCCAGCATTTTACCACTTCTTATGTTTACATTGTAGTTCAATTGCAATAGTACCTCGTTTAAGTCAAAGTGATGGTGTATACATTCTTACATTTAACACAAGTCAAAGTTATGCTCTAGTGAGGGAAGTTGAATGTCTAAATTGAACATTCAAAGCATGCTGTGAAGTTTTAATGGTACAGCTTCTAAATTGAAACATTTGTAGAAAGTTACAGGCCAAAATTTTGTGGAGATTTCCATGTATAAGGCTGCTGGAGCATACGCTAATCATCTGCTACTCCATTTTGGTCTGGCGTATTGGTTACGGTATGTAGCATGGAACATGTTCGGAGTTGATTGTGTGTTACTTAGTTGTGTTAAAGGTATATTGATAGCGTGGAAGTTCAGAAGAAAGAGGTAGAAGTAGAACATGGGAAGCAGATCTCTAGGATTATGTGGACTATATTGGAAAAAACAAAGGAGCACTTGAGGGAGTTGAAGAGTCTTTTGTACTACCTCCGTCCCATATTAGTTGTCACATTTCACTTGTGCACACCCCTTAAGAAATCATAAATAAAGGTGTAATTTTACTACCTTACCCTTATCACTTTCCAATAAATTGCACTCTAATCAATATTGATTATTTTCAAGAACACTTAATATTAAGGGTAAAGTGGTATAAAAATAATTAATTTCATAGTACACATGAGTAGGAAGACTGACAGCATACTGGTTTGACCAGGAAACTATCCCAGCTCAATTTTACAGCCAGTGTTCCCTTTTTACCGGAAAAGCTGAAAACTGAAAAGCACTCAAGGGTGTGGCCTAGTGGTCAATGAAATGGAAAAAGCCTTGGAGACTAGGGTTCAAATTCAAGCAAAGACAAAAAAAAATAAAGAATACTAGGTGATTTCTTCTCATCTAGCTAAACCTTGGTGGTCGGAATTGCCCGCTACTTGTGTCGGTGGGAGATAGAAGGTAACATGGATTAGTCAAGGTGTATACAAGCTAGCATGGACACCAGTCCACCATTATGAAGAAAATAAATTAAATGTGAACTTTGATTGGCAAGAAGTTTCTAAATAGGACTTGCTTCTTATCTTTTTTAGTTTTCTTTTCATTTTTTGTAGTTTTAGTCATTAATTTTTTTCTTTGAAAAGAAGGAAAGAAAAAGAAAGTGTTGAAACTTAATATACATGAAGAATGATAACAAGTTTTGATACAGATATGCACACTTTCTGTTTGAAAATGGGAGCTATGAAGAAGCAATGGAACATTTTCTGGCATCTCAAGTTGAACTCACTTATGTGCTCGCCTTATATCCATCCATTATTGTTCCAAAATCATCTTTCATACCTGAACCACAGAAATTTGTGGAAGTTGGGGATGCACCATATCTCTCCAGAGCTTCCTCTGGTCTGTCAGATGATCTGGATTCTACGCCTTCACATGTCTTAGAATCTGATGAAATGGATATAGAATCCAAAAAAATGAGTCACAACACTTTGATGGCTCTGATTAAGTATTTACAGAAGAAGAGATACAGTGTTATTGAGAAAGCCACAGCTGAGGGCACTGAAGAGGTGGTTTCAGATGCTGTCGGAGATAATTTCATTTCTTATGGAACTAGCCGGTCCAAAAAACCAACCAAGGTAAACTTTGGGTTTTCATCTTATGCCTTCCATTGTAGGGAATTTTTTTTGTTGAATAAGTTCCCAATTGAAGGGCAAAGTTTTCACATTAAGCAGATCTCTTCTTGGTAAATGTGACTAGCAGTTTATTTCAGTGTTTATAAGCAAAGCTTTCCAAAGACTCCACAAGGGAAATTGTATCCAGTTGTTTATCTTGTTTAACAAGCAGCGCAAATTATATTGAGCTGTTTAACATGAACCTTTCTTTGCATCCAAGTGTAAATACCTTTTTGGCTGTCTGTGTTTGATGTACTTTTAATTACCGAAAACCTTATCAGAAAGAAAAGATTTAGTAAGTGCAAAATATTCTGATGGATTATTCAAGTTATAGATCATTTATAGCCTTCTGGAAAATACGGTTTCATTTGTAGTTTCTGAAAGTCAAAATGTCAGGGAGGTAAGTTCTGATTCTGCTATATGCAAAAGTACTGGCTTAGTTTAGTGGGTCTACTGAAGGAAGAAGCCATTTATAAAGGAAAAATAACTTGTGAGCCTCAAAGAGCCGTTAGTACTGGGATGATTGATGATTCTACCTAGCTGTATTACTTGCCTAATTCACATCTAAAATGTTGCTTCGTTGATCCATTTAGGGCAGAATTCATGCTCCAATCACTTCCATCGCTAGGGATATGGCTGCAATACTGGACACTGCACTTCTTCAAGCTCTCATATTAACTGGACAGTCCTCAGCAGCTACAGATTTTCTGAAAGCCCTCAACTACTGTGATGTGAAAATATGCGAGGAGTTCCTGCAAAAAAGAAGCCAGTATGCTTGTCTGCTAGAACTTTATAGGAGCAATTCAATGCATCGTGAAGCACTTAAACTTCTCCATAAATTGGTAGAAGAGTCCAAGTCAGAGCAAACTCCTGTAGAGCTCTCATTGAAGTTCAAGCCTGATATGATCATTGAATATCTCAAAGTATGCCTCTTTATCTACTTTTATCTTTTTGCTTTTAGGTTTTAATTTCTTGAGAGATGTGGAAGCTTGTAAAGTTTTTGGATCAGTTATGTTGAAATTTGGAATGCAGTATGAGCTATGGGTCTTTGTCGAGGCAGATATCAAGCATAATCATGAACTACCAACTTGACCTTTGTGGAAAGGATTGTCAAGATTTGGGCCTGTGATAAGTCTAGGGTTCTATTTGATCCTTTAATTTTTTTAATCATTATACATGTACATTTTCTGGAAATTCCTGGGTTTCTTTCCTATTATACGCTGTATTTGTGCTCAGCACAAGGTAAAGCAAATGTCCTAATGGATTTATGGAACAAAGCTCCGTCAATGCAGCTATTATATCATGTCATTAAATATACACCTGATTATATCTTTCTTCTTTTTGGCAGCCCCTTTGTGCAACTGATCCCATGCTTGTCCTGGAGTTCTCATTGCCTGTTCTTGAAAGCTGTCCTATGCAAACGATTGAGCTATTCTTGTCTGGTAACATTCCAGCGGACTTGGTGAATTCTTACTTAAAACAGCATGCTCCAAACTTGCAGGCAACATATCTGGAACTCATGCTTTCCATGAATGAAAATAGCATCTCTGGGAATCTGCAGAATGAAATGGTATAGGCACTCGTTTATCTGTCTCTTTTTCTGTAGCTTCTCTCTTTCTTTCCCATTGTACATTCTATTGCAGAAAAACTATGAAATAAACACTGCTGCTAGTGAAGTGAGAAAGCTGAGGCTTTTAGTTTCTCCTCTTTGATATGGCGAAAGAAGCTCACATTTCAAGTCTAGTTTTAACTCAAAGCTGGGTTGAAAAACCCTGAGTGAGAAAATTGGGAAACAATTATCTTGTCTCCAAAACTGTTTATCAGGGGATAAACTTGTGCTTCAATTCCATGTTTCTGACATAAAATGTTGAGTGTGTCTGTGACTATGATAAATGCTCTTAGTAACTTATGGCAGGTGCAAATTTATCTCTCAGAAGTGCTTGATTTGTATGCTGAACTTAGTTCCCAGCAAAAATGGGATGAAAAAACATGTTCTCCGACAAGGAAAAAACTTTTGTCTGCTTTGGAGAGTATATCCGGATATAATCCAGAGGTGTTGCTGAAGAAACTTCCACCAGATGCTCTGTATGAAGAACGTGCACTTCTGTTGGGGAAAATGAATCAACATGAACTTGCGCTATCTATTTATGTGCACAAGGTATTTTTCCTGCCTTAACTGCACTTTTTTAGGCTAGTCTTTTATCTAATGTATTGGTGCTTTTGAGGGTCTTTTGAGGTATGGCAAAAATATGAACTGTGCAAGTTCTTCATCATAAGCATTATTACAGAATTGTATTGTGAACTTGGCATTTGCTGATCATTTCACTCTTCCTTTAGTTAGTGTACCAGTTGGTCAGACATTATTACATAGTTTTATTATATCATTGGATTTGGCATTTACCGTTTCTTTCTCTGTATGTTCTTGGGATAGTATGCATTCCCAAGTAGGGGCATCGGTATGTCATCTCTTTTGTCATTAATACATGTCTAATTTTATGAATGTGATGGCAGGCATTGAAGTCTTTTCAGTTGTCTCTTCGTGTTGCATTTTACTGAAGTGAATTGCTCTCTTTGATTTATAGCTTCATGTTCCCGAACTTGCACTGTCCTATTGTGATCGGGTTTACGAGTCAGGACTTCAACAACAGTCGGCAAAATCTTATGGAAACATTTACCTGACTCTACTGCAAATCTATCTCAATCCCACAAAGACAACAAAAAATTTTGAGAAGAAAATTACTAATCTGGTATCATCTCAGAGCCCTGGGATTCCAAAAGTTGGTTCAGGAACTCCAGCAAAGGTAAAAGGAGGCCGCTTCAAGAAAATTGCTGAAATTGAGGGCGCTGAGGACACTCGATTCAGTCCAAGTGGCACTGAAAGTGGTAGGAGTGATGGAGATACAGAAGATGCTGCCGAGGAAGGAGGTTCTACTATTATGCTAGATCAGGTGCTGGATCTTTTGAGCAAAAGGTGGGATCGGATCCATGGGGCCCAAGCTCTGAAACTACTACCAAGGGACACTAAACTACAGGTAAATGAACCATCAAAACATGATGGTATACATGAGCTAGATGAGAAAGTTGGTCATTATTTAATCAAAGGGCTGAAGTAAACAAGCATCATTCCTTGAGTGCAGAAGTGATTCTCTCAGAAAAGAAACCAGAGACAGGCTTCACTATACCATCATGCTACAACCCCCACCCCTCTGGCTAAAAAATACTACAAAAGAAAAAACTCACTAGAACACAAGCTAAGATATCTGTTCAAGAGTGATGGTACTCTATGCATCTGAACACTGATCACGTTAATATGTCCTAAATTCCTAATGTGTGGTTTTTAGATTAGTCACGGTCTTAAACTGCATATTAGATGTTTCCAGCTATAATATCTTTAATTATTGACTTTGGGATAATACACATTAAGGAAACTGCAAGGTGAAGTTTGATGAATCTGTCATTTAAGTGGTCAAGTATACAGAATCATCTGTTTGAAACAAGTACGCCAAGTAAAATTCTACCTAATGTTACTCTCCATGCACTGGTAGATATTATGTCAGCATCTTCTTGATCCTCTTTGGACAAAGAATTGTTTCCATTTTCAACGGTGGGAGGTCACTGAAAATTGACCTATTCATAGAGTGATCCCTATGATCGATACATGATATAGACTCCCAACATCAAGTTATAAGAAGATAAGGTAGTAGACCCTTTAGGGTTTTCTGAAAATACACATACAGCACTGTGGATAGTGCATGTGACATTGTTTATTTATTCGAGTGAATATCCTTTCATGCACATGCTAAAATTGCAACTGCGGAATCATTACCTCTACCTTTTCCCTGTGCACAGATGTGTGCATGAGGGTGAATGTTTCACATCTTGCTGTTATAGTATTGTATTGATTCATTTTGGTATCATGCAGAACTTGCTTCCATTTCTTGGACCTCTCCTGAGAAAATCCAGCGAAGCGTATCGAAACTTTTCAGTGATAAAAAGCTTGCGAGAAAGTGAAAACCTACAGGTAAGTTTTACTGTGGTCATACCAATACACAGACACATACACAGTTTATATGTGGTCTTTTTGGTTTTCTGGCCTTGTTTTACAGTTTATATGTAGAGTACATAAATTTTCTTCACTGGCATATGAATCATCTTTTGTTTCTGTTTCATGCACCTACCAATTATCATCTTTGCAATTCAATTGTTTTAGAGTTTATGTCAGGGAATGTCTGGAAGATTGAAAAATAATACTGGAGTACTTAATTTCTACTACTAGATTGTTTAATAACGCTGTGGTTTAGCATTTGTTGTCTCTCATTGTAAACCTGTGTATGAAACAGGTTAAAGATGAACTGTATAGTCAAAGAAAAGCAGTCTTGAAGATCACAAGTGATAGCATGTGTTCTCTTTGCAACAAGAAGATCGGCACCAGTGTCTTTGCAGTCTATCCTAATGGTAAGACAATTGTGCACTTTGTTTGCTTTAGAGATTCACAGAATATGAAGGCAGTTGGAAGAGGCTCTCAGTCGAGGAAAAGATGATAACGAGAAGTTGGATTTGGATGAATTGAACTTTGGGGTTGCTATATGTGGATTGATCCATTTTCTTCATGTTAGCACCGTTTAACACGTTCTTGGGGCTTTATGTTTGTAGTCGTCATTAAGTCCTTAAAATAGGATACCTCTGCTCTCCGTTCGTGTTTCTGGAAGTGTTGTGGTGTGGGGGCATGATTAATGCCAAGAGATATGAAGCGTGCTGGTGATTCTAGTGTGTAAGCAAAGAATGAAAGTGCTTCTTACAAAGGAATGTGTAATACACGTTGTATATTATGCCAAATGTGGAAGTGAATGTAACCGATTTGAGGTTGTGTAATGTCTGTATCAAAAAGGATCGAAACTTGTATTCGAGGTGGTTTATTGTATTTGTGAAGAGTGTGTGTATGCTTTGTTTGTTGCAACTCAGGCTGTGAATGTTCAATTAATATGCAATAATACACAATTTTCTTTGTTGATTGTATATCCTTCTTTATTGGGCAAACCCCCATTCTGCTGTTCAAAACCTCAAAATTGAACAGTATAGTAGGCAGCACATCCCACAGATCAACTCAAAAGAACCTTTTTTAACAGAAGAACTAACTCAAAAATTATAAAGAAGAATAAATGAGTTAATATAAAAAGAATGCTATAAAAATTTTGAAATAAGCTATACTGAATCCTTAAACAACCATTCCAAATTACTCGACTAATTTGAATGATATATTCTCATTCACTCCCTTTTGATTAAAATGAATTCTTGTAGATCCAACAAATAAAGTAAAAAGGCTAAAGATTTTTCCTACCTATTACGTCATACGCTTAGTAGTTAATATGTTTGGTGACTCATGCAATACAACAATCCTAAAGAAGCATGAGTCATATATTCCGTGGGAGTCCACTGTGTTAAAAAAAAAAAAGATCTTTAGCAGCAATTAGTTAACGACAATAGTTTAATTGTTGCTAAATATATTCTTTTAGTAGCAATTAACCCTCTTTGTGAATGTCGCTTTACGTTGGATCCAATGACAATTAACTAATACTAGTAAAGACTTTAGTAGTACTCTTTGTTAATGTGGGTATCGTCAAGAATACTTTAAGAAGCAAAACGGAATCACAAAGCTTTAGTTACAAAATTAGCTGTGCATTGCTATTTTTCGAGATATCGATCCTAGTCACTATGAATGTATTTTGCGGAATTGACACATCTAAAAAAAAATCAGAGTAACCTTAGCATCAAGAATTGCAGCTATCCCAACAACACCAGTTCAAGAATACCAAGGGGTGTTGATAGAGCAAGCTGGTAATGTCAGGAAAAGCCTTGAGATGAGAGTTTATGGAAATAATAATAAAAAACACTTACTTACTCTTGCTGAGTTGCATCATTATAGTGAATGGATTGAGGTTGTCTCTCTTTCAATGCCTCCTGCGTTTGGAGAGAATCATGGATTATATAACAATCAACTATTTTCCAATACAATAAACATGGTGTATCTGACATACCCAAAAAAGAAACAGATAATGGAGTTCGAGTCGTTAAAGGAGCAAAAGAAAATGAAACTTCTAGGAAGCAGTAAAAAAAAACGGTCAATTTATATGTATCATTTTATATAAGGTAATAGATAAAATAAGGCATAATACATAATGGGTTCTTTAATTTGACCTTATTTTATATTTATGCCCTCCAATTTTGGATGTGCACAAGTAGACACTTAAGTTTGTATAAAGTTGAACAAATAGACACATGAGTCCTATGTGATATAATACACGTGGGATGCCACGTAGGACATAAATTGCCATCTAGGATGCCACGTAGGACGTGTGTGTTTATTTGTTCAACTTTATACAAGTTTAAGTGTCTACTTGTGCACACCTAAAGTTGGAGGACATAAATGTGAAATGAGGTCAAATTAAAGGACATATTTATGTATTAATAACTAGTAATACACAAATTAGTAACATCCTAGTTTTACTAACTATATATAAACAAATCTTGCATAATTAATCTCAATATTAGTAATAGGCATAATATATAAATATGTCATTTAACTTGACTTTTCAGCAGGCATCAATGACCTCCAACTTTGGGTGTGTACAAGTATACACTCGCATCATAATATATGTTGGACACAAAATTGTCATGTAGGACGCCACGTAAGACGAATGTGTCTATTTGTTTAATTTTATATAAGTTTAAGTGTTTATGCACATCTAAAGTTTAAGAATTTATGCACATCTAAAGTTTAAGAATATAGATGTCAGCTGAATCCAAGTTAAAGAGTACATTTATGTATTATGCCTTAATAATAATATCTGCATAACTTTAATCAACAATCAAACCATGCCAATTGGTCAGCCCCTGGTTTCATTTTGGAGTTGCAAGGTTTTGTGGGAAAATTAGATTTGGTCCCGCCTCTGGCCTTGTTACTCTGAAACTCTCTTTCTATTACATCATATTTAGGTGAGCAAAAAAGCCTGTGACCTATTTATTACAAAGTTGAGCAGTAGAAATACTAGAGCCACAAAATAAGTACACTATTCGTACATACACTAATTTTCTTTCTTCCACGTGATACTAAAAATTTTGAGTGTCGTTCATGTCCTATCGTACTCATATCCTTGGTGTTTGAAGGGCACGAAGTTTAAAAAGTAATGAATGGTTTCTAACCTTATGGTTTAAAATAAGTTATGTTATTGTTTAGATGAAATAATAAGGATAGAATGTCACACAAATAGAAACGAAACCGGGACTTCAACTTGTGAATACACAATGGTATTTAAGTTCGTTTATAGAAACTGTGTGCTCTCCTCCATCTTCTATAACAGTTGCGCAAAATGCTTTATGATTTTCATATCTAATACTCTATAAGTGATAAATATCTCACTTCATTTGAAAATTTTAAAGATTATTTACGTTACTATGTTAAAGAGATTTAAGCTATATACGTTAACAATAAATATGTTAAAGAGATTTAAGTTTTACGTTAAAGAGTAGGTAGCATTTTCACATAGAGTCGACGGTTTAACTTTTGAGCCTATAAAAGGAGGTTTTACAGAGAATGAAAGGCATCAAGGGTTGCAAATATATTATTATAAAATAGACTATGTAAATAGGGCAAACATTAATTTATTTGCCTATATTAAAGTTGTTAAATTCCTATATTTGATTGACAATATGTATATTTGAAGTGTCCCACAAATAATTGGTAGGTAGATGAATAAATGGATTCAAAAACTATAGACTAATTAATTGTATCATTAACAAGACTGGTAGTTACAAAACAGTATAAGAAAGACAAAAAAGAAAATACAAAGTTTGCTATCTATAGGAATCCAATCATCTCTCTTTATAAGCCCACAAGGAGCATCTTGACAACCCATAATTCCTAATATGGTGGGACTTTGTCACTTTTAGATAACAAAAATAAAATTATTATTCTTATGAGGCTGCAATATTTTCAAAAAGTATCAATCTATTATCAGCCAGTCTAGTTTTATATGCTGATTTTTTGTACTCAAACCATGTAAATTCTCTGTACAAACTGCTATCTTCTCCTTCCATTAGTGATGGCAATGGTGCTATTTTTTCACTCAATGGTGGTCCTCCAAAATATATCATTGATAGTCTTGATTTCACACTGTTTGCCAATACCCTATGCTTCACACTCTTGAACCTTCCATTAGTCATAACCTGCAATCAAAATCAAACCGAACAATTTAATCTTAATGCATATAGGATTTAAGTTATATATACCGACATACAAAGAGTTGTTAGTACTCATTAGTCTATTTTGACCATTTACGTTATTAAACCTTTCGACAGTGAAATCAGTTGTTGATTTTTGTGTCAGGGTCAAATATGTACGTGTAACCTTTTAGGTGTGGTCCTTTGTGGAATAATAAGTGAAAGCTAGTAACTTTTTTGCATGGTTTTCCCTAAAAGACCTTAGACGATCAAGAATATTCCATATCTTATAAGAAACTCTTTTTCTTCTTTCAACTACTAACGTGTGATTTTATTCAACGATAGTAAAACGAAAGAAAGTTCCTCCCGACAACAACATAAAGTGCAAATAAACAATGTACCTGCAATGAGTCACCAACATTGACGAAGAAAGAATTTTCATCAGGTGGGACAGAGATCCAGTGTCCATCTTTCAGTAATATTTGGAGTCCCGAAGTATTATTGGATCTTAATATCGATATGATTTGTGGGTCAGTATGTTCTCCAAATCCAATCAAATTATTATCATCATTCAATCCTTCAATCTCTGAACATGGGGGATAGTGATTCACCCTGAAAACAGAGTCGCTATTTTCGTCCATCAAAAGCTTACTGAAAACATTCGTCGGATGAATATTTAATCCCTCCGCCAACATTTCAAGAATATCACACGACATTTTCTTCACTGCTGACACATAATCATTAACTGCAGCCCTGCAATTACAATAACAAAAATAAAAAAAAACGATTAAAACAAGAATCGAGATTTTCAGACATTACTCTGTTTTCCCCTGTTTTACTCTGTTTTAGTGTCTTACCGAATGTTTTCTGGATTGACACCTAATATAGATGCGAATTTTTGGTAATCGAATTCGGAGTTAGTCGATACGAGGATGTGTTCAACCCAACCAAAATCGCCATTTGTTCCGATTTGTTTATTGCCATAGCCAAAAGGATCAGCAGGCCCTGCTTTTAGTTTCTCAGAGAGGGGAGAAGAGAAGAATTTGATGGCTTCGGATTCGAGTTTACTTATGAATTCCATAGGGACATCATGGTTAATGACTTTGAAGAATCCGAATTCTTCACAGGCATTAACGATGAGGTTTTTGGAGTCGGGTTTAGAGAGGTCTATCAATGGAACACCAGTGAAGAATGAGGTTTGTTTGGACAAGATCACCATGGTTGACAAGTATTTGGTTGTATAGAAATGTATGAGTTTTTGTGTAGTTGTGAACACTTGGATGCAAGACATGCTTTGCTATTTATAGGGAACTCCGAGTCCCAAACCCCACGTCCACACTATTGAGCATACTCAGGATTTTACGTAAGCGTGTCAAACTACAAAATGAATTATGTGATAAAAGAGGAAGTTGCTCGGATGTTAAGCAGTAAGCACCCTTTATTTTTAATTGTAAGGTTATAAGTTCGAGTCATCGTGAAAGCAAAAAGGATGAGAGCTCATAAGAAGGGGTGTAAGAAAAATAAATAATTGAGTTTATTATCGTTGTGGTCTCGAACTTTGGGATCCTATTGCTTCCTTTCGATATTGATGTTTTTGAGTAATATTAGTGATATCATATGAATTTTGAAATTATTGTGGCTCTGATACTACTGAACGAATTTTAAAAATCACACTATATTTCATAATTATCCAGACTATTGTTATATTTGATCTCAAACTGTTATTGTTTCTAAAAATTTCCTAATATTATAGTCCCAACGATGTTAGTCTATCGCGAATATATATAACTAAATTTTTCGATGGAACGGTTTTGGATGACACCACTTCATTTAATACACCATATTTTGGGAAAAACTTATTTGGATTCATGTATTTTTTATATGAAATTTTCTCAGTCGCCAATATGTATTAATATTAAATTAATTGGTTTGACGCAAATACATGACATCAATTACATCCACCAATCACTATGTTCTTATAAATAGTAAGACGATAAGAAAAACCTAAAGGTAACTCTCAAGCTATTTGAATTTGCAGACTCTTGTCCGTTCAAGCAAATCAATAATTTTTTTCAAAGAATCTAATAGTATTAGTCAAATTTTAGAGTCACAAAGCATCATTAACAAGATTAGTTTGATCAAATACACTTCTAATCAAAGTTTTTTAAAGAATATATCAGGTCAACAAAGGTCAAGTAATACAAAGGAAAAACGAGACAGAAAGTGACTCTTTTCTGAAGAAATTATTAGCCAATAAATAGAGAGAACGAACAATGTTCCAAACGTAACTGATTTGCTATTTAAGTGGTTGATGAAATGGCTACATTTTCAACAGTCACAGATCAAATAGAGGTCTCACTCAGTAGGCTATAGGTACAGTAGAGGGATGTACTTGGTCTAATCAACTATAACAAATTAAATAACACGTCATTATGCTGGTTCACATCTATATATTAAAATATAGATAGTGATGTTTTTTCAACAAATTAATCAAAACAATGGATCGAGAATCAAAATTAAATTCGACTACTATACATTTAATACTACAACAGATTCATATAATCGATCATAACCTGTTTAAAATTACAATCTATATATACACATCATAGCAAAAGTTAATTTTGAGGCCATGACAACTTTTTCATGTCAACTTTCTAGTCGAATCAGTGTTGAATATTCATTTAAAACTATTCCTTCTGTTTATTTCAACTCGTCACTTATTTTTAAAATAGATAAAAAAAAATTTCATGTTTTATTCTTATCATTAAATTCTTATTCTCCAATTAATCTTCTAAGACCTAATACTAAACATCAATTAATAGAGATAGTGTGGTAAAATACCTATATCAATAATTATTTTCTTAATGAATTTGTGATATCAAATAGTGACAAGTAAAAATGAATAGAGGGAATAATAAATTGTTCTCCAAATAAAAGTACAAATAAAACATGTATAGGAAATTAATTCATTATCTACCTCTGCCCTACCAAAAAAAATGTGAATTTCGAAATGTAATTTTTTAAGGTTTGTAATTATTATAATATGTTTGATGTTGTCTTCTTTTTAGGACGTAAAGAATGAAGTTTAAAACAAGTTTACATTATGTAATCCGTCTAATTACTCAACTAATTAAGTATTCCCATATTTGATTTAATTTAATTAATTCAGCCTTCGTTTTCTACACAACTTAAGTGAAAATCAGGTTATGGAATGACTATTCTAGTAATAAACAATTTGATTCACTGATTATGACTTTAAATTATTTTTTCTTTTCAACATTGGTAGGCATTGAAGTGACACCTTCTAAAATTATTAATGATGCATAAATCAATGTTCATAAACTTCAAAGAAATATCTTGATACAAGTATCTATAATAATAACATCATTTGTCTGAATATTTGTTCATGTCATACGTGACGTCTTATATGTATGTATTATGTTACATAGGATACATGGGTCTATCCGTTCATTTTTAAAAGGCTCGTTTATGTATTATGTGGTAAATTTATTTGGGTGATGGTCCATAGTGAGGAGGAGTCAACTTCAGCTGAGTAGTCGATCAAATCCATTTGGATGATGGAATCACTTGGTTTCCCCTTCCCCATGTTTTCTCTTCTGGGCTATTCTTCTTCCCATATTCTCCTGTTTTTCCCTATCTTTTTCAAAATTTAATGCTCTATCATCATTACAGGCAGCAATATTTATCATCACCAATTAAACATTGTCTTTTCATTTTCAAAATAAATGCTCTTATTAAAAATATCATATATTGTAAAATAATATTTTTATAGTTTATTTACTCTTTTACTTTATAACATGTGTTTATAGCAAAAAAGAATTTAACATGTTTAAGATCTCAAATTTAATGTTGGTTGGTAAGAATCACGTGTTCAGAAAATGAATGTAATGATAATTATGATGTTGAGATGGATGTGAAGACATGTTAAGAACGAAAAAATTGGTGACAAAGTGAAAGTAACTTCTGTAATGAATAAGATAAGAGGGGTAAATTTAAAATGGTTCAGACATGTGCATAAGAGATGCACAAGTATCCGGTTAAAATAAGTGAGATTAGCTATAGTTGATTTAGGGAATTGTAGAGGTAGGTCGAAAAAATATTAGAGAGAATTAATTAGACAGAAAATAACACATACATAACTTACCGAGCACATGACCTTAAATAGAAATATAGGAAGGTTAAAGACTAAGGTACAAGGTTAATATGTAGTTGTGTGTAGCTAGTTTGTCCTTTGCATTATTATTATTACTACTCTCCTATTACTATTCATATTACTCTCCTTTATTATTTGTTGTTTTTTTGATATTTTATTATTTATTATTGTTAATATACTTTTCTATATTATTTGCATGCAACAAGTTTATTCACTAGCTATACTATATTTACTTTTCAAATGTTTTAGTTGAGTCGTGGAGAATTTATCAAAAGCAACCTTAGTACTTTCACAAGACAAGATATAATCTGTGTATGTATCATCCTTTTGAGAACTCGTAAAATTATATTAGGTATGCTATTATAATTTATGTTCAGTTAAATATCGATACATAAATTAGAAAAGTTGTTTTTAATTGTTAGAATCAAAACCACACGTGTTAAAAGCACACCCCACCACATGAACGTGCCACGTCAACACTTTTTTATATTGTTGGGGACAGATCAGGAACATCGTTGGCCTTTTATTATTCGTCGGTTACATTCATAGTATGCTATAAAATTATGATTCCTACTTTTTTAACACATCAAAATTATGATATTTATGAAAATATGATAAGACAGTGTGGGTCCCTTAAGCTGACGTGGAACATCGTTATTCTCAAAATCCAATATTAGTGTTTCCACTCCAATTTATCTTCCACTTGTCTAAATTCATCCCTCCATTTTCAAAAAAATAGCCACATAAAAAATAATATTTAACGTATGTTAATTAATGACAATCATCACTCTTTATAGATGTTGTTAAAGTCTATAGCGATATTGGATTTAATGAAAAATAATTGATTTCAGTAAGATTTTAGTCCTCTTTGTAAATGTGTATATATTTATTGCTTCCAAAAGCTGTATTTGTCGTGGTGAATAAAGAGGAGGATATTATGTTTGACTTGATATTGTTGGCCTTTTGATAAGTGTTAAGTGGACCCCTTGTTATACATTACTCAAAATAGAGTAATTGCACTCATTGTTATACATTTGATGTGAACCTCTTCGTTTGCTTTTTGAAATATGTTTGATGTGAAGTACGTTAGTGGAGAGGGGCATATTTGCTCCACCTTGGCTGTTGAAAGGATATTTTGTGCCAAAAAAGTAAATGAAGGATATAATTGCTTTATTTCAATAGTTTAGGGGCATATCTGTTTCACTTCGCTAACGATAAAGGTATTTTTGTGACAAAATGTAAACCGGAGGTATGTTCATTGTACTATACTTCAATAGTGTAAGGGCATTTGCCCTCTCTTTTTATGGAAACTCTGTCACTAATCTTTGAATGCATACTAGGTAAACTTAGTTTTGTGCGTGCATAACTCATAAATTAAACCATATAGGAGATGTATGCTCAGTGCGACGAACTCCACTAAGAGGGCGTTGGCTAAGAGAATCAATTTCTAACCTCCTTTATGAAATACCATCTGTTATACCAATTCAATTACCGGTAGATCTTCTTCTTCTTTTTTCTCATTATGGTAGAAGAGAATTTGGTCACATTTGGGATTTGATAATTTGCTTTGGTTTAGTTGCATTTCATTGTTCCCTTATTTGGGGGGATGTATGCTCCATTTTTAGGTCTAAACTATTAAACCATGGTAATAGTTCATATCAATTTCAATGGTTTTAAAGGAGGAAAAATGTGTTACTTAAAACAATGGGTATATAAGAAAAAAAAAACCTAATTTTAAAAGGGTAATCTTTTTTATTTATGGAAATTTGACTGATTAAGACCTAAATGAGTATGACATGCAACAAATCATTTTTTCCTGATACCTATAAAACATTTAATTCCGGTAAAGGTGCATCATCAAATAAAAATCAAACTTTTTGGTATAACATTATTATTAATGATGGAATTGGTCTTAATTAAACATTGAGAATATATAATGTGTCTTTCTAACTAATAAGCTAAGTACTTGTTCAAAATTTTCTTTACAATTATTGTTTAAAAAGGAGTAGTGAGCATGAGGCTTGTGGTGGGACATTTTACCTAATGTGTGACAAGACTTCAGGTGTATTTGCTTGGAAAAGAAAAGTCAGTAAAATATGATCAGTTGATAGTTTGGTCTAAAAATATCAATGTTATTAATAGTTTAATCCAAAATTGCTCATATTATTATTAATGAGTCAAATATGTTTTTTTCAAAAATAAATGTAGTATTTCTTTTCACTTTAAATACATTCTTGTCCTTCACTATTTGCAAAACTTTCAACGTCCTTGGCAGGTTTTTTTTTTATGACCTTGGTGTTCGGGCCATTTTTTGTGCACCTCGATTAATTTCACGGGATATCTGCCACTACCTACCAGCAACGGGTATCAAGTAACTCTTTCCACCAAGGCTAAGACAGATGAGAAGAATCATCTACTGTTTTTTGTACGTGCTAAGTTTTGAACTTAAAACCTCAGGGTTCTCAACCACTTCATTGACCACAAGACCACACCCATGGGTGCGTCCTTGGCAGGCGTGAATGCTCACGACGCGAGTGCTTCTACGCACATAAAACTTGTAATAAGCGTAAGGACATTCAAAATAACGATGTAACAAAATAATTATGAGTTAGATATATGACATGATAATGTAATATAAATATATAGTTTTAGCCAAATGTCAAATATATATCATGACTAAACCTTGTATACATGTAGCTTTTTTTTTCTTCAGCTATTAATATGAAAAACTTTATCCGCACACCCAATAATACCCTGTATCGAGTCCAAGGCAAGTTTTAGGAATTAATGACTTCTAAAACTCTTGTTACAAATCGAAATCAAGATTATTAATAAATGTGAAACCATTGACCATTGCTGTCCATGAATAATTCTTAGTTAGTTAATTAAAAGTGATGTTTTGTTAGTTCAAAGTCTTGTTATATACAAGTTGATTAAATATAATGAAGAAAAGGACGTGTAACTTACATGTGTTGTGCATATTGAATTATATTAGGATTGATTGATACCGCAACGTACACTTATTGCAATTATTAGGAAACCTTACTTAAATAAGTGAGATTTATTTGGCACATTTTCTTCATAAACGGCAAGCAAAAGAAAGATCTTAAGGAAACGATGTGACATATTATTTTTAAAAACTAAAATTAATTTCCATAAAATGTTCAAAATATATACAAAAAGATATTAAAGAAAAAGTTGTACCAGATAGGAGAATTCAAAATTTAAAGTTTAGGAATATTTACAGTAAAATACCTTAATTTTCAAATTTTATGTTTATCTTTAATGCAATGATTTATAGTCATATAAATATCTAATATTTATTTAAGATCATAAGTTTCAATTTTTTTAAAAAAATATTATGTCAAGTCAAATAATGTCACATAAATTGAAAGATAGGAAATATTTTAAATATTATGTCAAGTCAAATTATTTAAAAAGATTAAAACTAATTTCCATAAAATGTTCAAAATATATACAAAAAGATATTAAAGAAAAAGTCGTACCAGCAGAGGAGAATTCAGAATTTAAAGTTAAAAAATATTTACAGCAATCTCAAAATTAATAGAAGTATGCAATAATGATTGAATTAACGTTCAAACATATATAAATATATAGTGAATATTCTAATATTTATATGAATAGAGTCTAACAAAAATTATTGAGAATAACATTAATTTTAAAAAAAATAATAACATTCAAGTATTTATTGATATATAGTGAATTTTTTAATATTTATGTAATAGGGCTTGGCAAAAATTATTGAGAATATCCCAATATCCCATCACTACAAAAGAAATTGAAACTAGTTAAGAATTTTATCACTAGTCCATTGTTAATTTTTTCGTATAGCTAATAAACTTGTTTTCTTAATAACGATTGATTTTGTTGTTTAGCTACTCCAGTTATTCTTATTTCATTTAATAATACATAAACTCGTAGATTATATTTTGGATTCGCCACCGATAATATGAAAAAAGGTACAAGGGATATTGAATTAAAATGTGGTTGATAAATCTATGAGACCCCCTTAGTCCTTTCATGATCTTCTAATTTTGGTCAAAAAGGAAAGTTCCACATACCCCACCCCCCACTGCACCTCCTTCGAATTGTCACGTTTGTAACTGACTACTCTTAAATATTGTATTATTTCTATTGTATGTTTTGTGCAGATCAAAAAGTATGATGTTTCAGCTCCAACTAACTCAAAGAATGATCACAAAAATGATTTTAAAAAGATAAAAAGAAGAAATTAAAGATTTTGTCAATGTTTGGTGTTCACATGACCACATCCAATGTATTCAAAATCTATGACTAAATTTAGAACATAAAAGAAAAAGAGTTGTCGTAAGAGCTATTGTTGTTGTGGTGCTCCCATATTGTGGATTCAAAATTGAATGACGGTTCAATGAAATTTGTGACCTTAAAATTAATTTTTTATAATACGGAGTAACGAAATTAGAATTTTCGTTAAGTATTTAAAATTTTAAAAATAAAATATAGAGAAAATTAATTAAGAGAATTTGACGATTACTATATGTACATAAAAAAAATTTATCATCATATTATATAATTCATATATATATAGTATAATTTTTTAGCAAATGATTCATATATACCCCTTGTGATCCATAGCTCCACCACAATTTGAAAGTTATTTTTTAGCTTTTTGAGATACAACATTATTAAATCTCACTAGTTTAATTATAATCAAAGTACACTTCTATAACAATCATTCTCTATCTATAATAAACATTTCACTATAAAGGCCAACTTTTTTGTTAGGTTATCTATTTATCTTATGTGTTCTCTATAGCATTATTTTGCTATAACAAGAAAAAAAATCCAAAAAATATTGGCCATAAATTTATTGCTTTCGGATCAAATTATGTAATGCATGATGGAATATGAAATGGGATGTTGTTGGGGGTCCAAAAATAGGTGGTATTCATGGCTGACTAGGTCAATGTATAGTTCATTGTCAATAAGACATTTCTAGATAATTTCTGATTGGTGGCGTAGTCAGAAATTTTAGGAAAGGTGTCTAAACTTTGGATAGTAAATTCAAAAAAAAAATACTCCACAGGAATTCAAACATGGTCGCCATGTAAGTTTTGAGCATATCCTTGCCACTGCGCTATGATAGCTCCTCCATTGGTTTTATGTGTGTATATATATATATATATATATATACACACACACATAAAAAAAATGGAGGCCCTATCATAGCGCAGTGGCAAGGATATATATATATATCAATATAAAAAGTAAAATTTGATCTATACATATAGTATAATTTTTCGATAAAGGGTGTCTAGCATAACATCCTAACACCACCGTAGCTCAGCTCCTGCTTCTGACATGACCAAACAGACGTAACCTTTTATTTACACACACTGTTTAAATCTATCAACCTACGTATACAATAACATAGTTTAATTAATAGGTCGTTGTATTACGTATATTGGGATAAACTTTGGTTAGTTACGTTCTCTTATCCAGTTATTAATTGTTATATCATCACCATTCAGCAAATTCAGTCAGTATAATACTATATTAGTTATTAATTTTTACATCATAATTACAAAATTGGTATGATATTGTGGGTGACATTTGATGAAGAAATTGTGGAGGACTAGTGATATGACTGATTTCTCAATATCAAGCGTCTCTTGTGAAAAATTACATGATGTAAATAAGATAAAAGGGATTAAGCTTTTAGGTAAGTCCCTTCAGGAACATCTGATAAAATTGGAATGATATAGAGAAGATTGGTATGATCCCTAGCTACAGCCATGCCCAGGAATGACATGTACAAATCGAAAAATAGTCCAAATAAAAAAAGTTTTTACGTACTAGAGTAGGGCCATGAAATGGTTCAATTTACCCCTTATGCAAAATTAAATAGAAAATTGGTTCAATATCCAAATCATCTTTTTCCTAATTATATTATTCAATTTATAATTGAAATATTCTTAAGGTCAATGCGTCCGGGTGTAGCTAAATCATATTCTCCATACTTTTCCAAGATAAATGGCTCTTCGCCCCATGCACCCTCAATCACTAATGCACAAAACCAATCTCTCCCCCTTTTTTGAGAAAAAAATTAGCGCTCAATATTGATATCAAATCAATAAATTCATAATATGTATTTACACGTAAAGTTTCCTTACTTAATCAATGATTATTTAATACATATTCTTACCTCATCCAATCAGTTAATCACGATAAGTTAATATACGATAAGAATAACATATTCAATGTAATTTTATAGATGACTTTTGAAAAGGATAAAAAATATATAAACTTTACTTCTCTCTCGATTCAAATATAGCAATACATAACATACAATAATAATTTGACGTAAATAACGAATGCAAGTAAATTTCACCTCTTTCTTTTCTAGAAGATAAGAAGAATGTCTCGTCAAAAATCCTAGCTAGTGGCAGGGAGATATATTTGTATGTTGAGCAAGTAAAGAGAGGTCCAAATTGTTCCAAAAATGGGAAGAAAATTAAAGGGAAATCTAGTAGGTGAAGTATTGCCTATCCAATCTAATCTAATATCTATTGATCCCACTATGACAAGAGATATCAAAGATTGTATGTACTTTGATTCAACAATTTGCACGAAAATTTTTAGTGTTTGGATAAGGGAGTATCACATGCATGTTTGGTAAGATATGCCTTTCACAATCTAAGCCTACATCCTAGGTTAGTCTTTATCCTCAATGGCTCAAACTATTGATTCTCGAAATCTAAACATTTCACATAAAGTAAGATGTAGGGGTATAATGTATAGTTGATGGTGACGATATGTATCAAATATCAGAGGTGGGACTAGAAATTTTTAGTTCAGTGGGTTCTGAATTACAAATATAGAGTTTGAGCCAAAATTATTAAATCTTATCAAATTTGTATCTCCTATAATGGCTCTGTGCTGCTCCCGATAAATATTACAACTCGATTAGAAGAGATACATTAGCAATGTACCATTCTCTCCGTCTTTATTTATCTGACGTATTATTCTTTTTAGTGAGACTCCTAAAAAAAAGATACATTTCTAAATTTAGTAATAATTTAACTTTAAAATGCTCATTTTACTGTTAATGAGGTGATATATAATCACACAAATATTTATGACTTGTTTTAGACTATAAATTTTAAAAAAAAATTATTTTTTTCTTAAACTCTCATTAAATTAAACAACATCACAGAAATTAAAACGAAGCAACTAAACATATTTCAAGCTTTAGTAGCGTGGCACTATAGTAACCATGAGCCTTTTTGATGTGAAGCGACACTACTACTGGTGTCATGTTTTTTATTTCAATTTATTTGGCATGATTCATAGGACGCAAATTAAATTTACTAATATTCAGTATGATTAAGATGAAAAATATTCAATCTTTTGAAAGTAAAACTCATATATATTTAAAATAATATTAATATAAGTCACAATAGTTAATAATTTAAAATATATAAAGAATATTTTAAAAATTATTATCAAAAAAATATTTTTAAATTGTTCAAATAAAAAATATGATACACAAATTAAAAATAAATGGAGTAACTTTTTAAGTGGTAGTGCAACAATTGAATAGCCTCTTCTCCAATAAAAACGTCTACAAGTTAATTATTATCTAACAATAACTTTAGGTCGAGACTAAAAAAGTTGGCAATTTAGCTTAATTGACGTTGAATGTCATCTTTAGCTAGCTGAGCTAATTAGCAAATGCTTGTGCGTAATTTATTATTCTTTTCGTTAAGTATTGCTTTAATAAAATAAATTTATTTCAAAATAACTATGATCTTAGGAATTTTTATGACACAAATTAGTATGTTTTTTCCACTATATCCTTTTATTAGAAAGCTACTTTTTATTAATAATTCATAATTCTCGAGAAACATCTAATAAATAGAGGTAATTTAATAACATACTTCTGTTTAATGGGCCTTGTCAATTTGTAAAAAATTGTTTTATATACTTTTGTTCATTGTTGTACCTAATAGTCTAATATCTAGGACATAGAAATCAACTAAAAAGGCTACATTCCACAATGGAATAAATTGTAAATACTAAAAATCCGGATGAACTAATATTAATATTTTGAACATTAGGTTTGGACAAAATGCCTTTCCAACTCCAACACATTCTCTTGATACATCCAACGTTAGTTCATCTCTTAAAAGAAATTAAAAGTCGTTCAATATTTCAAGATTAAATTTTTATCAATCTAAGTGGCCTTCTCACGATGTGATGGAACATAATGTAATGTCTTGAGCCTAGACTTATAGTGCCATTCTCACAATGGCCTAACGATACGAAACCCTTAGGTCAAGCAATTTAATTATTCCCGCTGTGAATTGTGTTGTTGGAGGGAGGTGTGTACGTAGGCCCAATTCCTTTTTTCAAATTTTGCCTATTCCAATTTTAAACCTTAAAACTCATAAGCTTTATAACAATTCATTCTTCAAATTCCCCTTTTTCAAGATTTTGCCCATTTTAGCTTTAAAACCTCACAACTCAATGGCATTATAACGATTCATTTTTTTGTTTATAATAATTTACAGATTCATATATCATTAATGAGCGATGTATGTAACCAAAATTTAATATATGTTTGTTGGCTAGATAAGCATTCTTAATAAGAAAAGTAGTTATGAACCTAGTCGATCATTCAGGAATATTTATAATAGATAATAATGACTTTGAACTACTATTATAAAACATCATTTTTAACATAATAGGTCCTTCCTAAAGAGTTGGACCTTTTGATGTTACCATTTTCTCGAGAATTTAAGTTATATACATCATTATTATAAGCTTTTCTCGAATAGGACCAGCCTATTATCAGCTAGTCTAGTCTTATAAGCTGACTTTTTGTACTCAAACCATGTAAACTCTTTGTATAAACTGTCTTTTCCTTCCATTAGTGAAGGCAATGGTGATATTTTTTCACTCAATGGTGGACCTCCAAAATATATCATTGACAATCTTGATTTCACACTGTTCGTCAATACCCTATGTTTCACACTCTTAAACCTCCCATTTGTCATCACCTGCACGCAAATTCAAGATTTTTAGTTTATGAGTTTAAAACTTCAAATATTTAATCAGACAAGTACAAAATTTGATGATTGTATGTTATGTACCTGCAATGAGTCGCCAACAATGATGAAGAAAGAATTCTGATCAGGTGGTACAGAAAACCAGTTGCCGTTTTTGAGTAAAATTTGAAGGCCGGAAGTGTTGTTAGATCTTAAAACCGATATGATTTGAGGATCGGTATGTTCTCCAAATCCAATCAAATTTTTGGCACTGAATTCTTGAATATCAGGACATGGAGGATAATGATTCAGCCTGAAAACAGAGTCGCTCTTTTCATCCATCAAAAGCTTACTGAAAACATTCGTCGGATGAATCTTTAATCCTTCCGCCAACATTTCAAGAATCTCACAAGACATTTTCTTCACCGCTAACACATAATCATTTACCGCAGCTCTGCAATAACAATAACAAAAATCAAGAAACGATAAAAACAAAAATCTAGATTTTAAGACATTACTCTGTTTTAATATCTTACCGCATGTTTTCTGGATTTACACCTAATATAGATGAGAATTTCTGGTAATTGAATTCAGAATTTGTTGAAAGGAGAATGTATTCAACCCAACCGATATCGCCATTTTGTCCGATTTTCTTATTACCATAGCCAAAAGGATCTGCAGACCCTGCTTTTAGTTTCTCAGAGAGGGGAGATGAGAAGAATTTAATGGCTTCGGATTCGAGTTTACTTGTGAATTCCACAGGGACATCATGGTTTATGACTTTGAAGAATCCGAATTCTTCGCAGGCATTAACGATGAGGTTTTTGGAGTCGGGCTTAGAGAGGTCTATAACAGGAATATCATTGAAGAAAGAAGGGGATTTGAAAGAGTTTTTGACAATGGGAAAGTGATCAATGGCAGGTTTTGTTAAGACCACCATTGTTGTTGATGTTGCTTTGATGAAATTAAGAATGAGAAAACTTTGGTAGAATTTGTTGTTTCTAATTACAACTGTAGGAACTTAGCTGGGTAGCAATGAAAATTTGGAAGCAACCGTTCTTGTTATATATAGAGAAAAAATTTGAGTACCCACCCACCCTACGCACACAGATATTAACAAAAAGGATTGGCCTAATATTTCTCGTCTCTCTAATTTGACTTGGTGCCCAAGTATCGATATTCCCCTTGTTTCTTATTAAGAAAATCAGGTGCACTTTGAATAACATGTAAACCGCACTAACATGTTTGGTTGGACAAGCTCGACTGACAAAGAGTGTGTGAGGGGAGGAGGGACATCCCCTAATTTTCAGGTGAACACTGAGTAACATGTAAACCGCATTATGTGGAGGGGGGACATCCCCTAATTTTCAAGTGAACACTGAGTAACATGTAAATTGCACTAGCATGTTTGATGTGACAAGCTCGACTGACAAAGAAAATGTAGAGGGAGGGGAGGCATCCCCTAATTTCGATGTAATTTCGTCTTATAGAGTCGCCCATGTAATTTTGATGTTTACAATGACCTAAGGGCTAATACAATGTGAAGTTAAAATTCCTATGGTATGTGCTTCTATATATATAAAAAATAAAAAAAAACTTCGTGATCATCATTTTTCCCACTCAACCATGTATTTGTGCATGACAAGAGCTAATTTTTAAGATATGAATTTAATAATTTAAAATAATTGTAAATATTAATAAATTTTAAATTCTGACTTCATGAAGTATCGATAACATTAACAAAGACGGATATGGAATGACAATTCAATTGAACTTAGTACACTATGAGATTATATCGCTATTTTGATATAGAAATTGCTTTCAATATCTTTTTCAGACATTGATAGGTCATTGAACATGTGAAACATTGACAAGGATTCACCTCTTTCAAGAAAACACATAGTTTCTAAGGTAATTTTCACTATGTCGGCAAAGTTAAGGCTTACAACACTCACTATTTTCTTTAGTTTCTCATTCATTGTCTACTATTCGTTTTGTGGTCTATCTAATATGTATTCAGATCGAAAAGTTTCATTATGAGATAAAAATAACAAAAATAAAAGAAAGATAATTTATTCTTGAAATTATAGTCAATCAATCAATGTTCTTTATCAAAAGTAAATTCATACAGAAAACTCAAATTCAATGACGTCAAGTATTTACCATTTCATCATAATATTTGATGATTAGAACTTAGAAGATTGGCTATTGCCTATCGGAATTTGCGTTTATCATAAGTACTTCAAGGCATTACTCTCTTAATGTGTTTAGTACATAGGAAAACATTTTTTAGCAAATATATATTATTTTTTTCATGTTTGGTTATTTGACCAAAAAATTTTAGGCCAAAACAGGATGTAATATTAGATAAAGTGAACAGAATTCTTTATTTGTGAACAAACTTTTGGCCAGAGTGACGTGGCCCCTTATTATTCCTAGACTTTCTCCTGTTCTTTTTTTCTTTCTTTTCGGATTGGAATCTGATTAATTCTAATTCATACCTCTGGTTAAGGAAGGAACAACTTCACCGCTGTGGCGTTGCACCACATACTTTCATGGTGACTTTCTCCTATTCAAAGTACTCTTATTTATTTATTTTTTGGCTGAAGTAGTTAAAATGCTCTAAATTTTTTGTGAATTATTACTTTTTTCCAAATTATGCCTAGTACTAGAAACACGCATATACATAGAGAAGTAAATTTTAAAATGCCTCCGAGCTCATAGACATATTTAATAACATGTATTTACACGGTGTTCAATTGGAACATCGTTATATTGAAAATGCACAATAGAAAGAAATACCAGTCGGCCCAACAAAATTAATGTCTCTCCATTTCCCACTTCCCAATTTCGATTCATCAAAAACATTAAATTTCATACTTAATAATTCAAATGTATCGTGATAGAACTTTAAACTTAATAGACATAAAGTTCTAATATTGAATTCGTTTCCGTGACTCCAAGAAACTAATAAAAAGAAAGTGGAGGAAATTCCGTTGAAGTGGAGTTGTCTATGTTAACGGGAGCTAAGTGGACCTTATGGAAATGAAATATTAATAATTGTGAAAATGATAAAATGGTCCCCTAATAATTCGAAAATATTGGGACTTTGATCACATAGCTCGTTGAGTTTGGTGTAGGTGCATTTCACATTTCCAATAAATTAGGGTACGTAAACTCTATTATTAATTTGATCTCTGACTCTGATTGTACCTATAATTGTCCTACTGTCCAACTATTTATAGCTACAACTACTCATATTTTTCACACTATATACATTGTTCTTATCCATATTAAGAAACAAATCTTCATTAATAAGTTTAGTAATTACATTGTGTTTGGTGTAACAATCTTTAAAATCACTATTTGATGAATGAAATAATCATTGCTAAACAATCAATAATTTCCCACTGAAAATGTTAGTGGTTATTGCACCTAAGGGTGTGACCTATTGGTCAACGAAGTCGTTGAGAACCGTGAGATTTCAGGTTCAAAAATCAATGTAGACAAAGAACACTAGGTGATTTTTCCATCTGTTCTAGCTTTGGTGGAGAGAATTACTTGGTACCTGTTGCTGGTGGGAGGTGGAAGATATCCCGTTAAATTAGTGGAGGTGCGCGAACCGTGAGATCTCAGGTTCAAAACTCAACAGAGACAAAGAACACTGGGTGATTCTTTCCATCTGTTCTAGCATTGATGAATAGAATTACTTAGTACCTGTTGCTGGTGGGAGGTGACATGTATCTCGTAAAAGTAGTCGAGGTTTGTGAAAGCTAGCTTGGATACCACGATCATAAAAAAAAAATTAGTAATTATTCCCACAAATATTTGATTGAATCGATGAAAAAAATTAATAATGTTTTCATTATTTCAATAAAAATATATTACGTAACATACATTTTTTCAATGAGTTGGTTTGATGAAAATGTGTTTTATAGGAGAAACTATGTAATTGCAACAGAGTCATTAATAATTTCAGCTTTATATTTATGTATCATGATAAAGATAAAAAACAACAGCATGATTTTAGTACAATAATATTATTGATGTGGGCCTAAGAATTATTTTTTTTAAATCTTGAGAATGTGCACTTTACCTTACAATTATAGTACGAATTGTTAGTTGCCATGTCAAAATCAATATCAACGATAGGTGCAAATTAATTTGCTATATACAAATAGAAAAAATCTATTTGTAAATTATTATATAATAATTGTCATAAAGAAGAATGAAGAAATAGACGTGTAACTGACAATCGTAAATAAATTTAATTATTGGAGTCACAGCAATGATTACTGTTAAAATTTAGAAATTTTACTTAAAGTAGCGATTAAAACTGTAGCATTTATAGTGTACAAGATATAAATTAATTAGGGAAAATTACGTAACTAAGCAAATTTATACTATTTAATTATCTACCATAGCTATAGTTTGCATTAATTACGATTCGAAACTAACTTTAAGGTATAATTTCATTCTCTCTCTTGCCTCTCTCCTCTCTCCCTCTCTCTCTCGCGTCTCTCCCCCATCTCTCTGGAATTCTCGCTCTCCACTCTCCTCTCCCTGCCCAGTCTCTCTCTCTCGCTTCTCTTCTGCCAATCTCTCTCTCACTTTATACAAACACAATTTATAATTTGTGTTTGTATAAAGCGAGAGAGACAGGATATACAAATACATATACATATCTCTCCGCCCTATACACTTATAATTATACATAAAAAAATCTTCTCCTGCTCAGTTCTCTTTTGTCTTTCTATTTGTGTTTGTATAAAGCGAGAGAGATTCGATATACAATACATATATTTTAACTCGATTCAATTGTATACGAATTCAAATTATATGTAGATATACAAATACAATACTTGATACATATACATATATACAATTATTTTCACATATATACATATGAATAATTCGACATATATACATATACAATTCGCCTCTCTCCACTCTCTCCCAGTCTCGCTCGCCTCTCTCCTCCCTCTCCTAGTCTCGTTCACCAGATATATAAATACGTATGTATATCAGTTACATTTATACATTATTTTGACAGTTATACATATACAATTCGCCTCTCTCCACTCTCTGCCCTCTCTCGCTCGCCTCTCTCCTCACTCCCAGTCTCGCTCGCCACCCTCCTCCTTATAACATGTAGCTATGAATTGTAATTATCAAACTATAGCTATGGAGCATTATTAAAAATTTTTGAGTGGCTATTTGTGAAAGTTAATTATTGTGTTTATACTGTACCAAAATAAATAAATTATGGGGTTTATGGTTATCCTTTTTGTCTCTTTTTTTTTTTTTTTAATTATCTATCCGATCACTGCTAGAAACAGATACCTCTTCTATCGCGAACTAATGGATAATTGAGTTATATATAAAGCACAATTTTCTCATATTATTTTCACCGAAAGAAAACGCATGATAGAAACAAATTCTCGCTTTTATTTTTTCTTTTTTTTATTAATTCAACAAAAATATATTTAAGAATAGTTATTAAATATTTCTCAATGAAAAATAGTAATTCTTTAATAGTGGATATTATTATCTGCTTAGAACGCCTTGTTCAAAATTGTATCATATAAGGTTGATAAATAAATTGAAGAAATGCGCCTATTGAAAGCTTTTTTATTATAAATTAGATTCGAAACCTCTAATTAATCGTGAAGAAATCTTCATTATTCCATCACTCGTGAGGTAAGTCCTCTCAAAGATCTACCTTGGTCAAACATGATAATTCCAAATCACCCTTACTCACACCCAATACAAACACTTTTTCAATCTTTATCTGTTCAAAAATCAACTTGAATAACTATATTTTAAACTCCATCTGGCAATAACAAACTCATTTTTTATTTGTTACAACACTAGCTTATTTTATGAGAGATTTTAAATTAAAGTCATGTTAAGTATGAAGTAAAGAGTTATCTTTCTTAGGGTACAATTTACTTCTTGATATATATATATATATATATTTGGAGCAAATTAAAATTTCTATATCTTAGAGTAAATTAAAATTTAATTAAATCTAATATAAATGTCGAATACGGAATAAGAGATCAATATTTTTACAAACTTATGCCTTCCGAAAGGTCTTGTCATACGCAGATAGCAAAGTAGATCTTCCGTAGGATTTTTCTTTTTGTGATTCCCGTACTAAATAAGAAAATACTATAGTATTCAGTTTTCAAATTTTTTTTATTAAATATAAATAATTTGATAAATAATATATTATATCTTTTAATTTATTAATGAACACAATTTTTACTTTACATGTATTTTGGGATAAAGAAACACATATATTATAATAGGAGTAAATTAAAAACGTGATATTTGGAAAGACTGATATTCTTTTTAAAAAATATTATTGTGCATATTCGAGTGGTGATGAAAATTGTGATTTGTGATGGAGGGCCAGTGGATGTAGTGGAAATGACCTTGATTAAATCATCAAAGTAAAAAAAAAAGTTATAAGTAATTTGTAATTCGTAAATATTGAATTCAATAAAAAAAAAATTATTTCTTTTGTTCACTTTTATCTATCATATTTAATTTCTAAGAGCTAAACTATATGAACTTTGATCAACATTTTAAGATGTTTCTTTTTAATTGTATTAATATGAAAATGATTGCAATCTATAGCGTTTTTCGTATAGTTCCCAAACATCTAAATTTAAAATTTAAAATGTTGAGTTAATTTAATGCATTTTAGCTCCAAAGATTAATAAAATTCACTCTTATAAAACGAAACGTGAAAAGTAAAAATGAACGAATGAAATAAGACTTTTAAATTTTTTTTATGTGGTTCAATGCAAAAAATTATGAACTTATAGAATTTAAATTTTGAATTCACTTGTCTGAAAAAAATCATAAAATTTAAAATATATTTTGATGCATTATACATATTTTTAATTTCTACTTTTTTATTTGTATGTCACATTTTTAGATTTTACGTCTCTTAAGAAATGTGGTAAGTTTATCTTTATAGCCTTATTTAGGGTTCTCTTCATGTCAAATTTTCAATAAATAAACATAAATTAATTAAATTGACCCATGAACATAATTTAATCATTTAGTTTTCCTGTGTTTATCAATATCATACTTTCAAGGTTAATAACTCTCAAAGGTAAAATAGAAAAAATAATATTATTTATGTATCAATTTTGTAAAATGACAAGTATCAAGAAAAAAATATTTTTTAATAAGGACGACATATAAATATAAACTGACAGAATATTTCATTGAATATGTTATTATTGTTATGGTTGATAATCAAGTTAAAATATAGATAAATAAATTGAAACTATGAGAATAATATTGTTCACATTTTAAATATAGATAAAAAGTTTGAAGCCCCTGATCCGACAGGAGGCTGTTGGAAAGTGAAAAACATTAGTGGACAGAGACTGACACGCCCACTAAATGAGCCGCCAACCTATTCATAGAACACAGAGACTAGTGTTTCAGTCTACTCCCATTTAAAGCTTCTCTTCGGATAAACTTCTTGCCTCTTCTTATCCGATCACCACATTTACAGCCCGTTTGGATCGTAGCTTAAAATAAGTAACTTTTAAAAAAATATTTTAAAATTATTTTAAAAATAAGTAGTTATGTGTTATTTATGTATTTGGTAAAAAAGTGTTGAAAGTTACTTTTTTATCGAAATGTTTGAAATATCCTTAAAATTGTTAACATTATAAAAGAATTAAAGGTAAAAAAATAATATACTTGGTCAAAATAGAATGATTTATAAGTTTGAAAAAATAAGTAGGGGCACCCTACTTTTAATTTTTACTTATTTTAAGTTACTTTTGACTTATTTTAAGCTATTATTTAATTGTCAAACACTCTAATAAGTCAAAAACTGATTTAAAAGTTAGTTTGACTAACTTAAAATCTCATCCAAACGGGCTCTTAGTCACCACACCACCTTCAAATTGCAAATATATATATATATATATATATATATGTATATATATAATATTGATGCTATATAACTGTTATGAATCAATCTCGATCTAATGTCGAGATCTATATGAATGTCACATAACTAGTTATTGATCAGGGAAGAAGTAATCGAATTGCAAATCCTTCATAAAGATTGATTTGAATCTAGTTCGATCATCTTCTTTCTTTGAATCTAAGTTTCTCATCTCCATTCTAGTTATATTCTTCAGTAGTTTCTCTGTTTTATTATTTTCATAGAAACAGCGCATGTGGCTTTTTCAACACATTGGTGAATACTATACAAAATAGTTATCCTCTATTATTGGAGCTGATATCTTTTAACATTTTTATATTAATTTAATAAGTTGTAATAGTTAAGACTAAATTAACCAATTCGATTTAATTGGCTGCCGGTTTAATTAATGATCATGTAAAGGGTATTTTGGGATTTGGCTCATCTCCATTGCATCTTCTCTCCATTTCTCAAGTGCATATTTAGATAAGTGACACTTGTTATATTTATAATTTATTAGATATTTTTTTTGTAGTGTACTTATGGAATAATACTGAAGAGGCATTTAACCATGAATTTTTTATTTTTTTGGGGTTGAACTCAAAATATATTTGACCTTAAAATTTTGGCATTGATCAATTTGAAGTTAAATTCCATAATTTTTGAGAATTTGAAAAATAATTAATTAAGAAGGACGTAAAAAAAATTAATTAATTAAGAAGGACGTACTTTCATTTTTTTACTTTGAGAAAAAAAATTAGTATATTATTTTTTAAATTTCACAATAAAATATAATCAACAATATACACGCGTAATCTATTATAGTTGTTGTTGTTTGGATAAGAATTCTGTCTCATGATCTTAAATCATTGTGACAATACATCATAAGATTGCTTTTAATTTCTTCCACAAAAATTTTGGTCAAATCTTTCCTATCTAGTTTTCCACTAACTATGGACAAGTGCGTATACTGTATATTAGTGTAGTACTACTTAATTTAATTCATTATAGTTTGGATGAAATTAGTGTTTTTGGTCTTTTGGATAAGTCTGGGGTTACTGTAGAACTGTGGGATTGTCACATTTATTTGGGTAGTAAACTGAAATATAAATTACGTATCAAATTAAACTGCATCATATAAAATAAGATTCGATAATATTTGTTACCTTTATGTCAGAACACCTGTTCTAGTTCACATGCATGCACACAATTCTATGTATATTCTTGGTATACGTAAATAATGGGGAGGGGAAAAAAAGCATACATTGCATGTGTATAATTAGAGAAATGTAGAAACGTACTGTATATCTGGTATCATCTGATAGGTCACACTATTCTTTGTCTGTCGAACATGAAATGTTTGGTCAATTTTCCTCAAATAATTTTCTTAATCAGAACTTGTCTGCAAATACTGTACGTATACAATTTGTCTGTCGATTTTTTTAATGAAAAATTTGAACTTGAAACTTAAAGATTAAAGAAATATTATTGATACCACCATAAAATGTTATACTTCTTTTAATATAGTTACATTTTCTTAATTGTCTAACTTGTTATCATCATAATTTGCAATTGTTAACTTTCGTGAATAAAATTTTATCAGTTGGATACCAACAAGATCCGGTTCTGAAGCTAATAATAGTGGACTAATTGAGCACATCCCTAAAATATTGGAACTTTAAAATGCACCTAGCTAATCGAACCCCAATTATCAGTGTACCAAAATTTCAGAAAATGGGACCAAGTTTTTGTTCTATCATTTTCAGAATTAACTTTCTTTTAAAAATTGAGTGTCTCCACTCAAGCTTTTTTCAAAAGTGATATTTCCCTTTCACCTTATATTCCTCTTCCTTATTCTTAAGTATTTCCTAGGTTTTATATTATTCGATTTATATTGATTTCGCATGCCTCTTAATAAAATTCTAATTAGAGATATATTTTATTAATGATGTTTTAGCACTCTAAATTTGGCAACTATTACTTTACGTATGGTAACTTCATACGAAGAATGTTGTAAATGTCTATTAGGTAGAATCAACCCATGCATAATGAGTGTTAATCAGCCCGCTAGTCTCATTAGTTTGTCATCCTCCTTAACCTGATCGAAGCCTAATGTATAACGGCTAGGGTTAGTGAAACGATCTGCATTCCTAAAAAAATATCTAAGTTGTGGTTAAATAGAGTTCATCCGTTTTGTGAGGATTCATGACTACCGATGACGCGAGTCACAGTTACTAGGGATCTACATTCTCCGCAAGTCTCCTAAACTAGTATTTACGATTACAAATGGATTTAGACAAGTGGAATCTAATAAGTTGGTCAAATAGAACAGTGTGCTTTTGGTTTAAAAAGATTTTAGAGAAGAACAATGTTCCACGTTGGTGTCTTAAGCCAACCTGTCTCTTGTGTCACTCTATACTTGTGTCTACGAATAATAAGAAGCCACCACATATATAATAAAGTTTTTTTGGTAATCCCCGACAATATTACACGTGTCAGCCTATTAGTGTATCAGTCGTTGTTGGCCATTTTGACACGTGTGAATATTGTACCAAATAGAAATGTTAGTTATAGTGATTTCTGATCAAAATGGAGGGAGGGGGGGAACATAATTTATGACACTGAAAAATACATTGCTGTTATGCATTATTAATAAAATTCAAATAATGTGAGTATGGATGATTCGTGTAACGTCATATCATATAACTTGAAATGAAAGAAATAACTTTTTCGAATTATTTGAATTAGTATAGTTTTCTCTTTGAATATGAGTACTCACGGATTAGCATATGTTAAGGAACAAATGAAACATATATAGCGTTTGAGATTCAGATAAATAAGTTGAATCAGTTAGAGAGAACTTTGAGAAGTGATTAGGAGAAGATGAAGGAGTGAATGAATCGTATCGTTAATTGGGATTAAGATGAGTTGAATTATGACATAAAAAACTACATATTAATAGAACAGGATAACAAAAAAATACTATTCGAAAAATCAAGGAGGTGTGTGTGGGGTGGGGGGGTTGTACTTTGAACAAAGGTTGACGATAAGAGCGTATGTGAGAGCTCTTGATCTTTTTAAGAATGTAATTAACCTTAATATTAAGGAGCTTATTTAGAACATTTCCTGTAGATTAAAAAAAGAATAGACTCATGAAAATTCTCCAAAAACAATGGTTGTTGTTGAATCAGCTGTGAAATATGCTCTTGCTCACAAATTTATTTTTCTAGCTAAGACTAGGCGATCTCCGAGAAAATAAGGGTCAAGGGGAGTCCATGTCATTGCCCTAAATCCTAATACGCGTTGACTAGAATGGAAAGAAAAATGTGATGTTTAATCAAAATGTCATCCTTACAATTTATGCCACGCTTTTTAAATGTTTAATCTAATGACCTACCATTATCAAAAAATAAGTCAAGTCTAAATGTCTAATTCCAAGTTGATTAATGATCTCATATGAATCATTTTAATAGTCATTCCATTCCATGAATGTTCTTGTCAATCTACTTTCCTTTTGAACAATAATATCATTTTTATTAGGAGAATGAAACCAAGTTTTTTTATTACTTGAATTTCTTAAATATTTGATAAAAAAAGTTTCAATTTTTCAGTCAGTTTATTACACGGCGTGAGAGGTTAGTTTCATGAATGATCCCTCAACTTTAACTCATTGTTTATAATTAAAAACTCACTCAACTTTGTTTCAGTATCATATAACTTCTACCAATTAGTGTGATATGACTATTTGGATGTTTTAAAATTATTATTTTTACAAGTATATATATTTGATACATATAAGATAATATTAAGGATTTCTATGAGCTGATAGGTTCACGAATAACATATATAAAACAAATCACAAAATATTAAGGAAAAATTACTAAAGTACACACTATATTATTTTTCATTTGTTCCTATATCTTTTAAAAATAACTAAAATCTCTTATTTTAATAATGTATCCGCATTAATGTATTAATGTATCCGTGCTTGTATTAATGTATCCGCATTTTTATTAATGTATTCGGATTGGGTTAATTTTTATTTTAATAATGTATCCGTATTAATGTATTAATGTATCCGTGCTTGTATTAATGTATCCGTGCTTTCATTAATGTATCCGAATTGAGTTAATTTTAAGGGATTATTGTAATTAGAAAAAAAGTGGAGATAGATAGTAATTTTATCTTTAAACAATGTGATTTATATAACTTACCCAAATATTAATGATATTTTAACCCTTTTTCGTAATTAAAAAATAGGAAAATGCGTAAGAAGGATATTCCATAAAGAGTGCCATGTAAAGCCATAATTGGTTCATGAATCAATTGTTTTGTGGGGAAAGGGTACCCTCTTTTTTTATTCCAACTGATCACCAAGATAATTTATCTGGTAATCGTGACTCAGAAAAGAAAAGAAGTACACAAAGAGAAAAAAGAAAAAAAAGAGATAGTGTTTTCTTTTTTGATATCCCATTGGTCGGGGTGTGATATCTATATTAAAATTTGATTGTCTAATTCAGATTTACATATTGAATCTATTAAAAAAAAAAATTCATTACCAAAGACTTAAATTTAACCTCTGATTTAAGAATCAATAGCTCTGAACTATCTCACCTCAACCGACATCGGTGATCATATATTCATATTTAATCTTGATACACATTTCTACAATATTGTCAATCCTAGGTTCCACCGTCCATTGCACACACCCACAGAGTACTAAGATTAAAAAAACTAATTTTGTTGTGCATTTTTATCCATATCCTAATCCTCCTCCATGCTCGAAATTATTACTTATGCAATCCAATTTAGTTGATGTTTAAGTAGCCATAAAATTTGAAAAAGTAAGAACAAACTTTGAAATTTGTTACTATAAAATAAAGTTCTAATATTTGTCTGATTATGAATCATCTTATCAAGGATAATACGAGAAGTTTAAAATCAAAATTATTTTAAATATTAATGGAGTTTGAACCCTTCATAACAACATCAACTATATGAATTGTGAAAAATATGGAGCTTACTAAGTGAGCTAGTCTTGAATTCAATTTTTATGTTAATAATTTGATATATTTTGAATACGTTGTGACACTATCTTTGACATTATTTTATTTCTAGATATTTTCCACAAATATCTATACTTCGAATTCATTTACAAATCAACTCTAAAAAAAATTCCTCCAACCTTTTTCTCGCATTACTCTATTTGTTTATGATGACAAGGAAAGAAAAATTAGGCAATTCTTTTCCTCTAATTTATCATAGCATTTTCTATCCAAGGATAAGATCGGCATGTATCATATTCTTTAGATTTGCGTTTATTTTATTCTTTTAGACTTTACTCTATTACAATCTTTCTATCCATCGTTAGGATAAGATCTATGTGTATCCTATTCTATTTAGACTGTACATTATTGAAGAAATTACATAATTAGACATAGTTCACTATCATATATACTATTATTATCTATACTTTTGAAATATTACGTATCTTATCACTAATTAAGAGTTTCCTATCATACATTGAGAAAGATACACTTAAACACATGTATTTTTGCTACTAAATACTTTCAAATAGGAAGAGAGACGAGCGAGATAGGGAGGGAGGCGAGTGTGATTTTGTTATATATTCTAGATATATAGGAGAGTGGCAGGCGAGATGAGAGAGAAGCGAACGAGATTTGTTAGCTTTCTATCCACAGTAAGGATATGATTTGCGTATAATTTATTATTTTTATAATCTACTTGTAAAATTACACTGAATATATTATTTATTGGGATTTGAGACTTGGAGAGTCCTATAAATAGGACAGCAGGGGTTGTTTCAGAGTGTTCACAACTACAACTATGTTCCAACAGTTGTAATAAGAAACAAGACATACTTGTCTTAGATAGTAACACCCAAATTTTTTGATCATTTCATTGTTTAATCAACATTGTTATTCTTCTACCATTGTAAATTTCATCAAAGAAATATCAATGGTGGTTTTAACAGAACCTGACATTGATCACTTACCAATAGTCAACAACTCTTGCAAATCCCCTTCTTCCTTCAATGATATTCCTGTGATAGACCTCTCTAAACCAGATTCCAAGAACCTCATCGTTAAGGCCTGCGAAGAATTTGGATTCTTCAAAGTCGTAAACCATGATGTTCCAATGGAATTCATAAGTAAACTCGAATCCGAAGCCATTAAATTCTTTTCCTCTCCCCTCTCTGAGAAACTAAAAGCAGGGCCTGCTGACCCTTTTGGCTATGGCAATAAACAAATCGGACAAAGTGGCGATATCGGTTGGGTTGAATACATTCTCCTTTCAACAAACTCTGAGTTCAATTATCAGAAATTCGCATCTGTATTAGGTGTAAATCCAGAAAAAATTCGGTAAGTCATTAAAACAGGGGAAAACAGAGTAATATCTTTAAATCTTGATTCTTGTTTTTATCATTTCTTGATTGTTGTTGCAGGGCCGCAGTAAATGATTATGTGTCAGCAGTGAAGAAAATGTCTTGTGAGATTCTTGAAATGTTGGCGGAGGGATTAAAGATTCATCCGACGAATGTTTTCAGTAAGCTTTTGATGGATGAAAAGAGCGACTCTGTTTTCAGGCTGAATCATTATCCTCCATGTCCTGATATTCAAGAATTCAATGCCAAAAATTTGATTGGATTCGGAGAACATACCGATCCTCAAATCATATCGGTTTTAAGATCCAACAACACTTCCGGCCTTCAAATTTTACTCAAAAATGGCAACTGGTTTTCCGTACCACCTGATCAGAATTCTTTCTTTATCAATGGAGGCGACTCATTGCAGGTACATAACATACCCTCATCAAATTTTGTACTTGTCTAGTCGTTTAGAACTCATAAACTAAAAATCGTGAATTTGCGTGCAGGTGATGACTAATGGAAGGTTTAAGAGTGTGAAGCATAGGGTATTGACAAACAGTGTGAAATCAAGATTATCAATGATATATTTTGGAGGACCACCATTGAGTGAAAAAATAGCACCATTGCCATCACTAATGGAAGGAGAAGAAAGCAGCTTGTACAAAGAGTTTACATGGTTTGAGTACAAAAAATCTGCTTTCAAATCTAGACTGGCAGAAAACAGATTGACCCTGTTTGAGAAATTTGGAGCCTCATAGTGATTTTTCCTAGCTAAGAACGAGAGACAAATTCAGAATTTAAAGTTTATCATTTTATATGTACATATTTCAATAGATTTCTCGACAAATATATAATGTTTGGATCAAAAAGGTAGTTGATATGGAAAAACTCAAATGATTTCCTTTCCTAAATGCTTCATTGGAGTACATCGTTATTCCTTTCTTTTATGATCAAGGTTCATCCTGAATTACATTCGACTCCCATTAATTTTTAAAAAAAATTGCATTACAATTTATTTAATTTCATAGTAGAAAAGTTTGTGTATGTGAACCATTGTTATTTAAGAGATTTTTTTTTTCTGGATAGGGTTATGAGTAGGAATTTTATGAACAAGTTTGTGATAGCGTGTACTATTATCAACCAAGTTATATATATATATATATATATATATATATACTGATGATACTTCACATGATTATTCCGACTTTGTTTTCACAAAAATAACAAAGAATGAATGTTCTTGTATTTATGCTTATTTCTCACAATATTAAATGTCATCAACAATGGAACAAAAAGAACATCACCAATGATTTGATATTTACAGCAATTCTTTATTTCTTTCAATCAAATCAACTAGAATTGACAACTGGAACACATATCAATTATGAAAAAGGCCTGTCTATGAAAATGAAGGTTGTCAATGATATTGCACTCAACAAATAGTCTGGTGTACTAAGCTTTAATTTACGTACGAAATTTAAAGTAAGTTCGGATCACAAATCTCAAGTCTTATCCTGCAATTTTCAATAAACTATTTCCAAGTCTCGAACCAGTACATAAAATAAACCCAATTGAAGAAACAGTGAAATATACAAAAAGAGTGTAAATTGCTTGAACAGTTAACAAAGTTATCAAAAATAGATGAATAAAGTCTTTTTCACCTCCTTTTTTTGGGTAGGGCCGGGCCAATGCAGGCTCGCACTGTCACAAATTATGATATAAGTTCAACGACTTGGATCTACTTTAAGCGGGCACCCCTCTAAATTGCAATGGAAGTTACCAATCTAAGCCACGAGCCTTATTAATTACCTATTGACTTCGTTCAGGTAAGTGCAATAGAAATCACCAATCTAGGACATTTTTTAATAATGTAATATATCACTTATCTTTTATTATTTTTTAAAAAAGGTCAATCAAGGCGGAAAATGATATATTCAGCCACTATACCTTATTTTTTAAGCCAAAAATAAAAAATATTAAACTCAATTCATTTCAACCAAAAAACCACCTGCCCACTCAATATTTGTCTAGTAAGCTCCTTTTTACATGTAACACAAAGGCTAAAAAGGTCCAAAATGACAAGTTTGGTACCAGTAAGTGATTTTTGATCACTTATATATTAAAAATATAATATATATAAAACTATGTGGTTCGAGTTCGAATTTTGCTGGTAACAGAAAAAATTCACTAATTGAAGCTAGATAGCTCCGTTTATGAGTTTATCTTATGTGGTAGATTTGGGAGTAAGGATTGATATTCAAGCCATCGTCGAAAAAAGAAGTTTTAAGTATTTGGGGTCAATAATGGAAGGAAATGCAGATATTGACGATGATACTACATGTCGTAATGGAATGGAGAAATGAAAGTTCACATCTAGTGTCTTATGTGATCAGTAATAAGAATTTCCTTCCAATTTTTAAATGTAAGTCATATAAAATGGTGATCATATCAATCATATTGTATGGAGTAGAGTGTTGATCGGTCAGGAACGCGCAACTCAAGAATATGAGAGTAGCGGAAATGAGGATGCTTAGATGAATGTGTGGACATACTTGGAGAGATAGGATTATGAATGAAAATATTCATGACAAGGTGGGAATGGATTCCGTGGTGGACAAGACGAGGGAGACGAGATTGAGATGATTCTAGCATGTGAAGAGAAGATGCACAGATCTCCCATTGATGAGATACGAGAGATTGACTATAAAGGGTATAAAAAGAGATAGAGGTAGGCCGAAAGTTTTGGTATGTTTTACTTGGGCCAAGGATCTATCAGAAACATCATTTCTACTTTCACAAGAATATGAGTAAGACAACGTATATATGTACCATGCTCCTCTGACTGACCTTATAAAATTACACTGTGTATATTATTGCCTTTTTTTGTTTCTTTTAACTTAAATTATTCAATTAGTAGAATATATTATGTTAGATTACTTTATTGTCAACAAACCAACTATCTTTTGTTCAAGAATTCAAGAATTAACAAAAGCAAGAATCTCTGATGAACCAGAGCAAACCAAGAAGAAACTCTTGCCTTTTGGGCTTATTGACCCAACAAACATACTTTGTAGTCATGCCTAAGTAGCCACCAAACACTTGGCCCAAATATATACTATTAAAATATGGTTAGATTATATGATCTAGTATAAATATTTGAGTGCAAAATAAGTACTTTTTTTGTATGTTCAAGATTATTTAGTGAATTTGTGTTGAACTTGAAAAATGTAAAATGGTAATTATTCTCCACACTATGATTATTTATGAAATTTCCTCTTTTCAAATATTAAAGACTCTTAACTTAAACTAGACTAGATGGAAAACATTATTTTGAGAACTTTACAATTTATGTTTTAGAAATCAAACTATTCAAGACTTTTTTTTGTTTATAACTTTCTTTTTTCCTCAAATAAAACCTACTAAATAAAAGGTCAAAATGTCAAGGTTAAACCTGAAAAATATATTTTGTAAAACTTAGGTTTCATCAAAAACTAAATTTTCATAATCACATCGTCCTATATTAACAAGTCTTCTTCACTTATGTACTTCATTTGTCAGAAAACCTACATATTCATTTGCTTCTCTCTCGGTATGGATGATATTCATTTTGGTGGCATCAAGCAAATACTTGCAATCTCTTATGATGTCCCATTTTTTTACGTGAAAATAATCTTTTCTGATCAATTGCAAATTGAATAGAATAAAATGATCATGTTTAGGTATTTTATAAATTAAAATAAAAATCCATCGCAAAAGAAGACATAAAACTAAAAATAAATTTTGTACGATTTTCTTTGCCCTCTTGATTGCTTTAATTTTTTACTTCCTGTCTGTCTCAGTCCCTTTCTCTATCATCATAATCCAATGGTTGTTAAGTGGGTCCATCCTATCAATTTCATAGCCAATAATAGTATGACACGTGTATGAACATGTGATAATTAAACATCAAAATTCCCTAATCGAGTCATAAAGTGTGAAAACAATGCCATAAGAAATTATTGTCTTATGTTATGTTCTTACCAACTAAGGAATCAAAGAATCTTTGTTGGGTTTTGGACTTGTAGAGAAACAAGAAGACCTACAAGGGTTAAACTGGTCTTTTAGATTTTATCAATCAAAGAAAAAAAAGAAGGTATGTTGAAGAGCTACCTAATAAAAATCTTTCTTTAGTTTTACAGTTTTCCCATGTTGGGTTTTTACCTAAATACTCATTTTTTCCATCTGGGGTTTGCTTTTTGTGAATGAATACGAGTTAAAGATTGGATTTTTAGTACATGGTACTGATAAAGATTGTGTTTTTATCTTGGAGTGAGAAAATGTGTATATTTATCTTTGTTGTGTACTATTTTCTCTTTTTTGATTTGGTTTTGTGAATTTAATTTGCCGAAGTTTAAGAAAATAAATAAGAGTTTTAAATCTTATGCCATGTATGAAAATGTCATTTAATTTCTCTTATTTGAAAAAGCTGAGGTTTTTTCCCCTTTGAATTTTCAGTTTGAGTCACTGGTTGATAACTACTGGACTTTCTTGATTCAGATCCAAATCTTATTATTTTTGGATGTTATGCATAATTTCTTTTGGTACATTAGAAAGAAAAATAAACTTGATAAAAAATTTAAAGTCGTTTATAAGCAATATGCTTAAGTTCACTAGGAGAAGAAACTTTATGTTGTTAAGTTCACGAGTCCAGAGTATCACAGGGCCTCTTCATGATTGTGATTCTCCATATACAAGTAGTCTCTGGATACGCGCTTTGTACTTGTACCTGAACATATTAATGAGTATGTAAGTTTTAAAAAGTTGCATAAATGCAATATAACCATGCTTTTGACTTGATTAGATGCTTCATTTATCTCTATTTATGTGACATTGTTTGATTAGGCAGAGTTTAAGAAATAAGAAAAGGCTTTTGTGACACCTTGGATATCCACACATAATGGATCCAAGCATGTACTGTGCTGCAATGAAAGGGAGTATGGTACATGGTGATTTTTCACTTGTTGATCATCTGAAAAGGGAGGAAGGAAATGGTTCCCAAGTCACTCCAAAGGGAAATACAATCCTCCATGTGGCAACTCTCTTTGGCCAACGAAGCTTCGTGGGAGAAGTCCTTAAGATTACCCCGGCGTTATTATGGTATAAGAATAAGAAAAATGAAACTGCGCTTCATATTGCAGCTAATGTAGGACAAAGTGAAGTGGTAAGTGAACTACTTAGCTCTGGAGGAGAGGAGACACTCGTGAGGATGACCGATGACATTGGAGATACGGCCTTGCACAAGGCTGTGAGAGGTGGACACATTGACATTGTCAGGATCTTGGTGAAATTATTACTAGATCCTGAACACGACTTCCCAGCCAATAAGGCAGGGGAGACACCACTTTATCTGGCAGCAGAGTCTGGTTTTCATGATGCTTTGATTGAAATCTTGAACGTTTGCAGGGAACCAACATATGTTGCAGGTCCATCCAATCGAACACCTCTACATGCAGCCGTAATTCAAGAACACACGGGTAAGTAGCTTCTGGATGATTTCATCATATATAATACGAAAAATGATTATATTTGTCCCTCTACTATAAAAAGAAGAAGCTATATTTGCCTCGTGTTACATTTTTTTCAATAAATATACTCCTACAGTCATACTTTATGATCTTGTTGAACGAAAAAAATCATCCATTTATCATCATCATTTATAATATTTGACATATATATCCAGAATGCGCGAGATCACTATGGCAATGGAATAAAACTTTATGCGAAGAACTTGATAAATGGGGTTGGAATTCACTACACTATGCTGTTAAACAAGGATTGAAAGAAATAGTTTCCGATATGTTGGGATGGAAGAAATCTTTAGCCTACCTTCCGAGAGGCAGTAAAAATAACTGGACGACAACGTTTCACGTTGCAGCTAGTGAAGGTGATATATTGATGATGTATGAGTTATTAATCCACTGCCCAGATGGTTGGGACATGCTTAATAGCAATGGCCAAAATGCTCTTCATGTTGCCATATTGAACGAGCACGAAATGTTAGTCAATGTGATATTTGAGTCGAGAATTTGTGATAGCCTTGTTGATGAAGCAGATAATGATGGTAATACTCCACTCCATTTGCTTGCTGCCTATGGGAACCATGTGCCTCAATTTATATTAAACAATCCTAGAGCAAAGAAGATGGCATTTAACAAACTAAATCAGACTCCACTTGACATAGCATTGTCTCGTACATGGACAATAAAGAAGGTACATTTTAATAATCCCCAAATTTAATTACTTTGTACGTTTCAATTTGTTTTTCTGGTTTTTACTTGATACGGAATTTGTAAGGAAATTATTTGAATCTTGTGATCTTAACTAAAGATATAATGTAGTATCAAAGTACCATTTAAACATATTAGGTGGCTGGAAAGTTAGAATTAAAGAGTTGTCAAAAAAGATGTTTTTGAAATGAATTAAAAATGAAAGTAAGACAAATAAATTGAACTGGAGGAGTATCTGATGATGAATGGAAAACATCCCACGTCGATGAGGGCTGAATCCCTGAACTCCTTATAATGCTTGGCTAGTTACTCCTTTTTTTGTACTAGCTTTTGGGGTTAAGTTAGCTCCAAAATCCATATCTTTAGATTGTATCAGAGTCAGTCTCAGTATCAATTTTTTTTAATGTTAGGAGAAATTGGTAGCCGATATGTGCAGCATTAATGGACAATTGGGACAACGTGATTTCAAGGTAAAACGAAAAACAGAAACAATCGGGAACATACAACAGATCAGGAAGGAGGATGATCAGGACAAAGCTAGGAGAGTCAAAATAGAAATCGAAAGATTTATGAAATCAACTCAAATACATGTAGTTGTAGCTACTCTAATAATGACAGTCACGTTTGCAGCTGGTTTCACATTACCAGGAGGTTTAGACAGCGATGACGGCCCTAATAGAGGGATGGCGATTCTATCAAAGAGAGCAGCGTTCCGTGCATTTGTTATGTCGGATGTCCTGGCATTGCATGTTCAGCTGGTGCTATATTCATCTATTTCTTCATGGCAGATATGGATGTAGACTACGATGAAGAACGTAAATGGAACTGGTACAAAAATTTTCTGAGGAGCTATAATATAGCAACTACTTTGCAACTTTTGGCAATGGGTGCAGTTGTAGTTGCCTTTGTAACTGGTATGTATGCTACTTTAGCAAATTCACTTGCTCTTGCTGTTAGTGTTTGTGTCATTGGTTGTGTCTCTTTTCTTATGTACTTTTGGATTGTCATTTGGGTATAGCTGCTAGGAGAGGTGTGCTTACTAGTAGTACTCGAACGACATACATAACCTTATGGTTGGAGGTGATCAGGTGTGCTTACCATTCGAGCAACTCTCTGTTGTCTATAGTTAGGAGATCAAACTTAATACTATTTTTTCCTTCATGTATAGAGATACGTGATTGTGAATGGTACTATTTGTTCTAGCATGATTTGCTCGACTTTTTTTTTCATTCCTCTTGTTATTGTTTCGAAATGAAGTAAATCGATTTGTGATTTATCAATACGTCTATATTTATTCAACAAGATCCAATAATTAGCTTGATTTCTTTAGGAGGCTAATGTATGTAGCCATGTGCTTGTCTAAAAAAGTGTACCATGAGTCTATTTACTTTAGTGTATATATTGTACTATTGTAGGTAGAACTTTAGGACTCTTGCGTGAATAAGTAAAGCATGATGTACATGATGAAATCGTCAAGTAATATAGATCTTTTCCCTTCTCTGGCCGTGTAATTTTACATGATATCAGAGCTCTAAACATAGAAGCTACGTTGTATAAATTCCTGTCCACAAACAATGGCCTCTAGTTCCCTTTAACCCTACTTGTCTCTTTTAGCCTCTTCCCTACATCATCTCATGGTTGTTTGTCCTATCATCTCTAGGGCCCTGTTGCCACAAATTATGATGTAAGTTTAATGTAATGACTTGGGTCGACCTTAAGCAAACGACACTCCAAAGTGAAATGAAAGTCACGAACCTAGGCCATGAGCCTTATTGATTGCTCACCAACCTAAATCATTTTTGATAATGTGATAAATCACTTATTTTTTGTTATTTTTCAAAAGGCCATTCAAGGCGGAAATTAATACATTCAACCACTTTACCTTAATTTTTAAGCCAAAAAAAAATATTAAACCCAATTGATCATTTTAACCAAAACTCACCTGTCCACCCCAGGGGCGAACCTACGCTGGTGTCAGGGGTTCATCCGAACCCCCTCGGCAAAAAATTACATTGTATATATAAGGTAAATTTGATGTGTTTAATTTTGAACCCCTTCACAAACAAGAAGTAAAGAGTGGCGTAGTGGTAGATCTCTTTAATAATTGACTCCCACGTTCAGGGTTCAAATTACATTGTATATATAAGGTAGATTTTATGTATTTAATTTTGAACCCCCTCACAAACAAGAAGTAAAGAGTGGCGCAGTGGTAGATCTCTATAGCTTCTCTTCATTTAATTTTGCGAACAATCTTTCACATTTTCTTTTAATTACTAGTAAAAAAAAAACTGAAATAATAAATTTAAACCCAAAAAAAATCGAAGGTCCATTCCCAAACGCTAAAAATCACTTTTCATCTTCCCAAGTCCCTAAATCACTTCATTAGTTCTTCCCCCAAGACTCAAGAGCCAAATATAAAATCACTTTTCAGGTCTCTTATAACAGAACTAACTTTTTGTATCTATAAACTATATACTATATTTTCTTGGAATTGTGTTTTGTTGGCTTATCCGTACATTTATACTTTTATTATTTTTCGAACCCATGAATAAAAATCCTGGATCCGCCACTGGCCCACTCAATATTTGACTGGTAAGCTCCTTTATACATTGATAAACACAAGGGCTAAAAAGGTCCAAATTGACAAGTTAAAATCAATTAAATTCATATAACTACAAGGTTAGAATTCGAATTTTGCTTGTAACATTTAATCAATTAAATTAGATGTTCATTATCACCTCGTCCCATATTAACAAGTCTTCTTCATTTGTCAGAATATCTACATATTTGTTTGCTTTTCTCCAGATATGAACGAAATTTATCTTGATGACTTCAAACAAATACTTGTAATCTCTTATAACGTCTCATTCTTTTACGTGGAAATGATCTTTTATGATCAATTACAAATTGAATAGAAAAAAATAATTTTTTTTAGATTTTTTATATATAAAAATAAAGATATATTGAAAAAAAAGACTTAAAACTAAAAATAAATTTGCACGATTTTCCTTGTCCTCTTGATTACTTTGATTTTCTTACTTCTTCCCTAGTTCACTCCCTTTCTCTATCATCATAATCCAACGGCTGTTATCTTCGAGACTTGAAGTGGGTTCACCACAAAAATAAATATATTTTGCTTACATAACATAACACAAAAAAAAACATTTTTCATCATTAATCCCTCCGTCCAACAATAGTTGTCCACTTTATGAAATTAATGGATAATTTTACACTTAGTTACTAATTTACCCTTATCATTAATTATAGTCATTTTTCTGTTACATTTTTTAAGATATGTATTTATTATATTCAAAGGGTGAAATAGTAAATTACCATTCTATTTATAGTTTGTTAAGAATTGTGCAAAGTCAATAGTGAACAAATATTGTTGGTCAGAGAGAGTACATCCTAAATGCTACTATTAAAGATTCGATTTTTTTCATCTAGGTTTTACTTTTTTTGTGTATTAATATGGGTTAGAGATTCGATTTTGAGTATATGGTGTTGATAAAGATTGTGTTTTTTTTTTGTTGGGAGTAAGAAAATGTTTATATTTATTTGTGTTGTGTTAGGCGTTTGACTATGAAAAAAAAATAAAAATTCTACTTTTTTTGAAATTTTTAAAGTTGGATTAGGAATTGTGTTTGGCCATAATATTTGAATTTTGTTTTTAGAATTTGGATGTGTTTTTTTATAAATATGATTTCTTTTCACAGTTTTCCATTGAGGGATTATGCATATACAAAGAATTCAGGAATTTGATGGAGTGATATTTACAATATTAATGACACTTTTATTTGGTTGGTGGTTGTAGTTGATATTTTTTAATTTGGTTAGTGGAAAAAATAAATGAGATGCTTTTGGTAAAAAATAAAAAGTTGAGGTAATTTTTTAAAATAAAATGATAGTAAAAAGTTAGGTGTTTTCAAAATGGCCAAACAAGGATTCTGGAATAAAGTAAATAATATTCATGGTCCAATGGCTAGTAAATTTTAAATTAAAGATGTGTAGAATAAATCTTCTTTAGAGCGTGTTTGACATTTCTGTTAAAAACTGCTTATTTCTAGAAATACTTTTCTAAAATAGCTTTGTAGAAAAGTGCTTTTGAAAAAAAACAATTTGTGTTTGGCTAATTCATTTGAAAAGTGTTTTTAATAAGTAAATTGTGTTTGGCTAATCCTTTTTAAAAAGTGTTTTTTATAGTTAAATTACGAAAAATGGTAAGTATCAATGTACTTTTAATATTAAGGTTATTTTTATAGAGAAAAGCTATTTCAAATATATATATTCAATTTTTTAATCAATATTATACATAAATAAATAAATAAAATATTAATATTATATTAACATGATGATTTAAATATAACTAAAAATATCAAGAAAAATAAATTTAAAAATCATCCCACAAATTAAATCACTACATACGAAATATTCACCACAAAAGTACAAAAAGTCCTTCATATTTTAAACCCTACAACAATATTGTTGTTACCTTTATTTCTAATTCTGTAAAATAAAACTTAAAATAATATATAAAATAAAAAATAAAAAATTATTACATAAAAATAAAAAATAAAATTCTTGAATGAAACTTAACCAAACTTATTAGATATGTTAATTAATAAGGGATATATTGATAAATATGTATATATGAAAGGGACATTTTAGTCTTCAAAAAATATTTTTTTGCTTTTGCTTCTGTTTTTTTTAAGAAGCAGAAATTTTAGCTTCTTTCCATCAGCTAGAAAACTACACTTTTAAGGATTTGCCAAACACTTGATTTTTTCAAAAAAAGTATTTTTTTCTAAAAAAAAAATACTTTTGGCCTCTCAACTTCAATGCCAAACATGCTCTTATAATCTTAAACATGTCATGTAAACAAAATGTTGAACTTTTTTTTTCTTTTAAAGAAATTGAGAAAAATCAATTGAAACGGAGGGAGTTTTCCCCTTTGAATTTTCAGTTTCAGTACTGGACTTTACTTTTGCAATCCCCTTTCTTGATTCAGATTGTTGCTCTTATTGTGGATGTTATGCATAATAATTTTGGTACATTGGAGAGAAAAATAAACTAAATTAAAAATTTAAAGTCGTTTATAAGCAACATCACTCAAGAGAAAAAATTACATAAATATATATTATAACAATGCTTTTGACTTAATTTGAAAGTGTCTCTATTCCAATTTATGTGGTAATGTTTGACTGTGCACAAGACTTTTGTGATGCATGCAGTTGGAGAGATCACACAATGCTGCAATGGAAGGCAAAATGGCTGGGGAGACACCACTTTATTTGGCAGCAGAGTCTGGTTGAAATCTTGAACCAACTTATGTTGCAGGTCCATTCAATCGAACACCTCTACATGCTGCCGTAATTCAAGAATACACAGGTAACTATGTTATTTGTCCTTAAGGAGTTTAAGTCTCCTATTTGCTGCTGCATTATGAATTCTCCAATATTCTGTATTTACAAAGTCAACCCATTTCCAAATGTTGGTCAATAAGTTACTTGAGTCGAGAATTTGTAATAGCCTTGTTGATGAGACAGATAATGAGGGCAATACTCCAGTACATTTGCTTGCTGCATAATTCTCAGATCCAGTTAATTGGAATGAAATTAAAGAGCTATTATTGAGCTCTTACTGTTACATTGCTTTCACGTGTATAATACATCAGCTAATGGGATACACATTATGACTCTAACAAACTCACTAACTCAATCTTGGGATCTGTTCCCTTTCTAACTGCTTAACTAACTCAACACCATGTAGCTTGCTAATAACCTATACTGATCAACATTAACGTGAGCTTGCTTAGAGTTTTATGGATGAATTATGGTATAGCAAGTACTCTGCAAGATTTTCCTATCTTCTTTTTGATTAATATTACTTGGAATTCAATCCGACGTATTTTTGTTAAGACATTAGACAATTGAGCTTTTTAGATTATAAGATTCAATGTATGTAGCCATGTGTATGTTTGTATTCCAGAAAATAATACATGCATTAACTTTGTGTATTATTAGTACCTTATTCGGAAAACCACTTACTTGTGGTTAATTAATTAAGGGAAAATTATGTAGCATAGCAAACATTTAGCCTATATTAGGTACTATAGATACAATTTTAAAAAAATTGTAATTCGCAGCTACAGTTTTCCCAATTCTTGCTATTTGCCTGATTGTATAATTCGTCTAATTGTATAAATCCAGAATTTGTATAATTCAGTTCCCGATTCTATAAATCCAGAATTTGTATATATATGCTTACCCTATCTATTTGTATACGGTTTATGAAAAATTCATAATAAATTACCATGTTTGTATATTGGCAAGTGAAAGATACAAACGGAGTTTTGAAAAATTCCTAATTGTATAAATATAGAATTTGTATATACTTACCCTGTTTGTATATTTGCAAGCGAAATATACAGACGGGCAAGCGAAAAATACAAACCAGAGCCTCCATGGCAAACGAAACAATAGCTATGGAGCGCAATTATCAAAACTATAGCTATAGAGTTTTATTACGTCTATTATATTTGCTATTTCTGAAATTTTCTCATTAATTAATATATATATTTATTTTATTTAATTATTAAAGGGAAAATGGTTCAAAACACACTTCAACTATGCCCGAAATTGCTGTTACACACTCTAACTTTGCGGGGGTCCTATGACCCCCCTTGACTATTTTTTAATGAACGACCAAAACTTTATTGTGTAAAAATGAACGACCAAAACTTTGAAAGATTGAAGTTTTTTTTTTTTTTAAAAAAAAGAAGATGAAATGAAGCACAGGTTCAATACTTGTATCGAGCACAGATAGAGTTATCAAAAAGGGCCGGCCCAGCCCTACCCTGTCCAAGCCTCGCAGGCCAAGGAATTTGATGGGTTAGGGCGGGCCGGCCCTTCATATGGAAGGGCCTGGAAATGGTCAACCCAACCCAACCCTAGAAGGGCCGCGGGTTGGGGTGGGCTAGCCCTTCATTCTTTTTTTTTTCTTTTCAAATTTAAAATTCTATAATATCAAGAAAATGAGAAGTTTTTTTAATTGAATATGGCAAACAATGATGTTGTTTCAGTAATTCTAGCAAAACACGTTAAAGAAAAAAATAACAATCTTTTTTGACGAATAAATAAATAGAGGAAATTTTTAAAAATAAACTTGTAAATTAAAATACAATTACGCCTTAAAACTTTCGTTATTTTAATTCAAATTAAATAAAGGAAAAACTACTTAAATACACAAACATTCCAACCATATTTTCTAATTCCCTATAGTTTGAAATAATTGCATTTTATATCACAAATTAACAATTTCATACCAGATTTCAAGTCAGATACACCTAAATATATGTTTTTTGCTACAAGATACATTAGAATAGGAAGAGAGACGAGCGAGAACAGAAGGGAGGCAAGTGAGATTTGTCTATGTATCCCAGATACATGTGAATCACATCAGGTGCATTATATGGTGTGTTTAGTATGTATTTGGGATACCAGATACGTGAGCGAGATAAGAGAGTTACTAGAGAGATGAGAGGGAGGCGAGCGAGCGAGATTTGTCTACGTATCTTAGATGCATGTGAATTCATTTGAATAAAGTGTATCTAGAACAAATAAAACCTAATTTTGAGCTCATGTACCCCGAGATAAATGTGTCTGGGCGCACCAAAATTTGGTAAGATTCGTAATATTACAACATAGAGTACATCAAAGTAATTAGCTCCTAAACTAGTGAGATTTGTGTAAGTTACCCTTAAATAAATAGTATTGGACCATGGGCCGACCCTGGTCAAGCCTCGAGGGCCAAGGGCTTATATGGGCCTTGGCTTATAAGCCCTAGTTCTAAATGGGCTTAAAATATTTAAATCTAACATAAAATAAAATAAAGAATTTATTGTGTAAAAATGAACGACCAAAACTTTGAAAGATTGAAGGTTTTTTTTTTTAAAAAAAAGAAGAAGATGAAATGAAGCACAGGTTCAATACTTGTATCGAGCACAGAGACATGCAATGTAACATTAAAGAGAGTCTTATCACAACACGTAAATAATGTATTATTATTATATACTATTTATTAAAAAGTAAATTTAATAAAAATTAAATCTTGATATAATTAAATTTTGACATGATAATTTGATTATAATTTAAAATTTTAAAAAATCATTTTACAAATTTAAACACAAAATAATAGTGTATAAAACGTAAAATAAAATAAAGAATTTATAAAAACGAAGAATATGAATTTTATTGTGTTATTTTAAGACTGAGAATAAGAATTATACTGTGTTATTTTTAATAATAAAAATTTTAAGAATTTATTCTTCATTTTTACACAATAATTTCTTTATTTTATTTTACGTTAGACATAAATATTTATATTTGAATATTTTAAATATTTTGGGATGAACTAATATTAAAATTTTGAATAAATAAAAAATTAGCCTTTTGAACAAATAAAAGAATTAACTAATTAGTAAAAGAATTCAATTAAATTAGTTTGGGTTGAGAGTTTTTTTAAACCAAAAGGTGAAAGGATGTGTATTTTCAAACCAAATGATGGAAGAAGGATATTTTTGAGCCATTTTCAATAGGTTTGGCCTTTGGGGTATTTTTTTTTTGGCCCTTTTCCCTTTTAGAAATTAAACTATCAAAGACTTATTTTTGTAATTTTCTTTTTCTCAAATAAAACATACTTACTAAAATAAAAGGTTAAAATGCCAAGAGGTGTAAAAGTCAGGTTCAATCGAAAATTAGTGGTTCACAATTACATTGTCCCTTATCAACATGTATGTAATTCATTTGTTAGAAAATCTACATATTTGTTTGTTTCTCTTCGGATGTGGATGACATTTATCTTGGTGGGTTCAAGCAAATACTTGCAATCTCTTATATTGTCTCATTCTTTTACTTGAAAATAATCTTTTGCGATCAGTTACAAATTGAACAGAAAAAATATTTTTAATTACTTTAATTTCTTTATTCTTTTCGACCTATTCATCATAATCCAATGGCTGTGATATTCGAGACTTTAGTGGGTCCATCCTATCTATTTCTAGCCAATAATAATATGACACGTGTATGAACATGGATTGTCCATCAAATTCCCCTTGAGTCATAAAGTGTGAGAATGTCAGAAGAAATTATTCATGTCTTAAGGAATCAAAGAATCCTTGTTGGTTTTTTTTTTTTTTGTCACGTGTTCGAAGTCTATATTGGAGTCCCATTAAATTTTTGTTGGATTTTAGACTTATAAAGAACCAAGAAGAAGAAAAAACCGACAAGGGTTAAACTTGTCTTTTAGATTTTATCCATCAAAGGAAAAAAAAGGTATGTTGAAGACCTACCTAATCAAATCTTTATTTAGTTTTACTGTTTTCCCATGGTGGGTTTTTTACTTAAGTGTGTGTTATACTAACAAAAATATTTTCTAATTTTCTTTATCTTTAGTTATCCAAAATGTTTTCTCTATAAATTTCTTTAAAATAAGTAAAATAATCTTTTTAATGGAATTAGTGAAAATATGTTTCATAATTGACATATTAAATTGATTTTGTCCTTCCACCTGCCCCAAATTTTACATACAATTGATATAATATTTTTTACTTTAATAACCAAACACAAATAAATAAATAAATAATATTATTCAACGTACTTAACACACCCTAAGTCCTCATTCTTTTTTCATCTGAGTTTTCTGTTTGTGAATGAATATGGGTTAAAGATTCGATTTTGAGTAAATGGTGTTGATAAAGATTGTGTTTTTTTTTGGAGGAAGAAAATGTGTGTATTTATAATGTGTTGGATATTATTTTTTCCATTTCGATTTGTTTGTCTAATTTTGATTTGTCTAACGTGAAATTTAAGAAAGTGAATCATACTTTTGATCTAAAGATGTGTAGAATGTACCTCCTTTAATTTTATAATCTTAAATGTGCGAAAAGTTTGAATTAAAAAGTTGTTAAAAAAATAAAAATCTTTTAAAATAAGTAACTTTTAAAAAGTCACTTTAAAGTCATTTTAAAAACAAGTAGTTATGTGTTTATTGATGTGTTTGGCAAAAAAATGTTGAAAGTCACATTTTTTTATCAAAATGTCTGAAATACCCTTAAAGTTGTTAACATTATAAAAGAATTAAGGGTAAAAAAGTAATATACTTAGTCAAAGTAGAATGATTTATAAGTTAAAAAAATAAGTAAGGCACCTACTTTTAACTTTTAACTTATTTTAAGTTACTTTTGACTTATTTTAAGTTATTCTTATAATTGTCAAACACTCTAATAAGTCAAAAACTGATTTAAAAATTAGTTTGACTAACACTAAATCCCATCCAAACGGGCTCGAGAAAACTAAGAAAAATCAATTGAACCGGAGAGAGTACAATTTTATTTTTAGAATTCTCTTACTTGAAAAAAAAACTGATGTTTTTTTCCCTTTGAATTTTGAGTTTGAGTTATTAGTTGGTTGATACTGGACCTAACTTTTGCAATCCCCTTTCTTGATTCAGAAAATTCAATTAAAGAAAAGTTCGATTTAAAAATACGTTAATTTTTTTCCTTTTAAATGGACTTAGAAGAAAATAAGAAAAATCAATTGAAACGGAGGGAGTTTTCCCCTTTGAATTTTCAGTTTCAGTACTGGACTTTACTTTTGCAATCCCCTTTCTTGATTCAGATTGTTGCTCTTATTTTTGGATGTTATGCATAATTTCTTTTGGTACATTGGAAAAGAAAAACTAAATAATTTTTTTTAACTCGTTCATAAGCAATACCCCTTAATTTCGTTAGGAGAGGAAACTTCATGTTCTTAAGTATATGACTCCATTGTATCAAAATCCTCTTCATGGTTGTGATTTTCCATAAATAGGTAATCTCTATATATGCGCTTTGCACATGTACCTTAACATATTAATGAGTACATAGGCTCTAAAAAATTGCATAAATATATATATATTACAACAATGGTTTTGACTTACTTAGATACTTTATTTGTCTGTCACAAAGTTTAAGAAATAAGAAAAAGACTTTTGTGATGCAGTTGGATCACACATTATGGATCCAGACATGTACAACGCTGCAATGGAAGGCGAAATGGTATATGGCGGTTTTTCACTTGTTGATCATCTGACAAATGTGGAAGAAAATGGTTACCAAGTCACTCCAAAGGGAAACACAATCCTCCATGTGGCAGCTCTCTTTGGCCAACGAAGTTTCGTTGGAGAAGTCCTTAAGATTACCCCGCCAGAACTATTATGGTATAAGAATATGAAAAATGAAACCGCGCTTCACATTGCAGCTAATGTAGGACAAAGTGAAGTGGTAAGTGAACTACTCAGCTCTGGAGGAGAGGAAACACTCGTGAGGATGACGGATGACATTGGAGATACGGCCTTGCACAAGGCCGTGAGAGGTGGACACATTGACATTGTCAGGATCTTGGTGAAATTATTACTAGATCCTGAACACGACTTCCCAGCCAATAAGGCAGGGGAGACACCACTTTATCTGGCAGCAGAGTCTGGTTTTCATGATGCTTTGATTGAAATCTTGAACGTTTGCAAGGAACCAACATATGTTGCAGGTCCATCCAATCGAACACCTCTACATGCAGCCGTAATTCAAGAACACACGGGTAAGTAGCTTCTGCATGATTTCATCATATATAATACGAAAAATGATTATATTTGTCCCTCTACTATAAAAAGAAGAAGCTATATTTGCCTTGTGTAACATTTTTTTCAATAAATATACTCCTTCAGTCATACTTTATGATCTTGTTGAACGAAAAAATCATCCATTTATCAATAATATTTGACATATATATCCAGAATGTGTGAGATCACTATGGCAATGGAATAAACCTTTATGCGAAGAAGCTGATAAATGGGGTTGGAATTCACTACACTATGCTGTTAAACAAGGATTGAAAGAAATAGTTTCTGATATGTTGGGATGGAAGAAATCTTTAGCCTACCTTCCGGCAGGCAGTGAAAATGACTGGACGACAACGTTTCACATTGCAGCTAGTGAAGGTGATATATTGATAATGTATGAGTTATTAATCCACTGCCCAGATTGTTGGGACATGGTTAATAGCAATGGCCAAAATGCTCTTCATGTTGCCATATTGAACCATCACGAAATGTTAGTTTATATGATATTTGTGTTTAGAATTTGGGATAGCCTTGTTGATGAAGCAGATAATGAGGGCAATACTCCACTCCATTTGCTTGCTGCCTATGGGAACCATGTGCCTCAATTTATATTAGACAATCCTTCAGCAAAGAAGATGGCATTTAACAAACAAAATCAGACTCCACTTGACATAGCATTGTCTCGTACATGGACAATAAAGAAGGTACATTTTAATAATCCGCAAATTTAATTACTTCAATTTGTTTGTTTGGTTTTTACTTGATACGGAATCCTGTGGTCTTAACTAAAGATATAACGTATCAAAATACCATTTAAACATTTCAGGTCGAAAGTTAGAATTAAAGAATTGTCAAAAAAGATATTTTTTAAATGAATTAAAAATGAAAGTAAGACAAATAAATTGAACCGGAGGAGCATCTGACGATGAATGGAAAACATCCCATGTCGGGTGAGGGCTGAGATCCCTGAACTCCTTATAAGGCTCGGATAGTTACTCTTTCCTTCGAACCAACTTTGGGGGTTGAGTTAGCTCCAAAATCAATATCTTTACATCGTACCAGAGTCGGTCCCATTTAATGTGGGCCCTGGGGAACTGATTGAAGGGGTGAAAATATTATCCCGATCCATGAATCTGCAAGTGTAGAGAATAACAGAAGAAAAGTATAATCGGAGAATTTTTTGCTAGCCCAAGATCGTTAAATAAGATCAGAAAATTCAATTAAAGAAGAGAAAGCTAGAAATTAAGAAGAAACCTATTTTGAAAAGAAGAACTTGGTTATGGAAGAAGACTTCTTGAGCTGCTATCTCTTAGGATTGAGTTAGGCTCAAGACTCATTTCTTTACATGGATCAATTATTTTTAATGCTAGGAAAAATTGGTAGCCGATATGTGCAGCATTAATGGACGACTGGGACAACGTGACTTCAAGGTAAAACGAAAAACAGAAACATTCGGGAACATACTACAGATCAGGAAGGACGATGATCATGACAAAGCTAAGAGAGACAAAATAGAAATCGAAAAATTTATGAAGGCAGCTCAAATACATGTAGTTGTAGCTACTCTAATAATGACAGTCACATTCGCAGCTGGTTTCACATTACCAGGAGGTTTAGACACCGATGACGGTCCTAATAAAGGGATGGCGATTCTATTAAAGAGAGCAGCGTTCCGTGCATTTGTTATTTCAGATGTCCTGGCATTTGCATGTTCAGCTGGTGCTATATTCATCTACTTCTCCATGGCAGATTGCGATGTAGATGCCGAAGAAGAGATCAAAACGGACTTGTGCAAAGTTTTAAGGAGTTATTATTATATAGCATGTACTTTGCAACTTTTGTCAATGGGTACCGTTGTAGTTGCATTTGTAACTGGTATGTATGCTACTTTAGCAAATTCACTTGCTCTTGCTGTTAGTGTTTGTGTCATTGGTTGTGTCTCTTTTCTTTTGTACTTTTGGATTGTCATTTGGTATAGCTGCTAGGAGAGGTGTGCTTACTAGCAGTACTCCAACGATGTACATAACCTGATGATTGGAGGTGATCATGTCTGCTTTCCATTCGAGCAACTCTTTGGGAGATTATTTCTTCTAGCATGATTTGCTCGACTTATTTTTCCCATTCCTCTTGTTATTGTTTCGAATCTATATTTATTCAATAAGATCCAATGCTTGATTTCTTTAGGACTCAATGTAGGTAGCCATGTGTTTGTCTAAAAAAAGTGTACCATGAGTCTATTTACTTACACTTTGTTTGGATGATTGTTTCATAATGTATCATACTGTATTGTTTTAATGAATACAATGTTCCCTTTCACACTCCTCCTTGCATCATCTCATGGTTGTCTCTCCTATTAAACTTAAACGCTGCCATTCTTGCTGTGTATAAGTAGAGCATGATGTTCATGTCTTATTTTTGGCTTTACTTTCATAGTCTATACACAGTAGTGTTGTCATTAAACCTTTTTTTTTATAGTACTATAAAGAACTTTTGTGGTCTTTTTTCTTTTCTAAAATATATCTCTATCTTTCACACAAAACTCCTTATATTAACTTATTATTTTATTGGACGCATAAAAAGTTAGTAAATGGAAGTGAGCTCGCATACATGAGAAACGAGCTTGAAGGCAACTGGTCAATTTTCCCTTGCTCGTGAGATATATGTGAGGTCTAATTCAAATTTGAATACATTCTAATTGTGTACCATATCCTTAACTGTCGTAACTCTCAATTAATTTCCCTTCTTGTTAATTCTAGGCCTATATAAGCACCTTTTTTTAAAATTTTATTTTAAAATATGAAAAAACATAATTTTATTGATCAAGATTGTGAATACAATTCTGTTCTTCTGTTGATTTTTCTCTCCTTAGATTTCTCCATCGATTCGAGGGCCGTTAGAGGCGTATTTCCCGAATTAGGAGGACTTGGACTTGATTTCCCTAATTCGAGGGCCGTTAGTGACATATACCTCAAACTAGGATGATTTGGATTTGACCTCTTTATGAATATTCCATGAATTTACAGAATATTCGAGATATTTGAGATTATATAAGCACCATCACTTGTGAATAAGATACACATAAAAAAAATCTCCTTTTTATGCGAATTTTCAATCATCACGTGCGTAGGGAGCGATTAGTTGAAACGATTGCATCATAGTCAAATCAAAATTACTTTTAATACAGTAACTTGCCACGTCATTGTGTTCAATATCAATATTATAGATTTTTTTTAACAAAATAATTCTAAGTTTCACTAATAACGAATATTGTGGTGGAATAGATCAAATTTATCATCCTTGGTTGAAAATTTGAGTTCAAACCTTAAAAATAAAGAAACTCTTACTAGAAAATGCTTCCTCTTCCATGCGGAAATCTGAATTAATTGGATTAACAAAATTTTGTATACTAATAAATAAATATAAAACAATTGTTAGCTTATATTTAAGTCAATTTATATAAATTTACACCTTCAACCAAAAAAAGATAATTTTAATTATGAGATATATACAAATTCCTAAAAATTAAAATCCATGGCAAAAGAAGACATAAAACTAAAAATCAATTTTGGACGATTTCCTTTTTCCTCTTTGAGTGCTTTAATAGTTTACTTCCTCTCTGTCTCACTCCCTTTCTCTATCATCATTATCCTTGAGATTTGAAGTGGGTCCATCTTATCAATTTCTAGGCAATAATAGTATGTCACGTGTATGAAAAATGTGATAATTGTAAAAAAGTTAGGTAATATAATATTAATGACATTTATTTGGTTGGTGGCAGAGGCGGACCTAGAGATTGCCGAGGGGTTCGGGTGAACCCCTCGTCAGAAAATTACGTTGTATATTGAAGGTATTTTTAATAAATTTTTATGTCTATATATTGATTTTGAAAGTCCTAAATGTAAGATTAGAAGTTTTTTAAACCCCTATAATTGAAATTCGAAATCCGTCACTGATCGATGGTTGTAGTTTATATTCTCTATCATCATAATCCAACGGCTGTTATCTTCGAAACTTGAAGTAGGTCCACCAAATTTACATGGAGTCATATATAAAAGTGTCCAGAAAAAAATATTGGATTTTAAACTTGTAGAGACACAAGGAGAAGAAGGAAAAAAAACCTACAAGGGTCAAACTATTATCCATCAAGGAAAAAAGGTAATGTTGAAAACAAGTTTCACGGTTGATATTTTATATTAATTTTGTCTTCACATTTATTCTAATACATCTCTTTTTCACTCTCACTCTCGTAGCCTCAATCCCCGTGACCCCACACTCCTATATACACATTCATCTATCATAGTATTTGTTTAATTTAGATGCAAATATCTTTTGCTTACATATAAGAACACACAAAAACACATTTTTCATCATAATGAATACATCCTAAATGCTACTACTAGGTTAAAGATTCTATCTTTTTTCATCTAGGTTTTAATTTGTGAATGAATATGGGTTAAAGATTCGACTGAGTACATGGTGTTGATAAACATTGTGTTTTTTTTTTTGGGGAGTGAGAAAATGTTTATATTTATTTGTGTTGTGTTAGGGCGTATAACCATGAAAATAAAAAATTGTTTCATTTTATTTGAGATTATTAAAGTTGAAATTTTGTATTTGATCATAATATTTGAATTTTATTTTCAGAATTTGGATATATATATTTTTTATATAAATATGATTTCTTTTCACAGTTTTCTATTGTGGATTATGCATGTACAAAGAGTTCAGGAATTTGATGGAGCAATATTTGTAATATTAATGACACATTTATTTGGTTGGTAGTTGTAGCTAAATAGAAATATTAACCTAATTGTTTTCTAATGATCATAATAAAACAAAAAAACTATGACAATATTCCATAGACTACGACCTACGTAGTGATTCCCTAGAAATTTTAGGAAATTTTTATTTTATGTAGTACATATTTTATAAACATAATTTGTATTTAAATTTTAATAATTCAAACGTCAAATAGATTTTGAGTTTGGACACTCGTTATTTTTAATAGTCTATTATATTTTAATTTTTTAATTAATTTTTATTTGGCCCACGGGCCGGCCCTATCCATATTTCTCAAGCCCCACAAATCAGCAGACTTATTCAGGCCGGGTTAAAAAACCATTTTCTTAAGTGGGCTCCAAAAATCTTAGCCCAGCTCAATCAAATCACGGGTTAGGCCAGGTCAGCCCAACGGGCCTAGCCCATATTGACGGCACTACCCTCAACTTATTTAGATAGTTATGGTGTGTTTGGTATGAAGTAAAATATTTTCTGAAAAACGTTTTTCAGTTTTCTCATGTTTGTTTGGCTTAAATGTTTTGGAAAATATTTTCCAAGTCAAATTATTTTTCTCAAATTTAAGGAAAATGACTTCCCTTTGGAAAATATTTTTCAAAACTCTCCTCCGACCTCAAATTACAATTTTTTTCTTACCCCACACCATATCCGACCCTCCCATTAATTTTTTTTTAAAAAAATCAATTTATTTTACCCCTACCCCGAGCCCTCCTACCCCCAAACCAGCCCCTCCCCCAACCAAAAAATATTAATAATTTAAAATTTTATTTTTGAAAATTAGTTTAAATTTTAAAATTTTCAATTTTTTTACCCCACCCAACCCCCTGACTACCCATACCCTGCCCACCATGAAAAAAATTTAAGAGTTTGTTTTTTTAAAAAAAATTAAAATTTTAAAATTTTTTATTTTCTTTAACTCACATCTACCCCAACCACCCAACCCCGCCTCCAAAAAAAAAATAAAAATCTAAACATTTGTTTTTAAAATATACTTTCAATTTTAAGTTTTTATTTTTTAACTCCACCCCACCCCCTATTCCGACCCCCCTACCACCCCTACCCCCCAAAAAATAATTTAAAAGTGTATTTTTAAAAAATATTTTCAAATTTTAAAATTTTATTTTATTACCCTGCCCTACCCCAACCCCCTACCATCCCCCACCACAAAAAAAATAAATTTAAAAGTTTATTTTATTACCCCACCCTACCCCGGCCCCGACCCTCCTACCGTCCCCCCTACACACACAAAAGAAATTAAATATTTTTTTTTTTAAAAAAAAATTAAGTTTGAAAGTTAGGTATCGAGCCGGGTGTGGTCGGATCCCGATTCGGATGTTGGGGTCGAAATCTAGATTTGGAAGTCGAATCTTGAGTCTCACATCGATTATTGGTCTAGGTTGGGTCATGTTTTGTAAGTCGGGTCTTGATTCGAGTGTCAAAGTTGAAATTAAGATATGTCGATCGTGTTAAAGTTCGGATGTCGAGGTCAAGTCCTGGGTCGGATATCCGGTCCCAATTCGGATGTCGGGTCTCGGGGTGAAGTCCTGGGTATATAGCGGTTTTTCACTTGTTGATCATCTGACAAATGTGGAAGAAAATGGTTACCAAGTCACTTCAAACAATAACACAATCCTCCACGTGGCAACTTTCTTTGGCCAACGGGATTTTGTGAGAGAAGTCCTTAAGCATACCCTGCCAGAACTATTATAAGGTAGATTTTATGTATTTAATTTTGAACTTCCTCACAAACAAGAAGTAAAGAGTGGTGCAGTGGTAGATCTCTTTAATTTTGAACCCCCTCACAAACAAGAAGTAAAGAGTGGCGCAGTGGTAGATCTATGTAGCTTCTCTTCATTTAATTTTGGGAACAATCTTTCACATTTTTTTTAATTATTAGTAAAAAAAAAAACTGAAATAATAAATTTAAGCCCAAAAAAAATCGAAGGTCCATTCCCAAACGCTAAAAATCACTTTTCATCTTTCCAAGTCCCTAAATCACTTCATTAGTTCTTCCCCCAAGACTCAAGAGCCAAATATAAAATCACTTTTCAGGTCTCTTATAACATAACTAATTTTTGTAGCTATATACTATATTTTCTTGGAATTGTGTTTTGTTGGCTTATCCGTACATTTATACTTTTATTATTTTTCGAACCCATGAATAAAAATCCTGAATCCGCCACTGGTTCACTCAATATTTGACTGGTAAGCTCCTTTATACATTGATAAACACAAGGGCTAAAAAGGTCCAAATTGACAAGTTAAAATCAATTAAATTCATATAACTACAAGGTTAGAATTCGAATTTTGCTTGTAACATCTAATCAATTAAATTAGATGTTCATTATCACCTCGTCCCATATTAACAAGTCTTCTTCATTTGTCAGAATATTTACATATTTGTTTGCTTTCTTCAAATATGAACGAAATTTATCTTGATGACTTCAAACAAATACTTGTAATCTCTTATAACATCTCATTCTTTTACGTGGAAATGATCTTTTATGATCAATTACATATTGAATAGAAAGAAATAATTTTTTTTAGATTTTTTATATATAAAAATAAAGATATATTGAAAAAAAAAGACTTAAAGCTAAAAATAAATTTGCACGATTTTCCTTGTCCTCTTGATTACTTTGATTTTCTTACTTCTTCCCTAGTTCACTCTCTTTCTCTATCATCATAATCCAACGGCTGTTATCTTCGAGACTTGAAGTGGGTTCACCACAAAAATAAATATCTTTTGCTTACATAACTTAACACAAAAAAAAAACATTTTTCATCATTACTCCCTCCGTTCAACAATAGTTGTCCACTTTATGAAATTAATGAATAATTTTTACACCTAGTTCCTAATTTACTCTTATCATTAATTATAGTCATTTTTCTGTTACATTTTTTAAGATATGTATTTATTATATTCAAAGGGTGAAATAGTAAATTACCATTCTATTTATAGTTTGTTAAGAATTGTGCAAAGTCAATAGTGAACAAATATTGTTGGTCGAGAGTACATCCTAAATGCTACTATTAAAGATTCAATTTTTTTCATCTAGGTTTTACTTTTTTTTGTGTATTAATATGGGTTAGAGATTCGATTTTGAGTATATGGTATTGATAAAGATTGTGGTTTTTTTTTGTTGGGAGTAAGAAAATGTTTATATTTATTTGTGTTGTGTTTGGCGTTTGACTATGAAAAAAAAATAAAAAATTTACTTTTTTTGAAATTTTTAAAGTTGGATTAGGAATTGTGTTTGGCCATAATATTTGAATTTTGTTTTTAGAATTTGGATGTGTTTTTTTATAAATATGATTTCTTTTCACAGTTTTCCATTGTGGGATTATGCATATACAAAGAATTCAGGAATTTGATGGAGTGATATTTACAATATTAATGACACTTTTATTTGGTTGGTGGTTGTAGTTGATATTTTTTAATTTGGGTAGTGGAAAAAATAAATGAGATGCTTTTGGTAAAAAATAAAAAGTTGAGGTAATTTTTAAAAATAAAATGATATTAAAAAGTTAGGTGTTTTCAAAATGGCCAAACAAGGATTCTGGAATAAAGTAAATAATATTCATGGTCCAATGGCTACTATTTTTGAATCTTGTAAATTTTAAATTAAAGATGTGTAGAATAAATCTTCTGTGGAGCATGTTTGACATTTCTGTTAAAAATTGTTTATTTCTAGAAACACTTTTCTAAAATTGCTTTTTAGAAAAGTGCTTTTGAAAAAAAATAATTTGTGTTTGGCTAATTCATTTGAAAAGTGTTTTTAATAAGTAAATTGTGTTTGGCTAATCCTTTTTAAAAAGTGCTTTTTATAGTTAAATTACGAAAAATGATAAATATCAGTGTACTTTTAATATTAAGGTTATTTTTATAGAGAAAAGCTATTTCAAATATATATATTCAAATTTTTAATCAATATTATACATAAATAAATAAATAAAATACTAATATTATATTAACATGATAATTTAAATATAACTAAAAATATCAAGAAAAATAAATTTAAAAATCATCCCACAAATTAAATCACTACATACGAAAAATTCACCACAAAAGCACAAAAAGTCCTTCATATTTTTAACCCTACAACAATATTGTTGTTACCTGTATTTCTAATTCAGTAAATAAAACTTAAAATAATATATAAAATATAAAGTAAAAAATTATTACGTAAAAATAAAAAATAAAATTCTTGAATGAAACTTAACCAAACTTATTAGATATGTTAATTAATAATGGATATATTGATAAATATGTATATATGGAAGGGACATTTTAGTCTTCAAAAAATATTTTTTTGCTTCTGCTTTTGTTTTTTTCAAGAAGCAGAAATTTTTAGCTTCTCCCCAACAGCAAGAAAACTGCACTTTTAAGGATTTGCCAAACACTTGATTTTTTCAAAAATAGTGTTTTTTTCTAAAAAAAAAACACTTTTGGCCTCTCAACAACAATGCCAAACAGGCTCTTATAATCTTAAACATGTCATGTAAACAAAATGTTGAACTTTTTTTCCTTTTAAAGAAATTGAGAAAAATCAATTGAAACGGAGGGAGTTTTCCCCTTTGAATTTTCAGTTTCAGTACTGGACTTTACTTTTGCAATCCCCTTTCTTGATTCAGATTGTTGCTCTTATTGTGGATGTTATGCATAATAATTTTGGTACATTGGAGAGAAAAATAAACTAAATTAAAAATTTAAAGTCGTTTATAAGCAACATCACTCAAGAGAAAAAATTACATAAACATATATTATAACAATGCTTTTGACTTAATTTGAAAGTGTCTCTATTCCAATTTATGTGGTAATGTTTGACTGTGCACAAGACTTTTGTGATGCATGCAGTTGGAGAGATCACACAATGCTGCAATGGAAGGCAAAATGGCTGGGGAGACACCACTTTATTTGGCAGCAGAGTCTGGTTGAAATCTTGAACCAATTTATTTCCCTTCTTGTTATTTCTAGGCCTATATAAGCGCCATTTTATTTATTTATTTTATTTTAAAATATGAAAAAACATAATTTTATTGATCAAGATTGTGAGTACAATTCTGTTCCTCACTTGATTCTTCTTTCCTTAGATTTCTCCATTGATTTGAGGGCCGTTAGAGGCGTATTTCCCGAACTAGGAGGACTTAGACTTGATTTCCCTAATTTGAGGACCGTTAGTGACATATGTCTCAAACTAAGATGATTTGAATTTAACCTCTTTATGAATATTCCTTGAATTTACAGAATATTCGAGATATTTGAGATTATATAAGCACGATCACTTGTAAATAAGATACACATAAAAAAAAACCTCCTTTTAATGCGAATTTTCAATCATCACGTGCGTAGGGAGCGATTAGTTGAAACGATTGCATCATAGTCAAATCAAAATTACTTTTAATACAGTAACTTGCCACGTCATTGTGTTCAATATCAATATTATAGAATTTTTTTAACAAAATAATTCTAAGTTTCACTAATAACGAATATTGTGGTGGAATAAACCAAATTTATCATTCTTGATTGAAAATTTGAGTTCAAACCTTAAAAATAAAGAAACTCTTACTAGAAAATGCTTCCTCTTTAGCGAATCTTCCACACGGAAATCTGAATTAATTGGATTAACAAAATTTTGTATACTAATAAATAAATATAAAACAATTATTAGCTTAGATTCAAATCAATTTATATAAATTTACACCTTCAACCAAAAAAAGATAATTTTAATTATGAGATATATACAAATCCCTAAAAATTAAAATCCATGGCAAAAGAAGACATAAAACTAAAAATCAATTTTGGACGATTTCCTTTGTCCTCTTTGAGTGCTTTAATATTTTACTTCCTCTCGGTCTCACTTCCTTTCTCTATCATCATTATCCTTGAGATTTGAAGTAGGTCCATCTTATCAATTTCTAGCCAATAATAGTATGTCACGTGTATGAAAAATGTGATAATTGTAAAAAGTTAGGTAGTATAATATTAATGACATTTATTTGGTTGGTGGCAGAGGCGGACCTAGAGGTTGTCGAGAGGTTCGGGTGAACCCTCGTCAGAAAATTACGTTGTATATTGAAGGTATTTTTAATAAATTTTTATGTCTATATATTGATTTTGAAAGTCCTAAATGTAAGATTAGAAGTTTTTTAAACCCCTATAATTGAAATTCGAAATCCATCACTGATCAGTGGTTGTAGTTTATATTCTCTATCATCATAATCCAACGGCTGTTATCTTCGAGACTTGAAGTAGGTCCACCAAATTTACATGGAGTCATATATAAAAGTGTCCAGAAAAAAATATTGGGTTTTAAACTTGTAGAGACGCAAGGAGAAGGAGGAAAAAAAACCTACAAGGGTAACTATTATCCATCAAGGAAAAAAGGTAATGTTGAAAACAAGTTTCACAGTTGATATTTTATATTAATTGTGTCCTCACATTTATTCTAATACATCTCTTCTTCACTCTCACTCTCGTAGCCTCAATCCCCGTGACCCCACACTCCTATATACACATTCATCTATCATAGTATTTGTTTAATTTAGATGCAAATATCTTTTGCTTACATATAAGAACACACAAAAACACATTTTTCATCATAATGAATACATCCTAAATGCTACTACTAGGTTAAAGATTCTATCTTTTTTCATCTAGGTTTTAATTTGTGTATGAATATGGGTTAAAGATTCGACTGAGTACATGGTGTTGATAAACATTGTGTTTTTTTTTTTTGGAGTGAGCAAATGTTTATATTTATTTGTGTTGTGTTAGGGCGTATGACCATGAAAATAAAAAATTGTTTCATTTTATTTGAGATTATTAAAGTTGAAATTTTGTATTTGATCATAATATTTGAATTTTGTTTTCAGAATTTGGATATATATATATTTTTATATAAATATGATGTCTTTTCACAGTTTTCTATTGTGGATTATGCATGTACAAAGAGTTCAGGAATTTGATGGAGCAATATTTGTAATATTAATGACACATTTATTTGGTTGGTAGTTGTAGTTGATATTTTTTACTCCTGCGATCCTTTTTTACTTGTCCAATTTTAATTTTTTACTTGTCATTTTTGACAAATTAAAAAAAGACAATATTTTTTTTTACCTATTATACCCTCAACTAGAGCTGTAAATATGGGCTGGCCCACCCCATCTGGGCTAACCCATACCGACTTTGAAATTTGACGGGCCAGGCCGGGCTAGCCCATTTTTTTGGTGGGCCAGAAAATGGTCAGCCCAGCCCACAAGTACGTGGGCTACGGGCTGTGCCGGGTCAACTCACTTTTTTTAAAAGTATATTTTTTATAATTTTTTAAATCAAATCATAATTTTAAAATATTATCATAAATATCGACAAGACAATAATACATGGTGTTAGTGTTACTACTTGTTAATCAAATCCACAAATAAAATTATCTTCATAATATTTATTAAGTTTGATTTGAAGTAAAAGCATAAATAGCTAAATAGAAATATTAACCTAATTGTTTTCTAATGATCATAAAAAAACACAAAAACTATGACAATATTCCATAGACTACGACCTACATAGTGATTCCCTAGAAATTTTAGGAAATTTTTATTTTATGTACTACATATTTTATAAACATAATTTGTATTTAAATTTTAATAATTCAAACGTCAAATAGATTTTGAGTTTGGACACTCGTTATTTTTAATAGTCTATTATATTTTTATTTTTTAATTAATTTTTATTTGGCCGACGGGCCGGCCCTATTCATATTTCTCAAGCCCCACAAATCAGCATACTTATTCAGGCCGGGTTAAAAAACCCTTTTCTTAAGTGGGCTCCAAAAATCTTAGCCCAGCTCAATCAAATCACGGGTTAGGCCAGGTCAGCCCAACGGGCCTAGCCCATATTGACGGCACTACCCTCAACTTATTTAGATAGTTAGGGTGTGTTTGGTATGAAGGAAAATATTTTCTGAAAAACGATTTTCAGTTTTCTCATGTTTGTTTGGCTTAAATGTTTTGGAAAATATTTTCCAAGTCAAATTATTTTTCTCAAATTTAAGGAAAATAATTTTCCTTTGGAAAATATTTTTCAAAACTCTCCTCCGACCTCAAATTACAATTTTTTTTCTTACCCCACACCGTATCCGACCCTCCCATTAATTTTTTTTTAAAAAAAATCAATTTATTTTACCCCTACCCCGAGCCCCCTACCCCCAAACCAGTCCCTCCCCCAACCAAAAAATATTAACAATTTAAAATTTTATTTTTGAAAATTAGTTTAAATTTTAAAATTTTCGATCTTTTCACCCCACCCAACTCCCTGACTATCCCTACCCTGCCCACCATGAAAAAAATTTAAGAGTTTGTTTTTAAAAAAAAATTAAAAATTTTAAAATTTTTATTTTCTTTAACTCACATCTACCCCAACCACCCAATCCCCACTCCAAAAAAAATAAATATTTAAACATTTATTTTTAAAATATACTTTCAATTTTAAGTTTTTATTTTTTAACTCCACCCCCACCCTATTCCGACCCCCCTACACCCCCACCCCCCCAAAAAAAATAATTTAAAAGTGTATTTTTAAAAAATATTTTAAAATTTTAAAATTTTATTTTATTACCCTGCCCTGCCCCGACCCCCTACCATCCCCCACCACCAAAAAAAATAATTTAAAAGTTTATTTTATTACCCCACCCTACCCCGGCCCCGACCCTCCTACCAGCCCCCCTACACACACAAAAGAAATTAAAACTTTTTTTTTAAAAAAAAAAAAAAAAGGTTTGAAAGTTAGGTATCGAGTCGGGTGTGGTCGGATCCCGATTCAGATGTTGGGGTCGAAATCTTCAGATATCCAGTCCCAATTCGGATGTCGGGTTTCGGATCAAAATTTGGGTCAGGTCCTGGGTCAGATTTCGGATCGGTAGTTAGGGTTGTGTCCTAGTTCACGTGTCGGGGTCATATCCTAGATTGATTATCAAGGTTGGTTTCTGGGTCAGAAATTATTTTCCTAAAAGTATTTTCTACTCTCTAGTAAAAAATAAAATATATTTTTCTGAAGAATGTTTTTCGTTCACAAACCAAACACTAAAAATTATTTTCCAAAAAGTATTTTCTACTAATCAACCAAACATGAGAAAATAAGTCAGAAATCCACTTGTTTTCCAGGAAAACATTTTCCTTCATACCAAACACAAATGGTAAACTCAATTATTATTTTCTTAATAATAGGTGTGCCAAGTCAAAAATAGACAAATAAATAGGGACAGTGGGAGTAATTTGGTTGTTGGAAAAAATAAATGAGATGCTTTTGGTAAAAAATAAAAAGTTTAGGTATTTTTTTAAAATAAAATGATGGTTAAAAGTGAGGTGTTTTCAAAATGGCCAAACAAGGATTCCGGAATAAAGTGAATAATATTCATGGTAAAATGGGTACTATTTTTGAATCTAGTGGTTTTAAATTAAAGATGGGTAGAATAAATCTTCTTTAATCTTATAATCTTAAACGTGTCAAGTAAAAAGTTTGATTTAAAAATATTTTAATTTTTTTTCCCTTTTAAATGGACTAAGAATAAAATAAGAAAAATCAATTGAAACGGAGGGAGTTTTCCCCTTTGAATTTTCAGTTTCAGTACTGGACTTTACTTTTGCAATCCCCTTTCTTGATTCTCCATAAATAAGTAATCTCTATATATGCGCTTTGCACATGTACCTTAACATATTAATGAGTAGATAGGTTCTAAAAAATTGCATAAATATATATATATTACAACAATGGTTTTGACTTAATTAGATACTTTATTTGTCTGTCACAAAGTTTAAGAAATAAGAAAAAGACTTTTGTGATGCAGTTGGATCACACATTATGGATCCAGACATGTACAATGCTGCAATGGAAGGCGAAATGGTATATGGCGGTTTTTCACTTGTTGATCATCTGACAAATGTGGAAGAAAATGGTTACCAAGTCACTCCAAAGGGAAACACAATCCTCCATGTGGCAGCTCTCTTTGGCCGACGGGATTTTGTGAGAGAAGTCCTTAAGCATACCCCGCCAGAACTATTATGCTATGAGAATAAGAAAAATGAAACCGCGCTTCACATTGCAGCTAATGTAGGGCAAATTGAAGTGGTGAGAGAACTACTCAGCTCTGGAGGAGAGGACACACTAGTGAGGATGACGGATAACATTGGAGATACGGCCTTGCACAAGGCCGTGAGAGGTGGACACATTGACATTGTCAGGATCTTGGTGAAATTATTACTAGATCCTGAACACGACTTCCCAGCCAATGAGGCTGGGGAGACACCACTTTATCTGGCAGCAGAGTCTGGTTTTCATGATGCTTTGATTGAAATCTTGAACGTTTGCAAGGAACCAACATATGTTGCAGGTCCATCCAATCGAACACCTCTACATGCAGCCGTAATTCAAGAACACACGGGTAAATAGCTTCTGGATGATTTCATCATATATAATACGAAAAATGATTATATTTGTCTCTCTACTATAAAAAGAAGAAGCTATATTTGCCTTGTGTTACATTTTTTTCAATTAAATATACTCCTACAGTCATACTTTATGATCTTGTTGAACGAAAAAATCATCCATTTATCAATAATATTTGACATATATATCCAGAATGTGTGAGGTCACTATGGCAATGGAATAAACCTTTATGCGAAGAAGCTGATAAATGGGGTTGGAATTCACTACACTATGCTGTTAAACAAGGATTGAAAGAAATAGTTTCTGATATGTTGGGATGGAAGAAATCTTTAGCCTACCTTCCGGCAGGCAGTGAAAATGAGTGGACGACGGCGTTTCTCATTGCAGCCAGTGAAGGTCATAAATCGATGCTAGATGAGTTATTAAAACACTGCCCAGATTGTTGGGACATGGTTAATAGCAATGGCCAAAATGCTCTTCATGTTGCCATATTGAACGAGCACGAAATGTTAGTCAATGTGATATTTGAGTCGAGAATTTGTGATAGCTTTGTTGATGAAGCAGATAATGAGGGCAATACTCCACTCCATTTGCTTGCTGCGCATGCCTCTGGGAACTACGTGCCTCAAGTGATATTAGACCATCCTAGAGCAAACAAGATGGTATTTAACAAACAAAATCACACTCCACTTGACATAGCATTGTCTCGTACATGGACAATAAAGAAGGTACATATTAATAATCCGCAAATTTAATTATTTTGTATGTTTCAATTTGTTTGTCTGCTTTTACTTGTGGAGTTTGTAAATAAGTTTTTTGAATCTTGTCATCTTAACTAAAGATATAAGATATCAAAATACCATTTAAACATATCAGGTGACCGGAAAGTTAGAATTAAAGAATTGTCAAAAAAGATATTTTGGAAACAGACTAAAAAAGAAAAGTAAGTTAAATTAATTAAATTGGAGGAGTATCTGATGATGAATGGAAAAATTCTCACATCTGTGAAAGCTCAGATCCCTAAACTCCTTATGAGGCTTGGTCAATTACTCCTTCCTTTGAACTAGCTTCGAGATTGAATTAGGTTTAACATCTATATTCTATTTATATTGAGTAGGAGTGATGTATGGAAAAAATTAAACATCGATCCTCGACACCTTGTAAGGTTGGATTATCATCTTTCTTAGGTTAAAGACTCATTTCTTCACAACTTATATATATGATCGATCAATTTTTTTTAAAATTTCTTTTAGAAAAAATTACACCACATATGTATTTGAAATTTCATACTACAAGTTTTATATATACTCTTTAATAACGGAAAAGGGTCATATTTACCCTTGTACTCTTAGAAAAGGGTTATATTTACCCCTCGTCATACTTTTTTGATATATTTGCTCTTACCATCCAACTATGGGTTCATATTTGCCCTTGGACAGCTAACTCTCATCTTCCCACCCCTATTATCTATGTGGCACTTATGTGATTTATTTTTAATTCAATTAAAATTTTCTTTCAAAATAATTCTTTCTCCTCTCTGCTTCTACTTTTCTCACAAGTAGCGTCATTAAACAAAGTTCCTTTACCAATTTTAGCACTAGGATGATTATCAAAACAGTGCCTGAGACATTTTTGTTGTTGATATTCATCCTGGTGGTAAAATTGGCAAAGGAACTTTGCTTGACTAATATCGCTGCCACAACAGCGATTTTTTGAATTTTTTTTTCTTTTCCTAAAACGCTGCACTGACAGCGATTTCAAAAAAAAAATCTTTCTCTTCTAGTATAATCGCTGCACCAGAAGCGATTCCAACCCAATTTTATTTTTTAAAAATTTTTTTTGTCAATTTTTTTATTTCTTAAAAAAAAAGTTTTTTGTTAACTAATCGCTACACCAGAAACGATTCTTTTAACTTTTTTTTTGTTTTTTTTAAAAGTTATTTTGTCAACTTCCTATTTTCCTTTTTTTTCCTTTTTACCAACATATATATTTTCTTCAAATTGATTTTTTTAAAAATAATCGCTGCTTTGGCAGCGATCTTCTTAAAATATTTTTTTTTTAAAAAAATCGCTTCTGAGACAGCGATTTCATATGAAAAAATTTGCTTATATATTCATGGTTTTGCACAAATCAATCATTCTTCTTGGTCAAAAATTCAATCGCCTTATTAAAAAATTTAGCTTTTATCATTTGTTTAAAATAGCTCAAATTTTTTATTATTTTGTCCATTCAAAACAAAATGGATGATAAGGTAAGAGCATATTTCTATTGGTGTCGTAAAAAGGAAAAAGAAAAGAAAATAGGAAATTGACAAAATAATTTATAAAAAAAACAAAAAAAAAGTTAAAAGAATCGCTGCTGGTGCAGCGATTAGTTAAAAAAACTTTTTTTCTAAGAAATAAAGAAATTGACAAAAAAATTTAAAAAATAAAATAAAATTAGAAATTGGGTTGGAATCGCTGCGCACGAAAAGGAAAGGATTTTTTTTTTGAAATCCGCTACACTGGCAGCGTTTTAGGAAAAAAAAATTCAAAAAATCGCTGTTGTGGAAGTGATATTAGTAAAATTTTTTTTTTAAGGAATCGCTGCCCTTTCTTTTAGCACGGAGTTAACGGATGTTGAAAGGATATCGCTCCTAAGGGAGCGATTTGTCCCTTTTGGTTAAAAAAAAATTGGTAGGCCGTTTATGCATTTTTTTAAAAAAAAGTGTCCATTTTGGCTCCGGACTCAGATTTGTTATGTATCCAGATACATGCGAATTCACTTGGATATAATGTATCTAGAACAAACTACACCTAATTTTGATTCATGTACCCTGAGATACATGTATCTGAGTATATATGGACATATTATAAACACAGCTATATCTGATAAGATTCATAATATTGCAAACTAAAGTGTATCTAAATAATTAACTCCTAAACTAGTGAAATTTTTGTAAGTTTCCCTTTTATATTTGGAAAATAGCGACCAACTAACTAGAAGAAAATCAAGAAATCGATAGCCTTACAAAATAATATAGAGATAATTTCAGAGACATCCCCTCAGATTTCGTCTCATAACACTAATCTCTCTCTCGTGGTTTAAGATATTATGATTACCTCCCTTATTTTGATTTTTTTGTAACAATACTTTTAATCTATTTATTATTAATTTTAAATTTTATACTTTGACTAATTTACCCTTGCTAATATATTTTTTATTAATTAATTTTATAAATATTTTATTTAAGAAACTAGGAACAAAAAATTTGATTGGCTCCATAGTATTTTTTCTTTTGCAAACATCTATTTCATTCTTTTTCTTTCCTCTTTACTCTCTATGTCATCTTTTGGATCATTCAAATATAAATCTTGAAAATTCAAATTATTTGAGAATATTAAGAAGAAAGATTATATTGAGGTGATATTATCAAAAGAAATCATAATTATTTGTCTATGATTCATGAATAAACATTAATGACAAGGTATTAACAAAACAAATATAAATTGAATTTTTTTTATTTTTCTGTACATGAAGTCAAACTCTTAGTAATTATTAAAGCAAGCACATAAAAGAGAAATTAGAAAGAATCCTTCATTTTTTCCATGGCTATGAGAATTGGGAACAAAACCCATATTTGCACATTAGGCAGGATTTTTGGCTACTGGGTTTAAGATTTTCGATTCTTAAATAGTTGATTAAAGAAGATAATCATAATATTGATTAAATAGAAGAGTATATTACTATGGGTAAATTAGTCAAATTATAATGTTTTCATATTAATAATAAATAGATTAATGTTGTAAAATATAAACAATATACCACAAACAATATAGAAAAAAGATATGGGGAGTAGAATGTAGAGATCATCTTATTCAAATGTCTTCATAATCTCTCATTTGTGTGTCTTACAATGGTGAATGAACAACCCTATTTATAGGTTGAGAAATCACTCCAAAAGAAACCATATTAAGTACCATAATAAATAGATACATTCTTATCCAAAATGGTTCATAGAACCTAGGGAATATACATATATGAATATAAGTAAGCTCATGTATTGAGAATATGGACAATCCACTAATTCAATGAATTTATAACACTCCCCCTTGGATGTTCATAGATAATGTGGCTCGTTAAAACCTTACTAGGAAAAACCCAGTGGAAAAAAGCCTAGTGAAGTAAAAAGAGTACACACATCTCATAATACGCCTTGAATGCTACCTCATTAAAAACCTTACCAGAAAACTCAAAAGGGACAAAACCATGGTTAAAGAAAAGAGTACAGCGTGTATTTCACTCCCCCTGATGAAAGCTTTACTTGATATCTTGGAGATGATGCATTCCAATCTTATATCTCAACTTCTCAAATGTTGATATTGGCAACGCCTTAATAAATAAGTCTGCAAGATCATCACTTGAACGGATCTGTTGAACTTCTATCTCACCATTTTGTTGAAAATCATGTGTGAAGAAGAACTTTGGTGAAATGTACTTTGTCCAGTCTCCTTTGATGTATCCTTCATTCAATCAAGCTATACATGTAGCATTATCTTCATACATGGTGGCTGGAATACCCTTTTTCAAAGAAAAATCACACAGTTCCCGACATCTGCATAATCAATAATTTGTATGTGCACCAATTGCACTAATACATGATATTTTTCAATCATTTTCATGAGATAGTAATTGATCTTTCTTTTTATTAAGCAACATCACGGCCATTGGGGTACTCAATGGATCGAATTACTTTAAAACCTTTTAAATCTTTCAAGGATTTTCATATAACCTTCATCATCTAGCTAGACATGAAAATTATTTATTATATATATTCAAGCATTTCATCAATTGCCAGACTGAAACAAGTCTCATTGCATCCACCACAGGAGAATGTATCTCCATTTAATAATGTCAGGATTTTTGCGAAAACCTTTTATGCCCCAAGACACAAATCGTACTTTATATCTTAAGGTTATAATTTCGCATAATGATTCATTTGTACCCCACTGACATTATATTTTGATCCATGGACTATAAGTCCAAAAACATCACTTTTCTAAGTGAAACATAATATACTTGAATTGTGCATTTCATTTGGCCAATCATTTATCTATCCACACAATATGACAGATTTGAATTTAAGATCCTCGTCATCATCTGTAGCATTGAGCGCTACTTCATATTAAAGATACCGTCGACGGTCTTTTGACTCGATTCTAATACGACATAACTTATCGAAATCTCTTCATATTTCATCATTTCAGTTACCTAAACCTTTGCCAAGGTTTTATGAAGTGTTATGTCATCGTACTCCCTTTACGCACTTGCCTCATTATCATGACCATCTTAATCATTTGCTCCTCTCTTTCCTTAAAGAGTTTTTCATTTGAAATCGATTGGTCTATCACGCTTCAAGTGTACCATAGACTCTGTCCTTCAAAGATTTCTCATTGGAGCACTTGTAGCTGAATTATAACATAGGGTCAGCAAATTCATCTGGCAATTAATTTGCAACATTATGCAAATGAATTATCTCTTGAACTTCAAGTTCACATTTTTTTAACGAGGATCTAGATAATTCATCTCATAATTTTCAGCTGTCAATCATCTTTCCCCCTAAAGTTAGAAAATCTAACATTCACCCCAATCTCATTTGGGGATCCATCTTTGTGCGTGGTGGAACAATTAAATCAGATATCGCACATTCAAACTTTAGATGAAAATTATTTGGTTCCTGACCCTGAACCAATTATGATAGGGAGACCTTATTGGCTTGATGCATATATGTGTTGCTATATGTTAAATAAACTCATCTCATATCAAATCTTATTTGGGAGTTTTATTCTCATACCCATGATTTAGCTATAATTTGAGGCATACAATTTCTGTTAAACCAACCAGCATTATCAACATAATTTCATAATTTGGAACTGTGCTCTTAATTTAACAATTCGAGCAAACAACCTTACAAAAACTAATTTGTAAGTTGACAACAAAGCATATGCGACCATCTCATAGATGCAACTATCACGTAGTTGCAAACGATCCACAATATGACAGGTGAACAGACCCATTTTCACCTTTTTATATGTTCCAAAACCTTAGGGAATACAATCCCAACCTTAGCTTGTACAATGATACAATGATCATTTTATCATGAAAACAAGCAACACAAGAGAATTCTTGAAGAATCTTTTATTTCTTCATCATATAAGCCACATGAATTCTCAATTACTTTTGCATCACATTGGACCGGAATGGCCAACCGGTCATGCCAACTGATCTTTATTTTTTTCAAACGTCCCGTAGAGGTAAGTTGTGGCATATATCATTTTCTCAAACCTCCCATAAAGGTAACGTGAGTGATGGCATATATCCAACCCATAATAATTTTATCACATCTTGATCCATTCTCTTTCAGAATAGTCGAGTATTCACGATACTTATCACACATCGCATTCTCTTCAAGAAATGGACTAATCATTTATATATGCTTCATAAATTTGCATTATAAGCACATTGTCATGCCTTTGAAATTCATCTTTTTTGCATGACCCACCTCAACATAAATCTGAAAGATCAAGTGTACCACCACTTTATCTTCCTTTCTTTTGATGGAGGATTTTTATAAATTTATCAAATTATTAGGCCGCACAACGACCACAGGTCCAATGACCTTTCATACCGTTATGATGATAAGAATTACCTTCACATTTTTAAGGACTATTTGGAGAACCCACAATGTTCTTCCTTTTATAATTATCACAATGATGACTATTATAATTTTGTCCAGCCACGCCCTTTTTCATACATTCAATCACTTGTCATCTTTCAGACTTATTATTTACTGCTACCACATTCATATGATAGAATGGAGCAATTGGGCGGATTTCAAACTTATCATATACTGCTACCACATTCGCTTTAAGGAATGAAGCAAATTCAATGGGACAAATTTCATGACTTTTTATCAAAGCCTTAGTCATCATTATATCATCACTATGGTGCATTGAGACTCAAACTCAATATCTTATCCATAAAAAGCGTGTTAGGCCATAATTCTATGGACTTGAACCTAATCCTTATCATCATGGTGCATCAAAACTGAAATTGATGTCTTACCCTCTTAGTGCAATAGAACTTGAATCTACCGTCTTACCCTCAAACATTTTTCATTATGGTGCATCTGGACTTTAACCTGATGTCTTACCCTTTTGGCATGATGGGACTTGAATCCACCGTCTTACACTCAACCAACGGTATAATAGATCGAAGTACAACATGACCCACCCTTTGAGTCTTTCGAAATATTGAAATAAAATTCATAAAATATAATCACTTTTGTCAACTAATGCATTTGACAATATAAGTAATTGTAAAAAGAAAAAAAATTACCCTCAATGAGCATAATCAAAACAATACTCAAACTCAGGCTAATAAAACTTTATAACTTCTTCCATTTAAGAAATTTTGTGAAGTAGAGAATATTCAACCATAGTAGTATATGTCTTTGATTGCTGGTCAATGTTAGTGATAGAACACTATTGTATTCTAAATCATAAAAAGATTCTAGAAAATACATACATGATTTTATGCATATAATAGTTATCATTTTCCCTTCTCAATTCTCATAATGAGATCAACCAGAACGTGAGCTAAAGAAAAATTAAAACTCAATATCAATTGGCTAGAGTCTTGTGCTGATAACGTGTTGTAAAATATGAACAATATACCTCAAACAATATAGAAAAAAGATATATATAGGGAATAGAATGTAGAAATCATCTTATTCAAATGTCTTCATATAATCTCTCATTTGTGTGTCTTACAATGGTGAATGAACAATCCTATTTATAAGTTGAGAAATCACTTCAAAAGTCACCATATTGAGTATCATAATAAATAGATACATTCTTATCCAAAATGGTTCATAGAACCTAGGGAATATACATATATGAATATAAGTAAGCTCATGTATTGAGAATATGAACAATCCACTTATTCAATGAATTTATAACAATTAAAAGTTTTGTTACAAAAAAAAATCAAAATAAGGGAGGTAATTGTAATATCGTAGACCACGAGGGAGGTTAGTATTATTAAGTTAAACATGAGGGGAGGTTTCTGAAATTATCTCAATAATATATTTAAAGAAATGATGTTGTTAATTTATGGCATTAGATATCATTTTTCGTTTTAATTTTTTAATTTATTTATTATTTGTTAGGTATTGTGAGAAATTTGATGTTATGTATTGAAAGTTAGATATGTTTTTTTTTTTTGCCTTTATTAATAGCTACTACATGTTAAATATATATAATACTAATGTATTAGGAGAAATTGGTAGCGGATTTGCGCGGCATTAATGCACGATTGGGACAACGTTGTGACTTGGAGGTAAAGCGTCAAACAGAAAGTAGCAGAAAGATACAACTAGAAAAGACGAGGAAGGAGGATGATAATGAGAAAGCTAAGACAGAAAAATTACAAGTCGAAAAAATTCTGAAATCAACTGAAATACAAGTAGTTGTAGCTACTCTAATAATGACAGTGACGTTCGCAGCTGGTTTCACATTACCAGGAGGTTTAGACACCGATGACGGTCCTAATAAAGGGATGGCGATTTTATTAAAGAAAACAGCATTCCGTGCATTTGTTATTTCGGATGTGTTGGCATTTATATTCGCTGCTAGTGCTATATACATCTACTCTGCCATGGCAAATGGCGAAGTAGTCGCTGGTGAAATTGGCTTGCACTTTCAAAGAGTTTTAGAGGTGGGTCATGTTCTAGCAAGTACTCTGCAAGATTATGCAATGTTTGCAGTTGTAGTTGCATTTATAACTGGTATGTATGCTACTTTAGCAAATTCAATTGCTCTTGCTGTTAGTGTTTGTGTCATTGCTTCTCTCTCTTGTGTTAACATCATTTGGATTAGGAGTCATTGGGATATAATCCGACATATTTTAGCAAGACATTAGACAATTGAGCTTTTTAGATTATTGGAGTTTGTATTCGTACATAGAATAACTATTTTTTTGTATATATGTTCAAGATTATTTAGTGAATTTGTGTTGAACTTTTACAAAATTTTAAAGATTTTTTATGTATAAAAATGAAGATGTTAAACTTGTCTTTTAGATTTTATCCAACAAAGAAAAACAAGGTATGTTGAAGAGCTACCTAATCAAATCTTTATTTAGTTTTACTGTTTTCCCATGGTGGGTTTTTTTACTTAAGTGTGTTATACTGACGAAAATATTTTTTAATTTTCTTATGTTTAGTTTATTCAAAATGTTTTCTCTATAAATTTCTTTAAAATAAGTAAAATAATCTTTTAAATGGAATTAGTGAAACTACGTTTCATAATTGATATATTATATTGATTTTATGGTGCCTCATACGTCTCATCTTCACTCCCACCCTGTAATCCCAATAATCCCCACCACTATATTCAGCTCTACCTCTCATAATATTTGTCTAGTTTATATAAAATTAGTATAGTATTTTTTTACTTTAATAACCGAACACAAATATATATATTATTTTTTTCATTTCAATTTGTTTGTCTAATTTTGATTTGTCTAACATGAAATTTAAGAAAATGAATCATATTTTTGAACAAAAGATGTGTAGAATGTACCTCCTTTAATTTTATAATCTTAAATGTGCGAAAAGTTTGAATTAAAAAGTTGTTGAAAAAAATATAAATCTTTTAAATGGACTAAGAAGAAAACTAAGAAAAATCAATTGAACCGGAGATAGTACAATTTTATTTTTAGAATTCTCTTACTTGAAAAAAAGCTGAGGTTTTTTTTTTCTTTAAATTTTGAGTTTGAGTTATAGGTTGGTTGATACTGGACTTAACTTTTGCAATCCCCTTTCTTTATTCAGATTGTTGCTCTTATTTTTGGATGTTATGCGTAATTTCTTTTGGTACATTGGAAAAGAAAAACTACATAATTTTTTTTAACTCGTTCATAAGCAATATTCCTTAATTTCGTTCGGAGAAGAAACTTCATGTTCTTGAGTATATGACTCCATTGTATCAAAATCCTCTTCATGGTTGTGATTTTCCATAAATAAGTAATCTCTAGATATGCGCTTTGCAGATGTACCTTAACATATTAATGAGTACATAAGTTCTAAAAAGTTGCATAAATATATATATTACAACAATGTTTTTGACTTAATTAGATACTTTATTTGTCTGTCACAGAATTTAAGAAATAAGAAAGACTTATTGTGCTTATTCTTTAAACACATTAGTAAGTTCTCTCCGTACATAGAGCTGTTTTCATTATCAACAGTAATTTTCTGAGTCTGATAACGTCGATGGCCACCATGACCGGGATCGGTGGGACTCCTCCAAACACACACCCAATCAATACAATCCCTTCAACAGATCCCCAATCTGCAAAACCCTCTTATGCAATGAAAGTTTCTAATCCACTAGCCCCAACACCTGTTCCAATAGCCAACCAAATCAGTTCGAGGACGACGATGCACGCAGTCATCTTCCAGGCTAAGGAATACTATGGGATCATGGCAGACAAATATACAAGTACACTGTCGCAGGGAAATTTTTCAAAGTAAGACCTCAAATTGATGTAATTAGAGCAAAATTTGCAGAAAAATTCTCTTTGAAGACTAAGGTCAAAATTGGGGTTTACGATCTACACCACGTTTTCATCGATTTTGGATGCGAAACAGACTACCAATCAGTCTATTACAAAACAAAAATGGTCGACATTGCGGGACAACCTATTGAAATGGTGAGATAATATCTCATATGGTCACTTAATAATGAACATTTTTCTCAGACTGTCACTCAATTTTGGTTTTTAACTCAACAGTCACTCAATTATAGATTCTTTTCTCAGAAAGTCATTCAACTATGAGTTCTTTTCTCAGAAAGTCACTCAACTTTGATTTTAACTCAAAAGTCACTCAATTATGGATTCATTTCTCAGAAAGTCACTCAATTATGGATTCATTTCTCAGAAAGTCACTCAACTATGGATTCTTTTATCAGAAAGTCACTCAACTATGGATTTTTTTCTCAGAAAGTCACTCAACTATGGATTCTTTTCTCAGAAAGTCACTCAACTATGTATTCTTTTCTCAGAAAGTCATTCAACTATGGATTCTTTTCTCAGAAAGTCACTCAACTATGGATTCTTTTCTCATAAGTCACTTAACTTTGATTTTTAACTCAAAAGTCACTCAATTATGAGTGTTTTACTTACAAAGTCACTCAATAATGAGTGTTTTACTTACAAATTGAATAGGTTGAGTGACTTTGTAAGTAAAACACTCATGGTTGAGTGATTTTATAAGTAAAACACGCATGGTTGAGTGACTTTGTAAGTAAAACACTCATTGTTGAATGACTTTTGAGTTAAAAATCAAAGTTGACTGACTTCCTGAGAAAAGAATCCGTAGTTGAGTGACTTTCTGAGAAAAAAAATCCATAATTGAGTGACTTTCTAAGAAAATAATCCATAATTGAGTAACTTTTGTGTTAAAAACCAAAGTTGAGTGACTTTCTGAGAAAAATATACATTGTTAAGTGACCATCTAAGATGTTACCTCCTGAAATGGTTGATCTGAAGCCAAAAATATATTTTCTTATCATTAATTGCCTCATATTTATTATTTATATTTGTCTTTTTTGAGCATGAATTTTATAGATTGTGCTAAATAGTGTATTTTATTTGTAGGATTAAATTGGTACAAAGTTGAAGAAGTTTGGAGCTAAAATGAATTAATTATGAAAGATTGAAGAAGGAAAATCAAGCAGGCAGCTTAATGGATTAAATTGAATATTATATTAATATTTATATATATGGAAAGTGTGAGGCTGCAATGTCACGTAGGAATCCAATTCCTTTTGGTTTTGGATTCCTACCTTGTTTTGGACTCAATTATTTTATTCAGGGTTTTCTACATCTATAAATAGTCCATAGAAAGAATTATTTGGGGGGAGCTACTTTTTGGTGATCAAGAGCAAGGGATTACAATTCATCTTTGGGTTCAATTCTCTATTTTTTCTTTAGGTTTGAATTTTATGAAACTTATTATTTTTGAGTTTATGAATATTATGTGTGGCTAAACGCCCTTGTTCTGGGGCTGTAGCTACGGGTTATTGTTGAACATCGAATTGCTTTGAATTGATTATTGGTTATCATATACATTACTTTTACATTCTTGTTTTAGTATCTCATGCTAGGCCACCATAGAAATAAATCTATTGTCTATTCTTGGACTCGAGAGATGAAGAGGTAGATAGACCAGAGAATGTAAAGAGTTTGTTCTAACTTTGATTAGATTCGTGTTCAGGAGTGACGCCCGGACGAACACCTAGCTTGGTTACGAAACATGATGAAATATAAATGCTCGCCGATTAGGACTGCCTATCCCCGCTCAACGATGTAGTTAGATAGCTAGTTGGAGTAGGCGATTAGAGGTCGAGAGATCATGATCATAATATTAACCCTGTAAATCAGTAATGTGATAACTAAAATTGATTCTTTGCATGAGATGTGATACATGAAACCCAAAGCATGCTGCAGCCCTGGAATTTTCCCTTAATTGATTAAAACACCGAAATTATAGTTATCCTTGTCAGTTAGTTTATTATTTAAATTGTTCGTAGTGGTAGTATTCAAAATCATATTGTTAATACTTTCTTTAAGTTGTAGATTTAATTGAATTGATATACATTGACCATAAGTCCCTTGGGTACGACAACCCGGTTCTTAAAGAGCCATTTATTACTTCTGCGACCACGTACACTTGCGTGTGCAATTGGAAGCAACAAGTTTTTGGCGCCGCTGCCGGGGACTTAGAAGTTAATTTATACTTAATTCTTTTGAGTCTACTAGTGATTATTCGAAGTGCTAACAACTTGATCTTAGCCGTTCTGTATTGCAGGCAATTAGGATCTGAAGTCTGGCTCGCAAAGGTGATCTTGTTGAACTAGACAACGAACCTGAACGAGCCCTTAGACAACGAAGAAAGATGGCGAATCTTGGAAGACAACGAGAATTAGGATTAGATCTCCCCGAAAACCGGGAGGAGAACCCGGTTGACGATCATAGAGAACACGTGGAAAGAGAACACGTGGAAAGAGAACACATGGAGATACCTGCAGGGATAGCTCCGAGGCCAGTTCGTGATGTGGCAGTCCCACTCACCACTAGTATGACCTCGAGCATACGAAAACCACAGCCGGGTGGAAGATTTGAGTTGAAACAATCCATGGTGCATCTCCTCCATACTAATGGGCAATTCACTGGCCTACCCCATGAAGATCCCCAAGTGCACCTCAGAGGTTTTCTAGAGATAACCAGCACTTATATTCAACATGGGGTATCAACTGATTATGTGCGATTGACCTTGTTCCCATTTTCACTTTTGGGAGAAGCGAGGCGATGGTTAGACTCTGAGCCTCCCAACTCTATCACCACATGGGATCAGTTAGCAAAGAAGTTCCTTAATCGATTCTTCCCCTCAGGCAGAACCGCAAAACTGAGAGGTGAAATATTGAGTTTCAAGCAGAGAAGCGGAGAGAACATGTACCAAGCCTGGGATAGATTTAAACAATTGTTGCTTGCTTGTCCACATCACTATCAGGCAAATGAGGTATTAGCTCATACCTTTATTGAATGCCTTGAATATAATTCTAGGGTACTATTGAATACTGCAGCAGGTGGGCAAGCTCTTGAGAAGACCTATGATGAGTTAGTGGAGCTCTTGGACAAAATGTCTGAAAGCAACCCAGATTGGAATGGTGATACGCAAAGGAGCACAACATCAAAGGCTGCAGGTGTTTTGGAAGTGGATCAATTAACTGCACTGAATGCAAAATTGGATGCGCTAGCAACTAACTTCACCGCTCAACTCAAGAAGTTATCAGTCGGGCAGCAACAAGCACATGTAAATGTTGTACACCAACCGCAAGGATGGTGTGAAGTTTGTGGAAGTGGAGACCATGTGTCTGATTTTTGCGGTGAAAACCCAGACTCTGTGAACTATCTAGGGAATGCCCAAAGAGGTGGAGGTACACAGAATTATGGGAACACGTATAACTCAAGTTGGAGGAACCACCCCAACTTCTCATGGGGTGGAAATCATAATCAACACCAAAATCAGGCTCAAGGGCAGAACCAATACAGATCACAAGGTAATGGACAACAATTTCAACAGCCAAGTAATCAAGGTGTGAAGCAAGGGGGCATGAATAATGAGGAGCTGTTCCAAAAGCTAAGTACAGAAAACAACAAGTTGGGAGAAGAGTTGAGAAGCACCCAATTAGCACAGAAAAATCTGGAAAGACAGTTTGCACAATTGGCTAATGCAGTCAATATGCGTCCTCCTGGAGGTCTTCCGGGTGACACGGATCCTAACCCAAGGCAACTGAATGCGGTGAGTACAAGGAGTGGATTACAACTGGAGGAACTAGCTCCAAAGAAGAGAAGTTCTGAGGCGGTGAGAGAAGAAAAGAAACCCGAAGAAGTGGTTCAAGAAGCGAATGTTGAGAGGATTGTTCCTCAAATAAAACCACCCCCTCCGTTTCCTCAAAAGTTCAAAAAGCAGAACGAGGACAATGCTTCGGTAAGTTTCTGTCTCTCCTTAAACAAGTTCACATTAATCTCCCTTTGGTTGATATTTTGCAGGGAATTCCTAAGTACGCCAAGTATGTGAAGGATATAATGGCGAATAAGAAGAGATTGACTGAGTATGAAACAGTGGCACTCACGGAGGAGTGCAGTTCGAGAATTCAGAATAGACTACCTAAAAAGTTGAAAGATCTGGGCAGCTTCACAGTCCAAATCACCATTGGCCAAAGTGTTCATACCCGCGGTTTGTGTGATTTGGGTGCTAGTATAAACCTCATGCCGGCATCTTTATACAATAAACTTGGGTTGGGTAGTCCAAAACCAACCACAATCATTCTCCAATTGGCCGATAGGTCGGTGGCAAGGCCGGAAGGAGTAGTAGAAGATGTCTTGGTGCAAGTTGGGTCACTGATCTTTCCTGTGGACTTTGTTGTCCTAAATTTTGAGCCCGATCCGGAAGTTCCATTTATTTTGGGACGACCATTCTTAGCTACAGGGCGAGCATTGATTGATGTAGCGGCTGGGCAGTTGACTATGAGAGCTCATGATAAGGTGGAGGTGTTTGATGTCTATCGCGCCTTGAAGTTGCCATCTGTCTATGAAGAGTTGTCTGCCATTACAGTAGTAGACCTTGCTGTAGAATTGCATTGCATAACTCCCAAGGATCCCTTGGAAAGAGTTTTGGTGGGGCATGACATAGATGGAGATGCAGAAGCGCAAGAACTGGCCACTTGTCTTAATGTAGCACTAGTTGGTTCACAAAAAGGTATAGTCGAACCATTAGATCGAGTGTTGGGTCTTCCTCCCAAACCCTCAATAGAAGAAGCACCAAAGCTGGAGTTAAAATCGCTTCCGTCACACTTGAGGTATGCATATCTTGGCTCCAATGAAACTTTACCTGTTATACTTTCTGCGCATTTGTCTACAGCACAGGTAGATGCGGCTTTGGAGATACTGAAGAAAAGGAAGAAAGCAATAGGCTGGCAAATGTCGGATATTCATGGAATTAGTCCGGCCTTGTGCATGCACCGAATTTACATGGAGAACGACCATAAACCGAGTGCGCAACACCAACGCCGGCTGAATCCTTTGATGAAGGAGGTCGTGAAGAAAGAAGTGATCAAGTGGTTAGATGCAGGAATTGTGTATCCTATCTCTGACAGCAAATGGGTAAGTCATGTGCAATGTGTACCTAAGAAAGGAGGTATGACAGTAGTGAAGAATGACAAGAATGAGTTGATCCCAACAAGAACTGTCACCGGATGGAGAATTTGCATGGATTATCGGAAATTAAATGATGCTACAAGAAAGGACCACTACCCTGTCCCTTTTATTGATCAAATGCTTGACCGTTTAGCAGGACAGGAGTATTACTGCTTCTTGGATGGGTATTCTGGATATAATCAGATTTTGATCGCACCTGAGGATCAAGAGAAGACTACATTCACATGTCCCTATGGCACGTATGCATTCAAACGCATGCCATTTGGGCTTTGCAATGCTCCTGCCACATTCCATAGGTGCATGATGGCCATTTTCCATGATATGGTGGAGGACTTTGTGGAAGTATTCATGGATGACTTCTCCGTTTTTGGGAATTCTTTTGAGGTATGTCTTCGAAACCTTGATAAAGTACTTGCGCGCTGTGAAGATACTAACCTTGTACTTAATTGGGAAAAGTGTCACTTCTTGGTCCGAGAAGGTATAGTTTTGGGTCATAAAGTGTCTAAACAGGGACTCGAGGTAGATAAAGCAAATGTGGAAGTTATTGAAAAATTACCCCCTCCTATTTCTGTCAAAGGGGTAAGAAGTTTCTTAGGACATGCAGGTTTTTACCGGAGATTCATCAAGGACTTTTCCAAGATTGCTAGACCTATGTGCAGTCTTTTGGAAAAGGAGGTGAAATTCGATTTCGATGCGATGTGCTTAGAAGCTTTTGAGATGCTGAAGCGGAATTTAATTGAAGCTCCTATCTTGGTTGCTCCTAATTGGGGGTTGCCATTTGAACTTATGTGTGATGCAAGAGATGTAGCAGTGGGTGCAGTATTGGGACAGAGACAAGGCAAAGTGTTCCATTCAATATATTATGTGAGCAAGACCCTTGATACTACTCAAGCTAATTACACAGTGACTGAGAAGGAGATGCTTGCTTTAGTGTTCTCCTTCGACAAGTTCAGATCATATTTGGTAGGTACCAAAGTTATTGTTTATACTGACCATGCAGCTATTAGGTACCTATTCAATAAGAAGGATGCTAAGCCAAGACTAATTCGGTGGATATTGCTTCTCCAAGAGTTCGATCTTGAGATCAAAGATCGGAAGGGTACTGAAAATCAGATCGCTGATCATCTGTCAAGGTTAGAAGATTTCTCTCATGTGCATGAAGGGGAACAAATACGCGAAGAGTTTTCGGATGAGCAGTTGATGGCTTTGGATATCTCCCAAGTACCTTGGTATGCGGATATTGTGAATTTCTTGGTGAGTGGAGTGTTTCCACCTGGCGCAACAACCCAACAAAGAAAGAAGCTGATGCATGATGCTAAATTCTATATATGGGACGAGCCATTCTTGTTCAAACAAGGAGTGGACGAAGTGGTGAGGCGATGCATTCCGGAGAATGAGGTCAAGCAAGTGCTCCAGAGTTGTCATGCAAGTCCATATGGAGGACACCATGGAGGAGAACGCACGGCTCACAAGGTATTGCAATCTGGCTTCTTTTGGCCCTCTCTTTTTAAAGATTCTATGGCTTATGTGAAGGGGTGCGATAATTGCCAAAGGTTGGGAACGATATCAAGAAGACATGAAATGCCCTTAAATAATATTCTTAAGGTGGAAATCTTTGATGTGTGGGGTATTGACTTCATGGGTCCCTTCCCACGATCTAGTGGAAACCAATATATTATTGTGGCTGTTGATTATGTGTCTAAATGGGTTGAGGCTGTCGCTGTTCCCACGAATGACTCAAGAGTGGTGATTAAATTCATCAAGAAGCATATTTTTACACGTTTTGGTACTCCAAGGGCAATCATAAGTGATGGAGGTAAGCACTTCATTAACTATCTTGTGAAGAATCTTCTGGCTAAGTATGGTATACGGCATAAAGTAGCTACAGCTTATCACCCTCAAACTAGTGGTCAAGTAGAAGTTTCGAATCGTGAGATGAAGCAAATACTGCAAAAAACAGTGAATGCACAGCGCAAAGATTGGTCTGAGAAGCTTGATGATGCATTATGGGCATATCGGACTGCATACAAAACACCTATAGGGACTTCTTCCTATCACTTGGTGTTCGGCAAAGCATGTCATCTTCCGGCGGAGCTAGAACACCAAGCATATTGGGCTATAAAGAAGTTGAATCTTGATCCTGAGCTAGCCGGTAGAAGGAGAATTGGTCAATTGCATGAACTTGAAGAGTTTAGGCTCCATGCTTATGAGAATGCAAAAATTTACAAAGAGAAGACCAAGAGATGGCATGATAAGCACATAATCCCTCGCACTTTTGCTCCGGGGCAAAAGGTATTACTTTTTAACTCTAAACTTCGGTTGTTCCCCGGAAAACTAAGATCTAAATGGAGTGGACCCTTTGAAGTGGTGAGGATGACTCAACATGGCGCAGTAGAGCTTAGAGAAAAAACTGACCCCTCGTTCTTGGTGAATGGGCAAAGGGTCAAACATTATTTTGGAGAGGATACAGATCGAGATCGTGAAGCTCTTGAGCTAAATGATGAATGATCCAAACTGTGTCGTGCCGCGACGTTAAATTAGGCGCTTATTGGGAGGCAACCCAATTGGTAGTGTAGCTTCTTATTATTATTATATTTTTTATATAGTGTCATTTTTTTCTTCTTTTCTTTTGGTCTTGTTTTTGCAGATTAGGGGAAGTCTGAGTACCCAAGAATTTGGAGCTAAGGAGCACGTTTGAGCTTAAGGTTGGGGTGACGACCCTTGATGAAAATTGAGATAACATGCTACTAGCTAGGCCTAGAGGCCTCAGGGAGTTTTCCTAACCCTTGTTTTAAATTTTATTTGATGCTTTGGGGACATAGCATCTTTTTAAGTGTGGGGTGGAGGAATGAATTCCTAATTTTTACTGCTTTATCGAGTCTTTGTATTTTTAGGTGGGTTCCTCGGCTTTTGTTTTCGGTACTTTTCCTGAGGATAGTCCCTTTGAACCGATAGCGAGTAAATTTTTTACATTTTATTTTATTTTTTTACAGAAAAGAAAAGACCCTTTTGAGTGTGTGATACTTGCTATTTAGGCCTAATTTAAAATAATACTTTCTTGTGAATGCTTGATTGCTATTGAAATTGCAAACTCTTTGACACCGAAGTTCATGGTTGTGACTTTGTATATAGCTTATTTTATTTTGTAGTTTGTTATGACCCTGTCTCTCTTAGAAGTGGAATTGATCCATCTTGATTGATACTTGTTCCATGTGTGGTGAGAGTTTGTTTATTCCATGTTTTTCATCTTAGTCTAGAACTTGCCCTGCATGTTATTGAAGCGAAATAAAAAGTGTTGCTCAGTTTAGGAGATGATAATAGGCTTTCTTTGATTTGTCGTGTAAATTTTAGCCTTTTCAGATATTATATCACTAGTTCGCCCTTTTGAGCCTGTAGCCTTTTGTTGGTAGCCATATTTTGCCCTTAACTATTTTGTTGAATCCCTAGTTTTTGCACCTTGCTTCCTTGAGCACTGTAACATAGACTGATTATAATTGTTATATCTGGAAAAAGAAAAGGGATGGTTGAATGAAAAAGGGTAATCAATGATAGCTACAACGTGATAAAAAAAAAAAGCCCTCTTTGAAAGAATGTGACATGAAAAAAAAAAAAATCTTTGAGAAAATAAAAGAAAGAAAAAAAATGATTGAAGCATTCTTGAGATGATGAGAATTACTTGTGAAATAATTGTTGAAGAGAGGGCTAAAAATAAAGAGAAGAAAATAATGGGTAATGAAGTCTAAAAATACAAAGTGCTTAGGGAAGTGTGAGTCACTATTATATAATTTCCTACCTGTCCCTTAGCCTACATTACAACCCTTAAAAGTCCTATTTGATTCTATTCGAGCATGCTTAATTAGTGGAGATGTACATAATGGGCAAGCATATGGTTCTTTGAGCATACATGTGAATTTTATTTGTGAGTGTGAGATTTGATCTTTGATGTGAAGTCCTTAATTTATACTCAATCTTTTGAATTGAGTGTGTGGACTATTTCTTCTTGTGAGGGCACTTGTTTCATGATAGATAGGTGATGTTATTAACTTTCTTTGATGAGAGTAGGTGAGCAAGCTTAAATTTGATGAGTACAGAGTCTGTCCTTGAGGTTATGAGGTTAGAGGTTTGTTGTTTATTTGGATGTCTTGCATAATGAGCGGGAATTGTATTTGATGTTTTCAAATTTCAATATAGCCTAATTGTTTGTATCAACAAAAGTGATGGCTTTCTAGTATGATTTTTGAGATGAGCTTTAATGTTTGCTCGAGGACGAAGAAAAGTTTAAGTGTGGGGTGTTGATCTGAAGCCAAAAATATATTTTCTTATCATTAATTGCCTCATATTTATTATTTATATTTGTCTTTTTTTAGCATGAATTTTATGGATTGTGCTAAATAGTGTATTTTATTTGTAGGATTAAATTGGTAAAAGTTGAAGAAGTTTGGAGCTAAAATGAATTAATTATGAAAGATTGAAGAAGGAAAATCAAGCAGGCAGCTTAATGGATTAAATTGAATATTATATTAATATTTATATATATGGAAAGTGTGAGGCGGCAATGTCACGTAGGAATCCAATTCCTTTTGGTTTTGGATTCCTACCTTGTTTTGGACTCAATTATTTTATTCAGGGTTTTCTACATCTATAAATAGTCCATAGAAAGAATTATTTGGGGGGAGCTACTTTTTGGTGATCAAGAGCAAGGGATTACAATTCATCTTTGGGTTCAATTCTCTATTTTTTCTTTAGGTTTGAATTTTATGAAACTTATTATTTTTGAGTTTATGAATATTATGTGTGGCTAAACGCCCTTGTTCTGGGGCTGTAGCTACGGGTTATTGTTGAACATCGAATTGCTTTGAATTGATTATTGGTTATCATATACATTACTTTTACATTCTTGTTTTAGTATTTCATGCTAGGCCACCATAGAAATAAATCTATTGTCTATTCTTGGACTCGAGAGATGAAGAGGTAGATAGACCAGAGAATGTAAAGAGTTTGTTCTAACTTTGATTAGATTCGTGTTCAGGAGTGACGCCCGGACGAACACCTAGCTTGGTTACGAAACATGATGAAATATAAATGCTCGCCGATTAGGACTGCCTATCCCCGCTCAACGATGTAGTTAGATAGCTAGTTGGAGTAGGCGATTAGAGGTCGAGAGATCATGATCATAATATTAACCCTGTAAATCAGTAATGTGATAACTAAAATTGATTCTTTGCATGAGATGTGATACATGAAACCCAAAGCATGCTGCAGCCCTGGAATTGTCCCTTAATTGATTAAAACACCAAAATTATAGTTATCCTTGTCAGTTAGTTTATTATTTAAATTGTTCGTAGTGGTAGTATTCAAAATCATATTGTTAATACTTTCTTTAAGTTGTAGATTTAATTGAATTGATATACATTGATCATAAGTCCCTTGGGTACGACAACCCGGTTCTTAAAGAGCCATTTATTACTTCTGCGACCACGTACACTTGCGTGTGCAATTGGAAGCAACAATGGTCTCCCAATTTCAAACCCGAAGAAGAAACACCCCTAACTCCGGTATGGGTTCTCCTCCCAGAACTCCCCTTTCATCTTCATGATTGGTTCTATTTGAAAAGAATCCTAGCTGGAGCAGGCCCTCCTCTTTCTCTCGATGTGGCTACTAAGGGTATGACAAGTCCTAGTATGGCTAAGGTGAGAATAGAAATTGATTTGACAAAGCGGAGGTTAGACTCAGTTTGGGTGGGGTTAGAAGATGAAGATAATCCTTTGGAAGGATTTACTCAGAAATTAGAATACGAAGGAGTACCTAGTTTTTGCAATACATGTAGAATGCAGGGACAATGAAAAGATGAAAGAAAATGAACAAAAACAAAAAGAGGCAGAATGCAGCAATAATGATGAATTACAAGAGATAACAAAAAAAGGGAATGAAGAACAACAAGAATCTGAGAAACAAATCGAGGTCAAGGCAGCTAAGAAGAAAAAGAAGAAGAAGAAGAAGGTACCAAAGAAGAGAACTAAGGTGATTAACCCTTTGTTCCAGCAAGATGGAAATCAACAAATCCTAATAAACATTGCCAAACAGTTCATTCAAGCAACAGAGAAATCTCTAAGAAATGTGAACTAACCTGAGAACAAAGAAGTAGAAAATGAGAAGGACAAGACACAAAATTTGGATCTATAAAACTCAACCACGGATGAAGGATCCTCAAAATCATGTCAAAATCGTGAAAGGGAAGAGAAGAACAATCCTATTATTCAAACTATCATGGAGTCATCCTCTAGCCTGATTGCAGAGGCTAAGAAATATCCAGGCATCAATCTGTATGTGGACCTCAATGGCAACCAGGAGGAAAGTACTAACTCTATGCATTCTGTATCTAACTCTCAGGCCGAGGAAACAAATAGAGCTCTGGAAGCATATGACCTTGCGTCCAAATCTGTCAACTCCAATAAACCAGATGATCCTCGAGAAAGTCATAAAAAGGATGTTATGAACAAGGGAGGAATCTCTCCCCCAAAAAAGAGGAAGAAGCAGGAATCGGAAAACTGTTTTGAACAAAGAAAGGAACACTCTATGTGCAAGACAATGCTATGTCAACAAGATTCAAATAATTTCCTTACATACTCTGTATTAAGTAAAAAACAAGATAAATAAATTGAAACATACAAAGTAATTAAATTTGCAGATTATTAAAATGTACCTTCATTATTGTCCATGTGCGAGACAATGCTATGTCAAGTGGAGTCTGATTTTATTTGTTAAATACCATCTTGTTTGCTCTAGGATGGTCTAATATTGATAGAGGCACATGGTTCCCATAGGCAGCAAGCAAATGGAGTGGAGTATTGCCCTCATTATCTCCCTTATCAACAAGGCTATTACAAATGCTTAGCTTAATTAAATGACGCATTGACTAACATTTTGCGATGGTTCAATAATATGGCAACATGAAGAGCATTTTGGCCATTGCTATTAACCATGTTCCAACAATCTGGGCAATGAATTAATTTTTATGCAATCTGTATTTAAAACCAGTACTAATGACAACAAAACTTTGCAGAAACAGCAAAATTCCAAAGTTTAAATCATATAGCGAAGAACAGAAATTAATAACATCAACAGAAATTAAAATCTGTAAAACATACCAGAATCTGTAATGATTTTCTGAAACCGAAAGGAAAGAAATCGAGCCCACTGAATGCACAATGTCCCCTTAAGGAAATTATTCCCCTCTAATATCCGAGGTTTGAACTGGAATAGATCCTCCCAGGGTAGAACGATTTATTCACCAGTGTATTGATACCCAAAACAATGGTGTCAGCGAACTAGTCAACGGTAGTAAAGCACACGAATATTTATATATTGTACAAAAGAAGAAGAAGAAGGAGTTCAGAAATTTCGTTAGTGAAAAGTCTGAGGAATCACATGTATTTATAGCGAAGAAGCACTATTTCCGAAAGGTTGCAACCTTCCAGAAACCACACGACCGTTCATGAAAGTTTACAACCTTTCATAACAGTCATGGTTGTTCCTGAAAGATTACAACCTTTCAGAACAGTCTTTTCAAACGGTGGGAAATTCAAATAAAACGGGAAAGACGTTTTAATCCACGTTAAGGCTATTATTTAATAAGAAATTAAATTCGCTAAGGCTATTATTTAATAAAAAATTAATTGAATAAATAATTAATATTAATTAAAAAAAACTTTGTCCAAAAATTAATCTCTCGATCGATCATTTTCCAAAGCCAAAGCCGTAGCCGAGCCAAGCAAGCGCCGACGACAGCGCGAGGGGTCCCTCTTTCCAACCCTTTTAACAACTAGTAGAAGTGTTTTTCTATTTAAATACTTTAACTTTTCTTTCCACCACCGATGAGGGAGAAATATTTTTTCTTACTAAAGCATAAGAGAACTTTCAAATTCCTCTTTTTATCATCCCTTCATTTCCCATTAATTCTTACTATATACCCAACAATCCCCCACATGAATGGGGAATGACTATAACATAAAGGAATGCACGGATGAGTGTGTACTTTACAAGCAAGGATCAATTGCATCTGGATAAATAGGTTTCCCTTTGAACTCTCCGTAGTGAACATATGTCGGATATACTCGATCAATTGGTAGATGTGATATCCTTGAAACCGTCGAGCTTTGGTGTTTACCTAGACAATCATATGTCACACAATCAACCCTTTACCGTGTATGGTTCTTACGGTTGTGTTCGTTTCAGCCATGAACACCTTCTAATTTCATGAGTGTATAGAGAATAGGCTTTTTACTATGATTCTCTTTGAAGCGGCTTACACTTCACACTCACATAGGTGATTTCTAACCGTGCCATCCGTAGATACACTATTTGGTCAAAACTGCCAAACTTAGCCAATCATTAAAAACTTTAAGCTTTATTAACTCGTTAACAAGCCTTAAAGTTTTAACCTTGTTCCTGAGCATTGTCTTCATCATGAGAATGGATTAAGTTAATTGACAATGCCGAACCGTCACTCACAACTTTGTTTTCTCCTTGAACATAGCTCTTGGGATCTCCAGTCTGCTAGGTAGAGTTACCGCCATGATGACTTGTCCTAAGCCATAAACCCATTCCCTTAGATGATCTTTCAACTGCCTTTCTCACTGAGCCTTTTGTTAGTGGATCTGACACATTATCTTTTGACTTTACATAGTCAATTGATAAAATTCCACTAGAGAGCAGTTGTCTTACTGTATTATGTCTCCGTCATATATGACGAGATTTCCCATTGTACATGACGCTCCCTGCCCTACCTATTGCTGCTTGACTATCACAGTATATGCATATAGGTCCCACAGGTTTCGGCCAGAATTAAATGTCCTCTAAGAAATTTCAGAGCCATTCAGCTTCTTCACCAGCCTTATCTAAGGCAATAAATTCAGATTCCATTGTAGAGCGAGCAATACATGTCTGTTTGGATGATTTCCAAGAGACTGCTTCTCCACCAAGTGTAAACACATACCCACTTGTGAATTTTACTTCATTTGACCTGGTGATCCAATTTGCATCACTATATCCTTCAATCACGGCAGGATATTTGTTATAATGCAAAGCATAGTGTTGTGTATGTTTCAGATACCCCAACACACGTTTCATTGCCATCCAATGAGTTTGATTAGGATTACTAGTGAACCGACTCAGCTTGCTATTAGCACATGCTATATCTAGTCGCGTACAATTCATAATATACATCAAACTTCCTAACATTCTAACATAATTCAATTGAGAGTCACTTTCACCTTCATTCCTTTGAAATGTAACGCTTATATCAATTGGAGTTTTGAATTCGTTGAAATTCAAGTACTTGAACTTGTCCAATACTCATTCAATATAATGAGATTGAGATAATGCTAATCCTTGAAGAGTTTTATGAATTCTGACCCCTAAGATCAAATCAGCAACTCCCAAGTCCTTCATATCGAATTTACTGGACAACATGCGCTTAGTAGCATTAATATCATCAATATCTTTACTCATTATTAATATGTCATCAACAATCAAACAAACAATGATTTCATGATTTAGAGTGGTTTTAATGTAGACACATTTATCACACTCATTGATCTTGAATCCATTTGCCAATATCGTTTGGTCAAATTTAGCATGCTATTGTTTGGGTGCTTGTTTGAGCCCATAAAGTGACTTAACAAGTTTGCACACTTTCTTTTCTTTACCAGGAACTACAAACCCCTCAGGTTGTTCCATGTAAATTTCTTCCTCCAACTCTCCATTTAAGAAAGTTGTCTTAACATCTATATGATAGATTTCAAGATCATGCACAGCCGCTAGTGCTATTAACACCCTAATAAATGTTATCCTTGTCATTGGAGAGTATGTATCAAAGTAATCGAGACCTTCTTTTTGTCTGTATCCTTTGACTACAAGTCTATCCTTATATTTGTCAATAGTCCCATCAGCTTTCATTTTCCTTTTAAAGATCTACTTCGATTCTAAAGGTTTATTTCTTAGAGGAAGATCAACCAATTCCAAAGTATGGTTATTCAAAATTGACTCAACCTCACTATTGATTGCTTCTTTCTAAAATATTGACTCAGAAGAAGACATCGCTGCTTTAAATGTTTGAGGCTAATTTTCAAGCAGGAGTGCCATAAAATCTAGTCCGAAAGAAGTGGATTTCCTTGATGTTTACTATGCCTAGGATCCTTTCTAGATAGTGTATTTTTCTTTGGTTCTTCCCATGGTCATTTAGATCTTTCACTTGTCGACTCACATTCAGTTTTATACGGATAAACGTGTTTAAAAAACTCAGTGTTATCTGACTCAATTACCGTATTAACATGAATTTCAGGATTCTCAGATTTGTGAACCAAAAATCGACAAGCCTTACTGTTCACAGCATATCCAATAAATACAGAATCCACTGTTTTAGGTCCAATTTTAACCCTCTTGGGTAAAGGAACTTGTACCATGGCTAGACACCCCACACTTTGAAATATTTCAAGTTGGGCTTCCTTCTTTTCCATAACTCATATGGAATAGGTTTTGTTTTGCTTTGGGGTACTTTATTGAGTATTTGGTTAGCCGTAAGGATAGCTTCCCCCCTACAAGCTTTACGGCGAACCAGAACTGATTAACAAGGCATTCATCATTTTCTTTAATGTTCTGTTCTTCCGTTCTGCCATTCCATTTGATTGTGGTGTGTAGGGTGCAGTAGTTTGATGAATCATGCCACATTCCAAACATATCTTTACAAAAGGAGATTCATATTCTCCACCTCTATCACTCCGAATCATTTTTATCTTTCGATTTAATTGATTCTCTACTTCATTCTTGTATTGCTTAAATGCATCAATTGCTTCATCCTTACTATTAAGCAAATATACATAACAATATTGAGTGCAATCGTCAATAAAAATTATAAAATACTTTTTCCCACCGCGAGATGGTATTGACTTCATATCACTGTGTGAATTAAATCTAGAGGATTTGAATTCCTGTCAATAGACTTATAAGGTTGTTTAACAAACTTAGATTCAACACAAATTTCACATTTTGATTTTTCACTCTTGAAGTCAGGCAATACTTCTAAAGTAATCAATTTTTGCAAGGTTTTGTAATTGACATGTCCCAAACAAGCATGACATAAATCATTTGACTCCAATAAGTAAACAGAAGCAGAATTCTTATTAATACTGTCAACAACCATTACATTCAGTTTGAAAAGGCCCTCAGTGAGGTAGCCCTTTCTTAAGAACTTCTCATTCTTACTTATTATAGCTTTGTCACTAACTAGGACACACTTAAACCCATTCTTAATTAGCAGTTCAGCAGACATTAGATTCTTCCTAATGGTAGGAACATGCAGGACATTGTTCAGAGTCAACACCTAGCCGGATGTCATCTTCAACATTACTTTCCCTGTTTCTGCAATCTTTGTTGTTGTTGTTTCCCCATGAATAGATCTTCATCGAATTCAGCAGAAGTATACGTTGCAAATGCCTCTCTAATGTATTAAATATGTCGAGTGGCACCTGAATCGAGAAACCACTCCTTTGGATTTCCAACTAAGTTGCACTCCGAGATCACATCACAAAGGTTATCTGCGTCCTCTATCTTTTCTACGATGTTCGCTTGACTTTTGCCTTTGTCCTTGTCCTTCCTTGGAGCACGACATTCAGAAGACTTGTGGCCAGGCTTGCCACAATTGTAACAGTTGCCCTTGAACTTCTTCTTGGACTGTTCTGATTTCTGTCCGTTGGACTTCTTTCTTTTCTTGCCTTTTGTAGGAGCTTCTTCAACAATATTAACTCCCATGATTGTTGAGTTCCCACGAGACTTCTTTTCGGCAGTCTTGTTATCTTTCTCAATCTTGAGACGTATCACAAGATCTTCAAGCTTCATTTCCTTGCGCTTATGCTTTAAATAATTTTTGAAGTCGTTCCACGAAGGAGGCAACTTCTCAATCATTGCAGCCACTTGAAAAGCTTCATTAACTACCATGTCTTCAGCAATAAGATCATGGAAAATAAGTTGAAGTTCTTGCACTTGTGATCCAACAGTTTTACTATCTGTCATTTTATAGTCTAAAAACTTTGCGACCACAAACGTTTCCAAGCATGCATCTTCTGTCTTATATTTTTTCTCAAGTGCATCCCACAACTCTTTCGAAGTTGTCAATGTGCTGAAAACATTATATAAGTCATCCTCTAAAGCACTTAAAATATAGCCCTTACACAAGAAGTCTGCATGTTTCCATGCTTCAATAATCAAGAATTTCTCTCTGTCTGACATGTCAGCAGCAGGCACTGGAGTTTCTTCGTTGGTAAATTTCTGCAAACCCAAAGTGGTAAGCCAAAAAAATACCCATTGCTGCCATCCTTTGAAATTCATACCAGAGAAATTTTTCGATTTCTCTGCCGGTGGCACAGCAGTTCGGGCTGGTGCAGCAACAGCCACAGAAGTCGTAGCACTATCAATTGCCATTTTTGATAAACAAAAATCGACAGAATTGGTTTAGTAAGCAATAAATAGAATTGCAAACTTTATTAGAGTAGAAAACCACGAAGGTTTTAGTCTCCACCCACAAATACAGATTAACAGATAAGACAAATAATTTCCTTAAGATTGTTATGCAATCTGTATTTAAAACCAGCACTAATGACAACAAAACTTTACAGAAATAACAAAATTCCAAAGTTTAAATCATATAGCGAAGAACATAAATTAATAACATCAACAGAAAATAAAATCTGTAAAACATACCAGAATCTGTAATGATTTTCTGAAACCAAAAGGAAAGAAATCGAGCCCACTGAATGCACAGTGTCCCCTTAAGAAAGTTATTTCCTCTAGTATCCGAGGTTTGAACTGGAATAGATCCTCCCAAGGTAGAACGATTTATTCACTAGTGTATTGATACCCTAAACAATTGTGTCAGCGAACCAGTCAACGGTAGTAAATCCCACAAATATTTATATATTGTACAGAAGAAGAAGAAAGAGTTCAGAAATTTCTAGTGAAAAGTCTGAGGAATCACAGGTATTTATAGCCAAGAATCACTATTTCCAAAAGGTTGCAACCTTTCAGAAACCACACGATCGTTCTTGAAAGTTTACAACCTTTCAGAACAGGCATGGTTGTTCCTGAAAGGTTACAACCTTTTATAATAGTCTTTTCAAACGGTGGGAAATTCAAATAAAATGGGAAAGACGTTTTAAACCACGGGTCGCGCAGATCCGAGTTGGGTCGGGTCGTTTGTGTTAATTAATTAAATAATTAAATTCGCTAAGGTTATTATTTAATTAATTTTTAATTAAATAGCCAAAGCAGAAGCCGTAACCCAAGCCAAGCGAGCGACGGCGACGACGGCGCAAGGGGGTCCTTCTTTCCAACCCTTTTAACAACTAGCAAAAGTGTTTCTCTATTTAAGCACTTTAACTTTTCTTTCCACCACTGATGAGGGAGAATGCTTTTTCTTACTAAAACATAAGAGAACCTTTCAAATTCCTCTTTTTATCTTCCCTTCATTTCCCATTAATTCTTACTATATAGCCAACATTAATAGCTCATATATCATCGATTTATGACCTTCACTAGCTGCAATGTGAAACACCGTCGTCCAGTCATTTTCGCTGCTTACTCAAAGGTAGGCTAAGGTTTATTCCATTGCCATAGTGATCTCGCGCATTCTGGATATATATATGTCAAATATTACTTATCATGATAGTTTTTCGTTCAACAAGAGTATGACATGCTGCATGTGACTTTCTAAAGTTGAAAATGAAGTTTTAACGTGTGAGATCAGGTAAATATATATAGCTAGTTTTAACGGATGAAGTATTATTGATGAAAAATATAACTTTTTTCAATAATAGAGGAGCAAATATAACCCTTTTTCCTATTATATATGATGATAATGGGTTGATTCATCTACACTCTTGAGATCTTCGCATATACATTGTAAGTTCGAATTTAAACTTACATATTTGGAAAACTAATAATTTGTAAATGGATATAATTACGCAATTTAGCATGTTTAATTTGTATGATCAAGTCACCTATGCATGTGGTGTTATACATTTTTCACAAGTATTTATATTTTTAATTGACGTAACAGATACCTAAAGGTATATTAAGAAATATCCTTTTCTTTGCTCTTGTGGGAAATTCAAGTTATATTTGGAAACCTTTTGACTTTGTAAATACAAAATCTTGGAATCGCCATATTCCATATTTCCTTAAAGACAGATAACATTCTTACCCTGTGTGGAATCAATATCTTTACATCGTATCAGAGTCGGTCCCATTTAATGTGGGCCCTGGGGAACTGATTGAAGGGGTGAAAATATTATCCCGATCCATGAATGTGCAAGTGTAGAGAATAACAGAAGAAAAGTATAATCGGAGAATTTTTTGCTAGCCCAAGATCGTTAATTAAGATTAGAAAATTCAATTAAAGAAGAGAAAGCTAGAAATTAAGAAGAAACCTATTATGAAAAGAAGAACTTGGTTATGGAAGAAGACTTCTTGAGCTGCTATCTCTTAGGATTGAGTTAGGCTCAAGACTCATTTCTTTACATGGATCAATTATTTTTAATGTTAGGAAAAATTGTTAGCCGATATGTGCAGCATTAATGGACGACTGGGACAACGCGACTTCAAGGTAAAACGAAAAACAGAAACAATCGGGAACATACTACAGATCAGGAAGGACGATGATCATGACAAAGCTAAGAGAGACAAAATAGAAATCGAAAAATTTATGAAGGCAGCTCAAATACAAGTAGTTGTAGCTACTCTAATAATGACAGTCACATTCGCAGCTGGTTTCACATTACCAGGAGGTTTAGACACCGATGACGGTCCTCATAAAGGGATGGCGATTCTATTAAAGAGAGCAGCGTTCCGTGCATTTGTTATTTCAGATGTCCTGGCATTTGCATGTTCAGCTGGTGCTATATTCATCTACTTCTTCATGGCAGATTGCGATGTAGATGCCGAAGAAGAGATCAAAACGGACTGGTTCAAAGTTTTAAGGAGATATTATTATACAGCAGGTATTTTGCAACTTTTGTCAATGGGTGCAGTTGTAGTTGCATTTGTAACTGGTATGTATGCTACTTTAGCAAATTCACTTGCTCTTGCTGTTAGTGTTTGTGTCATTGGTTGTGTCTCTTTTCTTATGTACTTTTTGATTGTCATTTGGGGTGCTTAATAGCAGTACTCGAACGATGATTGTTTCATAATGTATCACACTGTATTGTTTTAATGAATACAATGTTCCCTTTCACGCTCCTCCTTGCATCATCTCATGGTTGTCTCTCCTATTAAACTTAAACGCTGCCATTCTTGCTGGTGTATAAGTAGAGCATGATGTTCATGTCTTATTTTTGGCTTTACTTTCATAGTCTATACATAGTAGTGTTGTCATTAAACCTTTTTTTTATAGTACTATAAAGAACTTTTGTGGTCTTTTTTCTTTTCTAAAATATATCTCTGTCTTTCACACAAAACTCCTTATATTAACTTATTATTTTATTGGACGCATAAAAACTTAGTAAATGGAAGTGAGCTCGTATACATGAGAAACGAGCTTGAAGGCAACTGGTCAATTTTCCCTTGCTCGTGAGATATATGTGAGGTCTAATTCAAATTTGAATACATTCTAAATGTGTACCATATCCTTAACTGTCGTAACTCTCAATTAATTTCCCTTCTTGTTAATTCTAGGCCTATATAAGCACCTTTTTTTTTAATTTTATTTTAAAATATGAAAAAACATAATTTTATTGATCAAGATTGTGAATACAATTCTGTTCTTCTGTTGATTCTTCTCTCCTTAGATTTCTCCATCGATTCGAGGGCCGTTAGAGGCGTATTTCCCGAATTAGGAGGACTTGGACTTGATTTCCCTAATTCGAGGGCCGTTAGTCACATATACCTCAAACTAGGATGATTTGGATTTGACCTCTTTATGAATATTCCATGAATTTACAGAATATTCGAGATATTTGAGATTATATAAGCACCATCACTTGTGAATAAGATACACATAAAAAAAATCTCCTTTTAATGCGAATTTTCAATCATCACGTGCGTAGGGATCGATTAGTTGAAACGATTGCATCATAGTCATATCAAAATTACTTTTAATACAGTAACTTGCCACGTCATTGTGTTCAATATCAATATTATAGATTTTTTTTAACAAAATAATTCTAAGTTTCACTAATAACGAATATTGTGGTGGAATAGATCAAATTTATCATCCTTGGTTGAAAATTTGAGTTCAAACCTTAAAAATAAAGAAACTCTTACTAGAAAATGCTTCCTCTTCCATGCGGAAATCTGAATTAATTGGATTAACAAAATTTTGTATACTAATAAATAAATATAAAACAATTGTTAGCTTATATTCAAGTCAATTTATATAAATTTACACCTTCAACCAAAAAAAGATAATTTTAATTATGAGATATATACAAATTCCTAAAAATTAAAATCCATGGCAAAAGAAGACATAAAACTAAAAATCAATTTTGGACGATTTCCTTTGTCCTCTTTGAGTGCTTTAATAGTTTACTTCCTCTCTGTCTCACTCCCTTTCTCTATCATCATTATCCTTGAGATTTGAAGTGGGTCCATCTTATCAATTTCTAGGCAATAATAGTATGTCACGTGTATGAAAAATGTGATAATTGTAAAAAAGTTAGGTAATATAATATTAATGACATTTATTTGGTTGGTGGCAGAGGCGGACCTAGAGATTGCCGAGGGGTTCGGGTGAACCCCTCGTCAGAAAATTACGTTGTATATTGAAGGTATTTTAAATAAATTTTTATTTCTATATATTGATTTTGAAAGTCCTAAATGTAAGATTAGAAGTTTTTTAAACCCCTATAATTGAAATTCGAAATCCGTCACTGATCGGTGGTTGTAGTTTATATTCTCTATCATCATAATCCAACGGCTGTTATCTTCGAGACTTGAAGTAGGTCCACCAAATTTACATGGAGTCATATATAAAAGTGTCCAGAAAAAAATATTGGATTTTAAACTTGTAGAAACACAAGGAGAAGAAGGAAAAAAAACCTACAAGGGTCAAACTATTATCCATCAAGGAAAAAAGGTAATGTTGAAAACAAGTTTCACGGTTGATATTTTATATTAATTTTGTCTTCACATTTATTCTAATACATCTCTTTTTCACTCTCACTCTCGTAGCCTCAATCCCCGTGACCCCACACTCCTATATACACATTCATCTATCATAATATTTGTTTAATTTAGATGCAAATATCTTTTGCTTACATATAAGAACACACAAAAACACATTTTTCATCATAATGAATACATCCTAAATGCTACTACTAGGTTAAAGATTCTATCTTTTTTCATCTAGGTTTTAATTTGTGAATGAATATGGGTTAAAGATTCGACTGAGTACATGGTGTTGATAAACATTGTGTTTTTTTTTTTGGGGAGTGAGAAAATGTTTATATTTATTTGTGTTGTGTTAGGGCGTATAACCATGAAAATAAAAAATTGTTTCATTTTATTTGAGATTATTAAAGTTGAAATTTTGTATTTGATCATAATATTTAAATTTTATTTTCAGAATTTGGATATATATATTTTTTATATAAATATGATTTCTTTTCACAGTTTTATATTGTGGATTATGCATGTACAAAGAGTTCAGGAATTTGATGGAGCAATATTTGTAATATTAATGACACATTTATTTGGTTGGTAGTTGTAGCTAAATAGAAATATTAACCTAATTGTTTTCTAATGATCATAATAAAACACAAAAACTATGACAATATTCCATAGACTACGACCTACGTAGTGATTCCCTAGAAATTTTAGGAAATTTTTATTTTATGTAGTACATATTTTATAAACATAATTTTTATTTAAATTTTAATAATTCAAACGTCAAATAGATTTTGAGTTTGGACACTCGTTATTTTTAATAGTCTATTATATTTTAATTTTTTTATTAATTTTTATTTGGCCCACGGGCCGGCCCTATCCATATTTCTCAAGCCCCACAAATCAGCAGACTTATTCAGGCCGGGTTAAAAAACCATTTTCTTAAGTGGGCTCCAAAAATCTTAGCCCAGCTCAATCAAATCACGGGTTAGGCCAGGTCAGCCCAACGGGCCTAGCCCATATTGACGGCACTACCCTCAACTTATTTAGATAGTTATGGTGTGTTTGGTTTGAAGGAAAATATTTTCTGAAAAACGTTTTTCAGTTTTCTCATGTTTGTTTGGCTTAAATGTTTTGGAAAATATTTTCCAAGTCAAATTATTTTTCTCAAATTTAAGGAAAATGACTTCCCTTTGGAAAATATTTTTCAAAACTCTCCTCCGACCTCAAATTACAATTTTTTTCTTACCCCACACCATATCCGACCCTCCCATTAATTTTTTAAAAAAAAAATCAATTTATTTTACCCCTACCCCGAGCCCCCCTACCCCCAAACCAGCCCCTCCCCCAACCAAAAAATATTAATAATTTAAAATTTTATTTTTGAAAATTAGTTTAAATTTTAAAATTTTCAATTTTTTTACCCCACCCAACCCCCTGACTACCCATACCCTGCCCACCATGAAAAAAATTTAAGAGTTTGTTTTTTTAAAAAAAATTAAAATTTTAAAATTTTTTATTTTCTTTAACTCACATCTACCCCAACCACCCAACCCCGCCTCCAAAAAAAAAAAAAATCTAAACATTTGTTTTTAAAATATACTTTCAATTTTAAGTTTTTATTTTTTAACTCCACCCCACCCCCTATTCCGACCCCCCTACCACCCCTACCCCCCAAAAAATAATTTTAAAGTGTATTTTTTAAAAATATTTTCAAATTTTAAAATTTTATTTTATTACCCTGCCCTACCCCGACCCCCTACCATCCCCCACCACAAAAAAAAAAAATTTAAAAGTTTATTTTATTTCCCCACCCTACCCCGGCCCCGACCCTCCTACCGTCCCCCCTACACACACAAAAGAAATTAAATATTTTTTTTTAAAAAAAAAAATTAAGTTTGAAAGTTAGGTATCGAGCCGGGTGTGGTCGGATCCCGATTCGGATGTTGGGGTCGAAATCTAGATTTGGAAGTCGAATCTTGAGTCTCACATCGATTATTGGTCTAGGTTGGGTCATGTTTTGTAAGTCGGGTCTTGATTCGAGTGTCAAAGTCGAAATTAAGATATGTCGATCGTGTTAAAGTTCGGATGTCGAGGTCAAGTCCTGGGTCGGATATC